>CAMZMU010000105.1:6710456-7128947 GCA_947311845.1 Poa pratensis | reverse complement strand
AAAAAGCCGTCGGCATAGGTCGTTGTTCCTGTAGTGTACGGGGTTGCATGCGACATCGATCCAACTCACAGGCTGTGGCAGTTCAATATGTGCAGAGCTCATCCATGTGTTTGTGATCTACGGGTACTCTCACTTTGTATATGACAAGAGAAAATGTTTAGTCTTCCATCCATCAGCCACATGAAGAATTACCAAGAATTCTAAATTGTTAGTCTCCACAAAGGGAAAAAAAGGAAAACGAAGGCAATGAGAGGAAGATAGAAGCAAGAGAAGCTTGCCCCTAATGTTATGAAGTTCAGATCCACCATCTTGGCTCAGTCAAATATTTGTCCCACTATCGTTAGTGACATTTTTTTACTTTCAGCTCTTAAAACAAATATTATTGATGTGGGTCGACCAGCGCCAAGCCCCTTATTCTCGGCCTGGGATGTAATTACCCGCTGCATTTCAGCAGAAATGGGTGAATCCATTGCTTGCTTGGCTTTGAAATTGCAGCCAACATCACTATGGAAAATTTGGTCTTTGAAACTGGCTGTATTTCTCTTATTAAAATCTTTGATCCTGGGGCTGATGATAGATCGCCTGAGTATCATCGCGAAGGATTTGAAAAATCGAAGCCGGAAGGGAGAATGATTAAGTTAGCTCATGTAAGTAGAAAGGCTAATGAGGTTGCTCATAACCTGGCCCACTTGGGGCATAGAGAGTTGTGTTGTGGGGTTATGCAAGGTCACATTCCATCCTGCGTGATGGAGAGTGTCTTGCAAGATTGTATAAACATATCACAAATTATTTATACTCTCTCCCGTTCACAAAAAGATGTCTCAACCTAGTTCAAATTTGCATGTATCTACACACTAAATTATGTCTAGATACATGTAAATTTGACATAGGTTGAGACATCATTTTATGAACGGAGGAAGTACAAACTATTTTTTCAAAAAAAGGCATATCTAACAAAATTTTGTGGGAACTTTGAACCCTATACTCATGCACAAATGTGTCTTTATCTAAAAATGCACAAATGTGTAAGGTCGCCCACTGAACCTCTTACTACAACTATTCCCATTGAGCATCTTAGGCTTGGATTGTCACGCAGCGCACGACAAAAGTCGAACGTCGCCGTCGTTCCTTCCGGGAGATTGATCGAGCAAGCCCAATCAAAATAAGTGGTGCTACCTCCAAGTCTTGCGGTGCTATTACCCGACAGTACTGAAAGCTCCAACGGATGGAAACTCATCAGCCATGGAACCTGTGGATCCATTGATTTTGTTTGCTGGAAACGACACGTCGTTGTTTCTACTGTAGTAAGCTAGCTAGCTAGCATTTGGTTTTAGTAAATTGGAATTTTTTTGTGTGCGTGAAACAAAAATCGGGCGCGCAGTCATTATATTCCCTTTCGTACGTTGCTAGAATTTCTTCTCGTGTCTCTAATCGGTTCCACTTTTTAATCTCAAGCCACGGACGTTAACTGATCGTGAGGGGTTTAGCCTAATTGTCATGGCATCCACAGCCGGCCACAATTCTGAATAGAAAATTTATTTACTACTAAAGCGTTAGCAGTTTTTACTTACATGTAAAAGTTGGCATATGTTTATGAGGACATTGTGTACCACGATTTGGCAGATTAAACTCCAGTAAGGTCTTGTTCGAGCTCCACCATATGGTTACAAGTCAAGCTGTCTTTGTTCTTTTTGTGCTTTGCTAGAATAGCTTTAAAATTAAGATACTCCCTCCGACCCAAAAAAAAACTTTCGGAGGTTATGCATACAAGCTGTACTTGGTTGGTTGTTTTCCCGCGACAATTTTAACGGATCAAGGGGGTATATGACCATCTCCCTTTTTTTGTTTCTGCTCATTGGAGTCAGCGGGACGCCAAAATCTAGGCCCCCAAATCATTTAGCCCAGGCTGCCAGACTGCACTACATCTCGCCATTACAGTACGTCAAAGGCTCAAAGAGTAAGCGGCCCACTGGTTGCCATCACTGGCCAAGTTCATAACTCCATATTTAGCCTTGTAACTATGCGTGGCGTGCGCTACGTTGCGCTGGAAACCGACTGAGGTGGAATATTTGTATCTTTTATAAAATAAAATTCCAATAATATGTATTAATGATTTTTGCTATATCGACATACAAACTATCCACATTATTCTTTCTCTTAACCAATCCATTGTCCATGACATCTCCTCCACTAATATTTATTAATCATGGCATGCAAGCTACACATCATTCATTCCTTAAACCAACTAATTGTTCACATTAATCTGGAATACGAAATTTGTTACGCCATGAAATTGGATGCCATTTGATAGAAAACCCAAAGGCTGACAAAACAATAAGTTAGGATCTGAAACATAAATCCCGAATCATGTAAGATGGAATACATATCCGCTTGATTCTATCTCGCGATGAATATGTAGTTCACACCTAGGGTCAAACCAGAGAAAATTGCAACATCAAAATAAGGATGCAAGCACCTAATGGCAACACATGGATCGAAGTGACCAAGATCCTATTGAGGGCGTGGATCCAAATGGTTTAAAAAAAAGGATAAATGACTACTTCGAAGTTCCGATGAGTGGAAGAACTACCAACCACGAAATTCACGATGCGCGAAACGGGAGAACTTCTTACATTTGTGAGCTACTCCCTCCGATCCATATTAATGCCACGAAATCGGATATATCTATGTTTTAGAGCTAGATATTCTAGATTTAACGATAATTAATATAATGTTATATACATCCTATTCAGCGGCTTTTTTTTTATGGGAATTCAGCGGCTATTAATATGGATTGGAGGGAGGGGAGTATACCAGATTTTGCGAAATTACTACGATCAATCGAAGAACAAGCCTGGCCCATATAGGATAGGTAATTCTTTCGGTTATATTTTAGAAAGTTTAGGATCCAGCAGCCCAGACCGAGTACATGGGCCAGCACAACTCGGGCCAATTAGCAAATGGAGCAAGGGACTTCCCAGAAACAAAAAACAAAAAAAAACCACAGATCCCCATGTACACGGCCGTAGGCCCGTAGCGACGGAGAGCACGCTCGTTCCGGCCACATAAGTACACACCGCCGCCTACCGCGCAACCGCGTGGAACCACGCCGCCGTCTATGCACCGGCAACCTACACGAGCTCGACCCGCACCTCCAACTCCAACTGGCCGGCCTTCTCGGTTCTTAATCCGGTGATGGTCTATTTCTATTTTTCTTCGCTCATTATTTTTTTCTCAAATTGCTGGCCCAGGGTTATCTTATTGGGAATTAACTTTCGCTGTAATCCATTCTCTCCTTCGAATCAGTGAATCTCTAAGACCACGATTAGCTTAAACCACCATAAACATACTGATTATTGATATTATATAAATTGAAGGCCTGTGTTTTAGTTTCGCCCAGGGTCCACAACCGACGCCCGAGTTGTTAGCGTAAAACCACCACTTTACAAACTCAATTGCGAAAAACCACCACTTTTGCTCGAAATCGCAGAAAACCACCACATTTTGGTGCAGCCGTTGTGCGAAATGCACTGATTCTTCGTTGAACGCGAATTGACACCGAATCAGACAGGTGGGACCCAGCTATCAGGGCTGACATGGCAAGAATTACTGAGCTGGACTGGGACCCACATGAGCTTGACTGTCCCGCCACGGGGCTCGGACGGCGCCATGCCCGCCCGGCACCGACGCGAGGCTCGAGGGGAACAGAGCTCCTCTTGGCGGCGGCGCGGCGAGCAGTGGCCTCGGCGGCGAGCAGGGCGGCGGCGGGCGGCGGCACGGCCGCCAGCGCGTGAGCAGGGGTGGTGGCCGAGCTTGCCGCCGGCGTCCAGCCTGCACGCGACCGTGGTGGCGCACGAGGACGGCGCCATCCGGCAGGCCGCGGCGGACTGAGAGGCCGCGCCCAGGTGCTTCCCGCTGGGCAACCCGAACGGCGTAACGGCCGGGTGGGCGGCGGCGCGGCGAGCAGGGGCTGCGGCGGGCGAGCGGCGGCGCGGCGAGCAGGGGCAGTCGTGGGCGAGGGCGCGGCGGCCGGGGCGGGCGGCAGCAGCGCGAGCAGCCGGCAGGTTGGAGTCGTTCCCGAGAAGAGAGGATGACCCTTGTCTTTGACTTTTTTTAGGAATTTTGATATACAGTTTTTATTGGGCTGCCAAGTGGGTCCCAGTCCAGCTCAACCCATATCCTGCCACCTCATCAGCCCTGACGGGTGGGGACACCTTGTCATTTTTGTTGTCAATTCGAGTTCAACCAAGAATCAATGCATTTCGCAACGGCTGTATCAAAATGTGGTGGTTTTTCGCAATTGAATTTGTAGTGGTGGTTTTATGCTAACAACTCCCGACCCACTAGGCTGACATTGTGCCGACTGGATTGCAGCTGTACAATTCTGCATAGCTTTACTGGCTCTCTACTTGCTGTCCACAAACTGACTGTGCTCTAGAGCAAATATATGAATAGCTTACTGGTACGCCCGCATCTCGATCGACAGCCTATCCGCCCCGCTTAACCGCGTAGCTAATCATACAAAATATCGCATGTTCCACGCCCTGATGCGACGCCAACATTATCACCAACCCCTCCTTTGTCAGTTAGTCTCTGTCAAGTTGACACACCCTCTTGTAGCAATCCTATTTAACAGGCTAATCACACATACAACTCTGCACATTGCAGCTCAAGAAGCACAAGCAACAATGGAAATGGCTACGATGCTCTTCCTGGTCGGCATGTCTCTCGTGGGCTCCTCATGCAGCGCGTGGGAGATGCCGTCATCGGCAGCGGCCACCATGTTGCGCCAGGTCATCCACCCGCTAAGGCCAATGAGGGGCTCAGGCCGGGAGCTGGGGAGCGTCGCCGGCGTGCCGTGCGACAGCTGGATGCTCGGCGTCGAAGCCCACAACGTCCGCGACTGGAAGACGATCCCGGCCAACTGCGAGGACTACGTGGGGCACTACATGCTCGGCAGCCACTATCGCCGGGACTCCAAGGTCGTCATCGACGAGGCCCTCGCCTACGTCGACACCCTCAAGCTCGCCGGCAACGGCAAGGAGGTGTGGGTGTTTGACGTCGACGAGACCACCCTCTCCAACATCCCCTACTTCGCCAAGCACGGCTTCGGGTACGTGCATAATACACAATAGATATGAACCGTGTGTACGTGTGCATAGATATATTGCTTGCCTTTATCGAAAAAAAGATATAGTGCTTTGCTATTTTTGGAGCTGCATTTGAGCTAGCAACTTATCGTGTCGTTCAAATAAAGTAAAATCTGACTGCTACTACTTGTAAAAGATAACTTGAAAATATGGTTAACACGACAGCGCCATAAGCGTCTATAGCATTTGGATCTCTCATGGATAAAAGGGGCAAATATGTTAAACTTAAAGTGGAAACAAAGAGGTAGGATTTGGACATGCTAGTCATCGCAAAACATAGAGACATATGCCATGCCAGTTAGAGACAGTGACGTGATGTGCGTGTGATGGCCGATATCTATCGTCCACTTGGCTACATGTCTGTCTATTTCTTTGTGATTTTTTCAAGAGAACACGCAATCATTAATATTGGAAAGTCTGAAATATTTTTCTGTAAACATCCTAGCGTGTCTGTGTGTGTGCACACGACGCGGCTAGCGTGTATGTGGGCATAACAAAAATATAGACAGTCTAGTGCACTACAAGATAATTAAACTCAGCCATACCTAAAACGAAAAATGGAATTGGTAAATATTGGAATAAATCCTTATGATAGTTTATTTCCAAAGAAACAAATAAGTGCAACATCGAGTTTGAAAACAAAAAAGAAAGAAAGAAAACATATTTATGGCATGTCATCTAGCTCATCTCAAACACTTTCTTTCGCCATAACCATGAAGGGATCAACCTTTTATTGAAAATTCAGGTTGAAAGTTCAAAACTCCATAGTGAAGCTAAAACAGTAGCCGTATTACATAATGCTGCATACAATGTGGGTGAGTGAGTGAGCTGCACGATGATATTAAGTACTACAATCTACAAGATTTTAAAAGTGGCAAGTCTGACATCGGTTTGTCCATCAAATAGTGGCGTGATCGAGACGGCGAATTTATTATGTCAGTATATGTGTTGTGTGGATTAGTTTATACCATCCTCTTGATCACGTTATCATTGGTCTCTGTTCGTTGACACCTACGTGCTCATGTAGAAACACACAGATGCAAAATCGACTTTGAGGTCTCGCAGTAAATGTACTGTTGCACACGTAATTGTAATTTATGTAATGTTTCTTTAGTAGGATTGTTATATTTTATGATATGTACATGTGAGGTTATTGTTAAAGTATTTTGTCGTTAATCCATTCTTGCCTATACGCGCGCAGAGCTAAGCCGTTCAACGCGACGAGCAACAACGAGTACGTGCTGGAGGGGAGCGCGCCTGCCCTGCCAGAGACGAAGCGGCTGTACAACAAGCTGATATCCATCGGCGTGAAGCCGTTGCTCCTCACAGGCCGACCAGAGAACCAGAGGGCTATCACCGAGACCAACCTCCGCAGGCAGGGCTACTCCGGGTGGATGAACCTGGTGCTCAAGCAGCCCGGGTTCAAGGGCTCCTCCGTGGTGTACAAGTCCGGCGAGAGGCAGAAGCTGCAGGACGCCGGGTACGTCATCGTCGGCAACATTGGCGACCAATGGAGCGACATCCTCGGCGCTCCCGAGGGCACCCGCACCTTCAAGCTGCCCGACCCTATGTACTACATCGGCTAGACCCAGCTCCGGCTCCGCCATTGATTGCTTGTGATGAATAAGCTAGCTCCATGCTCTCATATTCATGCTTCATTAATATTAGTCACATCACATGCATTTTTAAGCTTGCTTAATTTACTACCTCCGTTCCAATGAATAAGACCTATATTATTTTTGAAAAGTCAAACTATGTTAAGTTTGACCAAGTTTTTTTAATAAATTATGAACATTTACAATACAAAATAACCATCCTAAGATACATCATGAAATATATTTTCACATGATATCCATATAATATTATAGTTGTTAATAGTTTTTTCTAAAAAAATTGGTCAAAATTTACTTAACTTGATTTTTTCTAAGAAAATATAAGCCTTATTCATTGGAACGGAGCGAGTACTGGAGTTAAGAGGGGGAACAAGGAGTGGTGGGGAGTCTGCGTGCTGCTTAAACCCATGCCGTCGGACATGTCTAGTTTGAGACCAATTCGCCGAATCCGGTACCTGCTCTGCAGAGTACGGGGTAGGATCTAGTACTGGAAGGAATGCTATACGACTATGAAATATGATTTTTTTCTAATTATCCAGAGATTGCATACTACTCCCTCTGTATCTTAATATAAGATGTTGTGGTAGCTCAAATTTAGCTACCAAAACGTCTTGTATTTTGTTAGAGAGGAAGTATCTCATATTTAGATGATCCAAATTGTTAATCTCGAAAAGACAAAGAACTTTTGTTCTCGGCTTTTTTTATTTAATTTCAGATAATCTTGACGGTGGTTTGGTGCAAGCAAACACTAGTTGTCAACGCAATTCCCACGCCCAAATATACGATTCGAGTCATCTTCATATCTATCTTGATCTCCCCGGAGAAGGCTTTCCAATGGTGATATTAAATTTTCATTTTGATTACATTAAGTTGATGACATAATTTGTGCATCGATCTTTCTACAGGCACCCATTTGCTCCCATCCATCCAGTCCAAGCTCCGCCACTGGCAACATGTTGTGCACCATCTAGATAGAAGTGAGCAAGCTCCTCTTGAAAACGTAGAGTCGAAATGGTTGGGAAGATGATTTATGACTACTTTCATATGAGTGGAAGAACTACCAAGTCCAACCATGAAGTTTCACTGAGTGACCGAAGCGAGAACTCATTTTACATGTGGGCAACTGTCCAAAATTCTTACTACAATAGTTTTTTTTGGAATACTACAACAAATTTTGTGGAGGGTATGATCGAAGTGAAGAATAAGCATGGCCATATAGTATTATTTATTTCGGTTGAGAGTGGACAAATGGCTCCCGAGCTACTAGGAACTCAATTATTGAAAAAAAATCGAAATGACACTTGAAAATTTCCAAAAATTCGGAAACAATCCTGGAGATAGATAATTATGAGATCTACTAGCATGTAAAAATCCAATCGAAATTCGTCATACTTTAGCCTGAGAAAAAATGACAAATGGGTAAATCTTGGTACGATGAACATTGGACATTTTCAAAATTTGTTAGATTTATCATTTTTGTGTAGCCTAAAATATAACGAATTTTTAATTTATATTTGCACGACGCTAGAGTTCAATGTTATCTACACCTAGAAGTTTTGTCCCTAATTTTTTGAAACTTGCAAATGCCATTTTATTTATTTTATTTCGAAAAAACGAGCTCCCTATAACTCCGGAGCCAGTTGTCGTTTCGGGTATTTCGATGGGTTTTACTTTAGAAAGTTTATTAGGTACAAGCAGCCCAGACCGGGTACATGGGCCAGAACAACCAGGCCTTGTTAAAGTTCAAAAAAAACAGGCCTTGTTTTGCGAACCTAAAAAGGCACCGGTCCGCGCAGCCGGCCGACCGTACGTAGCAACACGGTAGTCTTCTCGTACATTCGCCAACCCTGATTTCCCCGTAAAGCCGTTCAAAAACAACATGGATTTCTCCATAAAAAGACCCAACGCTGCTTTGTCGCTCGGCTTTACCGTCCATGCAGCCGAAAGCACGCTCGTTTCCATTACATCTGTACACACCGCCGCCTACCGCGCAACCGCGTGGAACCACGCCGCCGGCCGTCCATGCACCGGCAACCTACACGAGCTCATCCTCACCTCTAACTTGCCGGTCTTCTCTGTTTTTAATCGGGTAATTGTTTCTTTCTCAAATTGCTAGATTAGGCTATCTAGTTGGGAATTAACTTTCGATCTAAGTCATTCTCTCCTTAGAGTTCGTGAATTGATGATATCACGATTGACCATGCACATACTGATTATGAATTGATAGGCCCCTATTTTGGTTTCACCACGAATTCCTAAACCCTAAACCACTAGGATAACATTCTGCCGACTGCACTGCTGCATGCATGCATAGCATGATTGGCTCTCTAGTTGCTCTCCAGTCTCCACAAACTGACACTGCCGAGAGAGAAAACATATGAATAGCAGGATAAGATGTAGCACAATGATCTGCATTGGCACGCGCGCATGTCGATCAAGTCACATCTTGCACAGCGTATATATCCGTGTCCCTACTCCATTAACCGTGTAGCTAATATCCTACAAAATATCGGCGTGTTCCACGCTGCGACCCCAATAATGTCACCAGCCCCTCCTTTGTCAGCTAGTCTCCGTCAATCTCACACACCCTGTACATAGCTATCCTATTTAACAGGCTGCTCTGCACATTGCAGCTCAAGAAGCACAACAATGGCAATGGCTAGGACGATGCTCCTCCTGGTCGCCATGGCTCTCGTGGGCTCCTGCAGCGCCTGGGTGCCGTTATCCGTGGCGGCCACCGACACAGAGAGGGCGCCGGTCATCCACGCGCTGCGGCCGCTGCTGGGCTCAGGCAGGGAGCTGGCGAGCCGCGCCGGCGTGGCCTGCGACAGCTGGGTGCTCGGCGTGGAGGCCCACAACGTGCGGGACTGGAAGACGGTCCCGGCCAACTGCGAGGGCTACGTCGGCTACTACATGCTCGGCAGCCACTATCGCCGGGACTCCAAGATCGTCGTCGACGAGGCCCTGGCCTACGCCGAGACACTCAAGCTAGCCGGCAAGGGCAAGGAGGTGTGGGTGTTTGACATCGACGAGACCTCGCTCTCCAACCTCCCCTACTACGCCAAGCACGGCTTCGGGTACGTACTTGTGTATATTATATACTTGCTCTTTTTGTAGCTGCATGACTTGCACTTATCTTGTCGTACGTTCAGATAAAGTAAATTTGACAGATCCTTCAAAAAGATAACTTAAAAATATGGTTAACGCGACAGCACCATATATAAGCGTCGGTAGCACTAGATCTCTCATGGACAGAAGGGGGAAATATATTAAACTTGAAGTGGAAACAAAAAAGGTATGGTTTGGACATGCTAGCCATATCTCAAAACACAGAGTCGGCCAGTATGACCATGTGCCCTGTCAATGACGGACAAAACACATATCCCAGTTAGAAGAGATAGTGAGGTGATGTGCATGTGCATGTGATGGCCGAGATCTGTTGCCCACTTATTTTTGTACGAAAAGGAGGAAAACCCCAGCCTTGGAACCGATTGGTGCAGCAGCAGCAGCACAATCATACATTATTACCAATATCGTCCAAATATAGTCTGAACAAGCCCCGGTGAAAAATATTACCCACTTACTTGGCTATCCTATCTCTGTATTTCTTTGTATTTTCAGAGAACATGCAAAAGACTTTGGTGTTACTTTATTGAGATTTGAAAGTCTGAAATCTTTTTTTGTATGCGCATCCATACGATCATTGTGTTTGATTCATGATTAATCATTACTATAAAGATACCCTGAACGTTGCAGCGGGAACCTTAGAAACAATTATATTATAAAAGAAAAGATATTTGATGCATGCAATGGAAAAAAATTTCGGGAATATGGAGAATTTGATTAGCCACAATAGTCAAAAATATAAATTTAATCAATATGAAATATTCATATATGTAATCGATAAAAATTGATGATGTGGAAAATAGTATGGCTAGAAGAATTTATAATGTGAATAGGTTGTATGTATGGATGAATATCATTAATAAGGAAAATATGCAATAACAAGGATAAATGAATGTCTCAAATAGTAGATGATGTGGTGATGACCTGAATAAATGAATGGTTCAAATAGTACCTTGCATGTAGAGATAGACTAGTTTAATGCATCTTACTGTGGTTTTTGTTATAAGAGTATGGATAATAATAATAATAATAATAATATAAAAATGCAAATGTGTCTGTGTGTGAGCACGGCTACGTGTGTCTGTGTCCATAAAGAGAATATTTTGGAAAATGTAGTGCAGTAGACGTTAATTAAAGTCATAATACTTACAACGAAAATTGGAATTGATCATTATTGGAATGAATCTAGACGCTAGTTTTTTTAGGAGAACAAATAAGTATAACATCGAGTGTGTAAACAAAAAAAGAAAGAGGAAAACAAAATATTTATGACATGTGATCTAGCCCATCTCAAACACTTCATAAACAAAATTAGCAATATTTACGACAATAAATTGGTATATTATGAAACTACATTCAAGACATATCTAGTGATATTAATTTGGCATTAAATTTTGTTATTTTTCTCGTACATTTATTTGTGAATAGAGGGAATAACCATGAAGGGATCACCTTTTACTGAAAGTTGTAAACTCTGCAATGATGCCAAAACAGTAGATGTATTATCAACATAATCAATATCTGAGCTGCTGCATACACGGTGGTGAGTGAGATGCACGAGGAAATTAAGTACTAAGTACAAAGTAGTGAAACTAAAATGTGGCAAGTCTGACATCGATTTGTCCATCAAACAGTAGCGTGATCGAGAGAACGAGTTATGTCGGTATATGTGTTGTGTGGATTAGTTTATACTTTATACCCTCCACTTGGTCAGGTTATCATTGGGGTCTGTTCGTCCACAACCAGGTGCTCACGCACGTGCAGAGCTCATAGAAACATACAAATGCATGCGAAAACTTCGATTTTGTAGTGGCATTGCAGATCTCGCAGTAAATGTATTGTTGCACATGTAAATTGAAAAGTTCTGTAAAATTACAGTGTTCCAAACAAAGATCATGGCCATGGTTTCTTCAGTAAAAATGTTTAATTATGTCGTTAATCCATTGTGGTACGCACGCAGGACTACGCCGTTCAACGCGACGAGCTTCAACGCGTACGTGCTGGAGGGGAGCGCGCTTGCGCTGCCGGAGACGAAGCGGCTGTACAACAAGCTGCTGTCGATCGGCGTGAAGCCGGTGTTCCTCACGGGCCGGACCGAAGACCAGAGGGCCATCACCGTCGCCAACCTCCGCAGACAGGGCTTCTCCGGCTGGATGAGCCTGCTGCTCAAGGAGCCCGGGTTCAAGGGCTCCGCCGTGGCGTACAAGTCCGGCGAGAGGCAGAAGCTGCAGGACGTCGGGTACGTCATCGTCGGCAACATCGGCGACCAGTGGAGCGACATCCTTGGCGCTCCCGAGGGCACCCGCACCTTCAAGCTGCCCGATCCCATGTACTACATCGGCTAGACCCAGCTCCGGCTCTGGCTAGCTGCCGCCGCTGATTTCTCGTGATAAATAAACTAGCTCCATGCTCTTATATTCATGCTTCATCATTAGTAAGTCACATGTATTTATGCGCTTGGTTACTTTCCTGAGTTGAGATCGATAGGTAGCTGCAAATTTTTTTTTTTTGAAGGTAGTTGCAAAATAATAATATGCACTTCTGTTGAAGTCTCTTTGTGGACATGTCACATGTCCTGCTAGAACAAAAGCTAGATTGCATTCCATCTATGTAAGGATCACAGGAATCTATGAGGAACTTTTCTATATGTGAGGCGACTTTTAATTAGTTGGGAGTTGTCCATGAAGTAGATTCGGAGATTTTGGAGAAATGTGCAATTGCTAGAGTCGAAATAGGTGTCAGGGATATGAAGTTACCAGTAATCCATTCATCTATAATATTTGGGTAGATATTGATTCTATTGTTGTGAGGGGTGGACCTATGACAAAGACAATGTCAGCAACCAAGCTGGAAAGAGTGCAAATATTGCTGCCGAGAAAAATGGGACTACATATATAGATGTACCGAATGTTAACTGTCGCTTAAAAGGTTAGCTCCTAGCACTGCTAGAGGGTTACTTTTGCTGACAGGGTAATGTAGAATGTTGTTAAGGAAGAAGATGGTGGACAAACAATAAGTCCTAGTGGAATTTCTATCGCTCACCTGTCTGAAGCTCAAAAGGCTAATGTGGCAACTGGTAAACACCAGGCTAATGTGAGTAGTACATATATACTATGATGGCTGATGCACTTGCTGACAGAACATCTGATGCTCGTTTAGCAACTCAGATGATGGTGAGCGTTATTACTCTGAAAGGATATATAATGGTGAGTGCCATTGGTTTGTCGCGTACATAAAGACTTGTGGGATTTGCAGAGTTCTTGAGTTCATCTTGGAGACTGGAGATGGCAAACTCTGTTCTGTCTTCCTTGCCGACCTTTTATCTGAGTTCACTGATGGTTTATAAAACGGTGATTGACCAAACTGACAAATATAGACGACAAAGAGGCAGTAATCTTACTAAAAAATCGCCCCTTAGCTGCTTGGGATCTGGTCTGCAAACCAAAAACAAATGGTGGTTTAGGCGTGACTAACCTGCGGTGTCATAATAAATGTCTGCTTCTTAAGAAACTGCACAAATTCTTTAACAAACAGGATCTGCCCAGTTAAGTTGATTTGGTCAACATATTACAGTAACTCTTTGCCTCTGGATAGAAATACAGATTGTTCTTTCTGGTGGCGTCTGTCTTAAACTCATGCCATAATTCATGTCAATCTCTAAATGCACAGTTAAATCTGGGGATACAGTTAAGTTTTGGACTCACAATTGGACAGAAAATATCCTTGAAGATCAGTGGCCTCATCTTTTATCTTATGTCATCAATGAGGATATCTCTGTCCAGGAGGTGTTGCTTTCAGATTTAGAAGATGAGTTGTTTCACCTCAAGTATTTCAGGAACTTGGACTGTTGCAGCAATTTTCGCAAGGTTTTGATTTACAGGAGGATATAAATGAATGGACATACGTTTGGGGGAAAAACTACTGGGTCTCACATGCATATAATTTTTTCCAGGGAGCTCCTCACCCAGCCCCATCTTTTACATGGCTCTGGAAATCGTGCTGTCAGAAAAAGCATAAGGTCTTTGCTTGGTATTTGTTGCATAATCGACTGAATACGAGAGTGCTACTTTAGAGGAAAAGCTTTCACTTGCCTGACTACAATTACATCATGTGTGGTATGCAGACTTTGGAAAGTAGAGATTAATATGTTCGTTCATTATCCCTCCCCCCACCCCCCCCCCCCCCCCCCCCCCCCCCCCCGCGCGCGCTGTTGGTCTCATCTTCTGCCTGGATGGATAATACCAAGTGTAGATATACATTCAGTGATTAACTCCTTCCGTTTGGCTTTCTGTCAGCCTTTCTTCATGGAAATTCTCATTTGGCTTTATGGTCCATCTGGTTAACCAGAAATGATCACCTCTTCAAAGGCATTTGGACATATCTCTTTCGGTGTCACAGAAAATTCAAGGAAGAGCTTGATTTGGTTGCTTACAGAGCAAACAGAGCCAGCCTTGCAGGGTTTAAGACATGGATTCAGAACTTTAAAACTCCTTACTTTGTTTTGTTAGCATAGTCTTGCTTTTTTTGCTTTTTACTCGTTTGTGTATACATTATATAAACTTAATTTAAAAAAAACAGAATACTGTTGTTCCCTCAAAAAAAAAAGATAGAGACTAATAGGACAGTCATAGAACTTGACCAAATATTCAGAGCATGCTACATGGAAACCGTGGCTAATTCATGCTATGCCCTCGGGAATATGGTGAAATACTAATTACGATGAGACATGTTAATGATCAGTGCATATGAAATACAACACAATCTGAGAGTATAACTTTACCAATAAAAACACAAAGTCGAATACTAACATGCAAACAACACTGGACAGCTATTCAGCGTTCCAATCTACATAAATTGTGAAAGGGATGATGTCGATCACAAAAATGGTGGCGGTGTTGTTCATGGAGATGGTGAAGATGGTAAAGATAGTGATGATGATGATGGTTCTCCCTATGTAGTGGAGGTGTTGGTGTCGACGATGGCGACGATTTCCGGCTGGTGGTGGTAGAGGGACGGTAGAATTGTTTTCTACTAGAGAAGGAAAAACTTTCTGCTTCGTGGCCGCCTCACAAAAATTAGTGAAAAATATGGCGTACGGTTTTTTTTCGAGGTGAAGAACTCTATAAGATGGAGGTCGAGGGGAGCCACGGGGCAGCCAGGACCAACCTCGACGAGCTAGACCTAGGGAGGAGCGTCGAGAGGTCTGTATTGGCCCATGTGGCTCCTCTCGTGGGCCTCCAAAGATGATGGTGTTTGTCCTCCCGAAGAACATCCAGGGTATTTTACTTGATTTATTTGGAGTCCAGAAAATCCCAAAACAATATATACAAAAAAGAGGTATTCGTCTCACGCAATTAAACAGGAATGCATAGCAGTTTCGAGAATTCCTTAAATCATCTAAAAACTCATAAATAATGCATGATTGATACAAATAATGAAATAAACTAAACTAACTCCATTTGACACAGAATAGATGATATAAAATGCATTAGGAGGCAACCGGAGGCTAGCCAACCGAATTGGCGCGAGGGTGGATCAGTAACATCCCACACATTTGGACTCCAAGAAATGCGGCACCGAGGTGCAAAAGGTTGGCTCCAGTAAACGCGACGTGGAGTGCACACATTCGGCTCAGAGTCTCTGGCGCCAAGATAGGCACGTCAGTGCCACATCCTTGTGGCCGCCCAACTGGCACAGGAGTTCGGTGCCAAACCAACTAAGCCGGCATGCACAACTTCAACGCCGACCAAGGAGCAGAGCGGGCATTAGTTGTTTGGAGGGGCCATATATGAGTGAAGTTTCTCCAAGGGGAAAGATTCATATACAAAATTACCGTGTTGGACACCTATTTACAACGAAACCCAAGTTTTCTTTTGACTGTATAAGACCTAAATATGAATGTCTTGTCCAAACCAAATCGGCTTTTCTTTCTGCCAATATACGAGTAATTTAATTGTCCCACCAAAATCCTAAGAAACATCAGGAGAGTACAAAAAACGATTTTGCAAATTCTTAGTCAAATAAGAATCAAGTTCGAACTCTTTCACCTCATGTACCGTCATATTTGCATCGGCATTCACGCGCCCTTTGAGATGTAAATGGGGTTGCAGCTGAAAAGAATTTAGTTGCATGTGAGCTTATAACTCGGATTGTTCAGCTGAAAGTGGGTTGCAACTAATGCCTTTTCAGTTGCAAGGAATTTTTTCGAAATAGAGGTTAGAACCCGTGGCCTTTGCATCAAAGTGATGCACACCTCTTTTTTTTAATATTATTCATCAAAGTCTTACAAATAAATACATCCATCGGACCGAAGCCACCTGGCGATGATTGTCGCAATACCCATAAGCTTGATGAAGGGGGTGACCATGATCAGAGCCCTGCGTCCTGATCTCACACTTACGCACATTATACAAATTTGGAGGCCTCACCAAGCCTAACGGCGAGACGGAAGTACAAACCGGTCCATATGCGCACGCTCTAGAAGTGGCTTCCGTCGTCTTCCGCAAACCCATTTTCTGGAGGGATCAGCACAATGACCTTGTCAGGCATACCGCCATGACTCCATACATCGCCGCCACCCTGCGTGTCCATCATCACGTGTCCATGACGGAGACCCTACAACACAATGCCGCCTAGACCCGTCGTTGTTGATGCGATAAATGGCACACCGCATGCAGACCCCTCCAACGCCTACTACAAAACGATGCCCAGGGAGGGAAACGATGCAGCAAGTCGCAATCGTCTGATCCAAATACACATATCCAAGGTTCCCCCGGAGTAGCCCGAGCCGAGGGACGAGAGCAGCAATGAACATGCCTTCATCACGGTAACGACGCATAGATGTCACCATCGTCCAACATGAATGAAGTTGATTTGGTTTTCACCGGCAGTCGCTCCTCTCCTTCCTCTCCACTGGCAGAAACCGATGGGTCAGATCGGGCCGGATCTGGTCCGAAATAGACGCAATACCGCGACACCACCATAGTTGGCCATGACCTCCATGAGCAGGAATGGGGGCTGCCACCGCACGTGCACCCCATCGTGACGCGGCGGAGTACCACCCGCCGCCACCAAAGCGCTGCAGGGATGGAAGGTAGCCACGGCCGGAGGAGACCCACGCCACGCCGTCGGGACGAGCCACCCCCACCAGATCATTGCCGTGGTAAGGACTGAACCTGTGAGGAGAAATCGGGACACCCGCGAGAAAGTGTGCCTCGGCTGCCCCCTAGAGACGCGACGGAGGAAGGCCCCGTTGCCGCCATCATTCTTCACTCTAGCTTTGACAATCGGCAGTGGCACTCTGGCGGCGAGGAGATTAGACGCGCATCAGCTAGGGTGATGATGTCTTGTGAGTTGCAAGTGGGTTTGCAAACGACAAAAAATAGTTCATGCAGTAAAAAATATTCACACATTAAAAGATAGTTCATGTAGTACAAAATTGGGTATGCCATCAACTAAATGATAATTAAGCTAATTCTCGGTGGAATGAGAATGAGCCATGCGCAAGAAAAACACACACGAGACGATACAGGACAAGTAATTACGAATCATAGCATTTTTGGATAATTTTGTTGTGTTTAAATTTCAGCTCGCCTAAATTGTCAATATCACGTGTATTGACTATCCTCGAGCTGCCCTGGAATCTTTTTACACTGGACAAATTACAGTTTGCGTAGATTGTCAACAGTCAGTCACACATGTATTAACCATGCCCAGAAAGTCACAGGCGTTGCTGACAGCGGCCGTTTGTTATGATGTCTACGGCGACGATCAAGCGACGGCTTTGATCGACCTCTCTTGGATGAAAGCCAGATCCTCATTTAGCCATTTGCCTACTCCATTGAAGAATGGAGCTTGCATCACTGCCGCTGCTCGGCTTCCTTGTCTCGTTAATCTTCTTACTCGTCAGGAAAGTCGTGAAGATTAACGGTTCCTCCGCGCCAGGAAAGCGGCTGCCGCCCGGGCCATGGAAGCTGCCGCTCTTGGGCAGCCTCCATCATGTCCTGCTGTCGCCCTACCGCGACCTGCCACAGCGGGCCCTGCGGGAGCTCTCCGGCAGGCACGGCCCGGTGATGCTGCTCCACTTCGGTGTCGTGCCCACGCTGGTCGTCTCCTCCCCTGAGGCTGCGCGGGAGGTGCTCAAGACGCACGACACCTCCTTCGCCAGCCGCCACCTGTCGCCCACGCTTGACCTCTTCAGCAGCGGCGGGCAAGGCATCGTCTTCGCCCCCTACGGCGACCTGTGGCGCCAGCTCCGCCGTGTGTGCGTCCTCGAACTCTTCAGCACGCGCCGCGTCCAGTCCTTCCGCCACATCCGCGAGGACGAGGCCGCCGGCCTGGTCAGCTCCATCGCCGACGAGTGCGCTCGCTCGGGCAACGGCGCCGTGGTCGAGATCGGCGAGCGGATGTCGCACATGACAAACGACATCGTGGTGCGATCGGCCATCGGCAGCCGGTGCCCGCGGCGCGACGAGTTCTTGCGCGTGATGGAGGAGTCGGTGAAGCTCGCCGCCGGTTTCAACCTGGCCGACCTGTTCCCGTCGTCGACACTGGCGCGCTGGCTCAGCGGCGGGCTTCGCAAGGCCGAGCGGTGCAACCAACAGGTGCGCGACATCCTCAAGAACATCATCCTCGAGCGAACTAGTACCGCTGCAGGCGCCGATGGCAGCGAGAGCGAGGATGATTTACTCGGCGTGCTGCTCAGCGTGCAGAGGGACGGCAGTGCGCTCACCGCCGAGATCGTCACCACCGTGATACTGGTTATTTCCCAATCACTCATCTACCCATTAATCATTTCATATTTATTTCAAGGACTGGACGTGGATCACTTTCTCTTCTACGAGTACTCCTACAGTCCTACGTACCAAACTCACACACACTTGCTGAATGCTGATTCCAGGAGCTCTTTGGTGCGGGGAGCGAGACGTCATCGACGACACTCGAATGGGCCATGTCTGAGCTGGTGAGGAACCCGCATCTCCTCCACAAGGCCCAGGCAGAGGTCCGGGAGGCATTCAAGGGGCAACACAAGATAACGGAGGGCGACATGGGAAAGCTAAGCTACCTTCATCTGGTGATCAAGGAGACGCTGCGCCTGCACGCGCCGGTGCCGTTCCTGCTCCCCAGGGTGTGCAAGGAGCAGTGCGAGGTGATGGGCTATGACATCCCCGAGGGAGCAAAGGTGCTGGTGAACACCTGGGCGATGTGCAGGGATGGAGTCTACTGGGAGGACGCCGAGGAGTTCAAGCCGGAGAGGTTCGAGGCGAGCACCGCCGTGGATTTCAAGGGCGGGGACTTCGAGTTCATCCCATTCGGTGCAGGCAGGAGGATATGCCCCGGCATGGGGCTCGGCCTGGCCAACATGGAGCTCGTGCTCGCCAGCCTCCTCTACCACTTCGACTGGGAGCTTCCTCGCGGTGATGGGGAGCTCGACATGTCCGAGTCCTTCGGCATCACCATAGGGAGGAAGTCCAAGCTCGTGTTGCGCGCTACGCAACGTATTCCATTCGCAAATTAGTGAGCTTTCGTGTGACACGCGTGCAAAACGTTAGTTATGCTGTCCCGAAAAATAAAGTATTTATCTTCAAACGTATTGTGCTGCACGTTCTCATCTCAAGAAAAAATTATCTAGGAATGTATTTTCTTCAGCTGTCGAAAAC
Source organism: Poa pratensis (assembly GCA_947311845.1). Classification (NCBI taxonomy): domain Eukaryota; kingdom Viridiplantae; phylum Streptophyta; class Magnoliopsida; order Poales; family Poaceae; genus Poa; species Poa pratensis. The sequence goes on along the minus strand of CAMZMU010000105.1, from coordinate 7,109,399 downwards.
AGGTTACAACTTACACATGTGGCAACAGAAAAGTCACCGGGGTACCACGTGCGTATTACTCGTAGAAAGAACCCCATTAGCCCCAACCGAGACGGGTGCAAAACATTTCCCATCTTGGATTGTGAAGATGTGAGAGAGAGTGAAGTGAATGGATGCTTTATTGATTAAGACTGCAGGGTATTTATACTAGCCGAATAGTCGGGGTACAATGTCGGTTTACATCTTTCCAACTCTTCGGAACAGACACAGCGACGGTTCGCTATAGACAACGTTTGGACAACGCGAGATTCTAACTGCTAGGCAGAATATTTCATAGAATGTTCCTATACAATTATAACTGCCTAGTTTAGCCTGATACTAATGCTAACAGTTCCTAACACTCCCCCTTGGACAAATCGTTGTATTCCAAGCTTCATTGTCGGAAGAATCTTCATATATCTTGAGTGTTGGAAAATCCTTCTTTGATCTTGATGTTCTTCGATCTTGAAATCTTGAGAATCATTGATCTTGTATATTCTTATATCTTTCTAAATCCTGTGGAAAAAATATAAGAGGAAAATATAGAAATTTTGATATACCGTGGGTATAGTACTTGTCTCATTAAAACCTATATGAGAAATCCGTTGGAGAACTCATAAGGAAGAGAGTACAATAAAAAAAAATTATCGGATGATAATTCATAAGTTCAGTTCTAGGAGTTTTCTCCCCCTGAACTTTGCAAAATATCAGTTTGCAATATTGTTCTATATATAAATTGTATGCATTTAAGCAATACAAGTGGTATTATCTTGATAGATAATGGTAGGTGATTCTGCTGAATCTTAACTACATAATATCCGTCTTGATATGATTGCGATTACTTTTCATGTTTGTATAAACTTCGATGATATAATCATCTACATATACATAGGTCATGTAGAATGCAGAGAGGGTTTTTTTAATGACTACATGTAAGCAATCTTTATTCGAGTAATCCTTTTGAATAAGGAATTATTATAGTCGATTGTACCACACAATGTTCGACTTTATTAAGTCATGGAGTGACTTTTGATGTTCTACACAATTTATTTTGTGATTTGTTCTAGGACATCTATATAGTTATCCGAGATGAGTGATCCATATGAGTATGAAATCACCGCGTCTATCAAGTGCATGGATAGTATATTTGTACTACCAATAATATGGATATCGAAACGTAATTCCACTTATACCAAGAGGGTATGTTACATCATAATCCATGTCGGGTCTCTGCGTGAACCCTTTGTGCTACAAGCCTCGCTTTTTCACCACCTCATTGTTTTCGTTATGAACGAAAAGTCACTTGTCTTCCAAGAGGGAAGATGATTATGAGGAGAGTGTATTACTGTGGTAAATACCTCTCTTTTGTTGAGCGAGTGCTATTCTTATTTAATTGCCTCCTTCTAGTTGAACCAATATATGAGTGCACGAGGCACTCTACCATGGATTTTGGTTCAGGGCCCTAAAGGTTTAGCAATCCAAGAATAAATATTTGTCGACAAATGTAGTCTTTATGTTATATGATTCTGTTGAATCAACGAAAATTGTGGAAATAATATTTACATCTTTTAACTCCTCGCGATTTCCCATAACAATGGAGTCGAGGTGTCTCAATTGCCCAACACGTCAAATAGTGTGCACATTTATGTTGGGTTTGGATGATGAGCATCCGTTATGTTTATTCAACTTGAGGTTGAACAACATTTACTAGTTGAGGATATAATTTCCTCTATTTCCGCGGATACATATGAGAACTCATTTCTCATGTGACCATGTTTCTCCCCTTTTGCTCTCATTTGGGGGAGAATAGTGGTGGTAAGAGATACTTCCACCTTTTATGGCACATTGCATGCATGCATAATGTAATTTCATGACGTCTTTGTCATAGGTAAATGTATGTGGCAGATTTGCAATGTGTTGCAAATATATTGAACTTTATGTTCAGTTTTTAAGTACGTGAATATGAGGACTGAATGTCTTATGGCATTTCTAATTTATCGGCATTCTTTGTGGTACGAATCTCCCCCTAATGCCAAAAATATCCTTATATTAAGTGTAATCAGCATACGAGTTATAAGCTATTCTCCTGATAGGAGCTTGAGATATTCATGATTGACGGATAAATAAATAAATAAATAGTAATATCTCACATAGATCCTATACGCTGGAGTGGTGATATTGGTAATAACCAAAATATCGCAGATAGGAAATACTTGTTTCATTTCCACGTACTTACTGCAAGGGGAAGCAGTATGAATGCAGTTGGAATGATCTAGAATAGATCTATGTGTGTAAGACAGAAGGTCTCCAACAAGATGTTGGTATATTAAAATTTTGTATAAGTGGTCATTTGGGTAGTTTGATTCTTTTGATAGTGGTTAATTTGTAATTTTAAGGTGAGAGAGCATTAAAATTATTTTTCTCATGGCACATGTGGTGCACATAAAGTCTGATGACTTGAGATTTGCAACTTTTAAGTTGTGACCAACAGAATTCTTAATATATTTTTTTTCTTATCATACATGTTCCAGGATGATGAAGGCAATCTTGCCAAGTCTTGAATTATCAAGGTTTTGAGACTGATCTTGTAACGTAAGGTATGGGTTTTATGTATGTATAACACAATCCGAATGAAGGTACAATCAGAACACAAGAGTGCATTTTGAACTACAATAATAGTATGTTTTTCATCGGACTATTTCCCGGAATATAAATAGAATGTATAGAATATATTTTTACTCACATATTCATCGACATAATATTTATGTTACAAATATCAAATATAAATTTATTACAATATTATGTCTGATTCACATAATACAATATACATAGTCTCATAGACTTTTATTCTACATAGTCTGATAGACTTTATTCTACCTATTGTTATACATTATAACATTTTGTAGTATTTTAATGGCTAAATGACATCAAGTGTTTACGGAGTTTAATTGAGCTCTCCAAAAACATCTTGGGTGTAGTCCACAAGCATGTCTTCATCGAGGATGATATCATCCTTTGGCTTGAATTCTTCAATAGAACTTTGAGATGGACCAACTTGAGAGTTGTCTTGTATGTCGTTGAAGCGAACTTCAGCTTTGTTTCCATGAACTTGTTTGACTTCTTTGCCATACTTCATGTATAGTTCCACGAGGTGGTCGGGCATACTGCATTCATTAGTACGATGATTCATACATCCACACATTTGACAAGTTTGAGAGTTGTCATTTTGGTTATTTTTATTGAAATGACCATTCCCCTTAGATGGACCGTTGGTCTTTTGACCATTGTTCGGTTTCCACTTTCCCTTGAATTTTTGGAAGTTCCATTTACGGTTTCCAAATTTACTAGTAAAATGAGCATTAGCATGTGCTTAAGGGATTGCCATGGCGCCCGTTGGGTGAGCATTATGATTTTTCATGAGAAGATCATCATGCTTCTCGGCCTGAAGTAATATGTATATAAGCTCATAATACTTTGTGTATTTCTGTTGACGATACTGATGTTGCAATATCCTCATTTAGGGGTGGAAAGTGCACAAGGTTTTATCTATTAAGTCCTCATCTGAAACCTGCTGATTGCAAAATCTCAGTTTTGAGTTAATCTTATGTACAGCAGAATTATATGCAGCCACGGACTTAAAGTCCTGAAACCTTATGAGAGACCATTCTCTCTGGGCTTCCGGCAACATTACTGCTCTTTGTTGGTCATATCTCTCCTTGAGAGAGTTCCGTAAGGCTAGTGGGTCATCCTCCATTAAATATTCAGTTTTTAAATCGGGATGGAGATGGTGCCTTATGAAATGCAATGCCACATACTTTACCACTTGTGGTATTTCTGGAGCATTTTCAGGGGGTGTGACAATGCAAGGGCCAAGGTTACGTCCAGTCAAATTTATTTTCATATCCATGGCCCATGATAGATAGTTACTTCCATCAACTTGTAGTTCTTCGAATTCTTTTTTATTGATGCCAGCCATTTTTCCTGCATGTATGATCATGCATTTAATTAATTTTACTTGATAGTAAAATTATATTGGTAAACAACAATTTTGTTCTAGAGGAACAATTTTAAGCTGATGCTTTAGAACCAAATATGTGTAGATCTTCGAATTTCAAGTTAACACATTGTAGATAATCTCCATTTTATGGAGTACATCTCTCAGTACTAGAAAGCATACTCTGACGTATGTCAGTAGACGCCTATCTAGTACCCTGTGTTATACTTTGACTTCAATATATTTGGAAGAGCACTTTGGAGATAATCATTCATCGTAATGACAAATGAATATACCTCACAGTAATGGATAATCTGTATTTGTACAATAGATGCCATCACCTTGTGATTCGCAAACATGATTCGAGATAGTCACATACTTTTTATCTCATATTTTAGTAATGAGAACTTTGCACGAAATTATATTTCAAATGCAAAATAAAATAAAATGGAATTGTTGTACCGAATAGACATGTCATAATATGCTAGAGGCAAATATATAAATAACATGTCATGTACAGATTTGAAATTCAAATAGACATAAGGTCTAGAATATGTATTTACCGTACGATACATAATCAAACTGAACTAAGTACGAACTGAGTTTCCTAAGTTCTGCACAACTATACAAATAAAGTAGTGGCAGATATGGAGCTTTCTAGAAATAAAATGACTAAAGCAACATTTCATTTATTTAATATAATACTAGAATGGCATGTAAGGACTTTTGGCCCACAAGCCTGTGACGGCACCGCTTGGAGCCTTGGACCAGCAGGTCAAAAGGGAATCGAGGAGTAGATAACGCCCAGTTCAAGCATCTTCTCCTTTCACTGCTCCCCTGTTCCACGCGAGTGCCAATTTTTTTACAAATGTGGCCTTCTGCCGAACGTTTTTGTCAAAAATGGCCCCATCCCAGTTTTATTGACAAAAATGACTTGGCGGGAGGCTATTTAAACGACACGTGGCACTTCACTCCATGTGGGGTGGCGGGAGGAGCTTCTAGCCACGCAGAGTGGCGGGATGTCCATCCCGCCGCTGACAATGGCGGGAGGAGGCGGGCCCCACGGACGTTTGGTGGCGGGAGGAGCCGGTCCTGGGTTTGCTGCATGCATGCGTCTGCCTCGGCAGAGAGAGGTGTACGGCGGTCAGCTGCATGCATGCGTCTTCATTTCCTTGCTGTTCTTCTCTCTCCTCTACCAGCCCCCGACATGCATGCATGCGAGTGCCTCGGGAGACATTGCTTGCTTGCTTTAAATCCATGTGGACCCGCATGAATTTTTTGTATTGCCTTCCGCCAGCTGACGCCCATGGGCGCACCACCTCCCGCCAGTGACACCGGCGGAAAGAACATCCCGCCAGTCCGTGTGGCTGTAAGTACCTCCCGCCACCCTATATGGCGGAATATGCGATGTGTCGCCTTTGTACGCTCCCGCCAGGCCATTTTTGACATTGAAACTGGGAGGGGGCCACTTTTGACAATAACTTTCGTCAGATGGCCATATTTGTAAAAAAATCCACGAGTGCCCACGGGCAGTGCCATCAGCGGCGGCTGGCCCCCTCCACAGACAAAGAGGAGCTGTTGGCGGCGGCCTCGTTGAGGCGAAGCTCTCCGACCTGGGCCGTGAGACCGAGCGCCACATGCGACCATGTCCCATGCGCGGATGCCGGCGGGGCGGGCCGCCATGGCTGCGGCGAATCGGCGGAGGACGCGCGCTTCCGGCGAGGGCGTGGGGAGGGCGAGCATCGGATCACCTTCCTCTTTCTCCGGCGCCGGGAGATTGAGTTCAAGGAGCGCGGGGGCGGCGGAGGCCGGCGCGGGAGTCGCGGCCTCGACCTCCTCCATCTCCGCCTCCGGCTGGACCGCGTCGGGTGGCCCGGAGAACTCCGGCACGGGGTTATAGCCCGACGGAGCAAAGTCCGCGGGGTCCTCGTCAGAGGGCGTCGGGGATGGGAGGCATGGCTGAAATCCATGGTGCATGCAGTAGTACATCGTCGTAGGCGATGCTAGTGGTGGCGGTGGCGCCAGGAGTTCCTCATCGCCGAAGTCGTGCTCGGGGTCGTCGACAAGCCAGCCGGTGCTCGGTCCGCCCAGCAGCCACTCCATGGCCGGATTGGCGAACTCCGGCGGCACGGGCAACAGTTCGTCGGCGTCCGCGCTGACGTTTGAGGCTGTGGCCTCGTCTTCGTACACTGCATCGACCACTTCTTCCGTGGCGACCTCCGGCGCGGCGATGACGATGGCCGGTCCGGCAGCGGCCACCGGGGTTTGTTCCCGGCGCACAGCAGCCGTGGTGCTTGGCCCCGGTGCTCCAGGGGAGCGGTGGCGTTGCAGCCGGCGGTTGCCATGACGGTTGTGCTGCTAGGGCGCCCAGCGGTTGCCACGGAGGCGGTTTCCGCAGAAGCGGTGGCAGCACTACTAGGAGAAGGGTTATAGGTGGGTTGGCATTCTGTGGCGCACCCTTAATTGGTGCGTCACAGAAATATTTCTGTGGCGCATGGCAGAAGGTGCGCCACAGAAATTTTGGCCTTTCTGTGGCGCATCTGACAGACATGCGCCACAGAAATCGGACATTCTGTGGCGCATGGAAGCGAATGCGTCACAGAATCTCATATTTTTGTGGCGCATGCCTACCCGTGCGCCACAAAAATAGCGTGGGTCCCACGTTCCAATTATTGGGCGAGGTCCATCTGGGGAGATTCTGTGGCGCACGTGGCCCAGTGCGCCACAGAAAGTTCATATTCTGTGGCGCACCCAACACCGTGCGCCACAGAAAGTTGACATTCTGTGGCGCACCGAGCTGCGTGCGCCACAGAATGTTGGCCCAGATCCACAAAAAGGTGGCAGCACCCACTTTCCCCATGTGACCTTCTTCATTCTCCCCCCATGCATCTAGCTCGAGCTCCTCCTCTCTCCCATGGCATTTTGACCATCCTATTATCCATTATTTGTTGTTAAACTACTTTGTTTGACATAGAATTGGTGAGGGCTTGGGGAAAGCCTCCATATATATTCTCCTCCTCTCTTTTTGTCCACTATTTTCCCTCCATCACCACACACTCTCTCTCATCGATCACGGTCACGTCTCGGGAACGGATCTAGATCTACTAGGTGGGTATTGTTGGATGGGTGTTTGTTAAAGGCATGAGAAACTTGTCGGCGGGCGATTGTGTGTGTGGTTTGCATGAAGCAAACTATTTGTTGAACGGATCTATGCATGAAACTTGTGTGTGTGGTTTGCATGAATCTTTGCATGTTGTTGCTTGCGCCGGCGTGGTGCATGGATGTTTGCCGAAATGTTGATTCATTTCCATTTCGGTAAATTTTTGCACCACATATGTCCTACTTCTAGGGGAAGTCATGCCGAATTTTTTCGTCGAACATTTCCGACTTAATAACACATACTCTATATGTATACCGCGTAGGCGACCATGGTCATGAAGATGAGCTCCAGTCGAATCAACAACTACAAGGAAGAAGCGAAGGCGGAAATGATTCGGTGCAACGGGGCCAGATACGATGTCCGTGTAGAAGTTGCAAATTTGTGAGATGGATCGACCCTGATTCCGGACAATTGGAGGAACACCTGCTCAGGCGCGGTTTCATGGAAGGCTTCAATGAAGCGCCGACAGCAAATGTTGCGCCGACAGCAAATGTTGCGCCTGAAGACGAGGGCGGGCAAGATGATCGTGACGAAGGAGATGCCGACGGACATGGTCATGATGAAGGAGTAGATGGTGGTGGAGAAGACGTGAACACGCCGCAGAGCTCGCTAATGTCGGCCTTGATGGAGTCTCATGTTCAAGAACTGCTCCTCAAGGAGGCGAGGACCGTTAGAGAGAAAGCCAAGCTGGCGCAAATGGAGAAGACGGGAAGACTCCGTTGTATCCAGGGTGCCGGCCACAGGATACGCGCTTGCAAGTAACGCTTGATGCTCTGGAGATGAAGTCGGGAAACAAATGGACCGACGTGAGCTTCAACAAGAACATGAAATTCTTCCACGAGCGTCTTCCCGAGGGGAACACATTGCCAACTAGTATCGAGGAGGCCAAGAAAGTCGTGTGCCCTCTTGACCTACCGCACGTTAAATACCACGCCTGCATCAATGATTGCGCAATTTATCGGGGCGAGTACGAGGACAGAACCACATGTCCGGTGTGCGGCCAAGGACGGTACAAGAGCCGTGGGAAGAAAGGTCCTCACAAAGTGGTATGGTACTTTCCTATCACTCCCCGTCTGCAGCGGTACTTCGTGGACCCTAAGGAAGCAAAGCTCATGCAATGGCACGCGGAAAGGGAGAAGCCTGAAGAAGATCCGGAGAAGGGCATGATCCTTACACACCCTTCAGACGCTAGCCAGTGGCAAGAGTTGGACGCCGTCGGAAATTTCGGAGGCGACGCAAGGAACGTCAGGCTCGGTATGAGCACCGATGGACTCAATCCGTTCGGCAACCAGAGTAGCACGCATAGCACCTGGCCCGTGTTTGTATGGCCTTACAACCTTCCCCCGTGGTTGTGCACGAAGCAAAGGTATATACACATGAGTCTTCTCATTCAGGGGCCGAAACAAGCAGGTGTCCACATACATACGTATCTCGCGCTGTTGGAAGAGGAGTTAGCCACGTTGTGGGCGACCCCAGCACGTACGTGGGATGCCTACACTGGAGATTATTTCCCCATGAGAGCCGCGCTGCTCACGACGGTGCAGGACTATCCTGGTTGCTCATATGTATCGGCCCAGGTAAGCCACGGATTCTGCGCATGTGTCAGGTGCATGGACTCAACCCCGCATCTCCAGCTACCAAGGAATCCAGGGTCTTCGAAAACCGTGTACCCTGGGGCTCGAAGGTGGCTTCGCATGGATCACCCGTGGAGGAAACGCGGTGACCTGTTTAATGGTAAGGACGAGCCCGAAGGACCCCCGATCCCGAGGAGCGGCACAGAAATCGACGAGCTGTTGAATAATTGGAAGGAGTGCCCCGCGCCGGGAAAGAAACGACCGAAGGTAGATCCGCTGCTGGGTGTATGGAAAGCGAGGTCTGTTTTCCACAACTTGCCCTACTGGAAGGTCCTCAAGACGCCACATAGCCTCGATATGATGCACATTACGAAGAATGTCACCGAGAGTCTTCTTGGCACTCTTTCCAACATGCCGGAAAAGACCAAGGATGGGACGAAAGCAAGATACGATCTGAAATGGCTTGGTGTCAGGAAAGAACTTCAGGCCCCCGATAGCGATGACGATGATGATGATGATGATGATCAGACGGAAGGGACTCAAGGTCGCCGCAAAAGGGTAAAGAAGAACACTGTGGTGCTTCCCGCTACGTGCTTCACTATGAGTCCGGAGGAGCTCGAGCAATTCTACAGGTGTCTTCTAGGAGTCAAATTTCCGAATGGTTACGCGGGGCAGATAAGCAGATATCTGGACGGTACGAAGAAGAGGTTTAGCGGGATGAAGTCTCACGACTGTCACGTGCTGTTGACGCAGGTACTTCCCGTTGCGATTCGAGGGATAATGGACGAGCACGTCCGTGATACGCTGCTTGCCCTTTGCAACTTTGTCGACGTCATCAACAGGAAGTCGATCGGGGTGAAGCAGCTCGACAGGCTACAAGAAGAGATCGAGCTGGTACTATGCGAGCTCGAGATTTACTTCCCGCCAGCATTCTTTGATATATGCGTGCATCTCCTTCTCCATGTCGTTGATGACATCAGGCAGCTAGGGCCAACGTTCATGCACTACATGATGCCGTTCGAAAGGATGAACGGTGTCATGAAAGGATACGTTCGCAACAGGGCCCGTCCAGACGCAAGCATGGCCAAGGGCTTTCTAACCTACGAGTGCATCTCCTTCTGCCAGAATTATCTAAGCACCGAGAACCAGGATGTAGGTCTGCCCACGAGGAAACACTTCGACAGGCTCAATGGATATGGTCACCGAGAGGGCGCCAGCTCAACCTTTGTCAGCATGCAGGGTCGAAAGGACGACTTCGAAAGGGCTCACCGGGTCGCGCTACAACACTTACAGCTGATCGAAACTTGGGTGGAACAGCACAAATGCTTACTCGAGAAATATTACATCAAACTGGGCCGGCCGAGGAAGAAGGGAGACGTAACCAGAGAGCACAACTCCAGCTTCACGCGTTGGTTCAAGCAAAAGCAATGGAGCTAGCAAAGAGGAAACCGCCATCTACTAAGATGAAAACTCATATTCTCCTTATCACGGGGTCCCTCGCACAACGTAAAGACCTATCAGGCGTACGACATCAACGGCTACAGATTCTACACCGAGGAAAAGGACAAGAAGTCGGAATATCAAAACTCAGGAGTAACTATGCTATCCTACGGCGATGAGGAGGCTACTGTCAAGGAAAGATACTTCGGAAGGATTGAGGACATATGGGAGCTCAACTACTGTGGAGAGGTGGTGCCAATGTTCCGTGTAAGATGGGCCAAGGACGTCGTCAAAGAAGGCCGGTATTTCACCACCATGGTAATACCCGATGCCAAATCGAAGAACGCCTCCGCGAAAAATGAGCCATGGGTACTCGCTAGCCAAGTTGAGCAATGCTTCTTCATTACCGACCCGTCAAAGCCTAGCCGTGTTGTCGTGAGGAGGGGCAAGAGGAGCATCGTCGGAATGGAAGGAGGCGCCACCGAGCAAGAATTGGACAACGAGCCAAAGATCGAGGAGGAATTCGACAAGTTCTTCGACATGCCTACTACAAGTACACAAAGAAGGAAGACCTCCCTACCTACCAAAGGTTGTCCGTTCACGCGAAGAAATCTCAAGGTCACCGGCCTAAAGTTTTCAACCGAAGAAGGGAAAGAAGAGAAACTAGCTCACGGAACCGAGACGAAGAAGAGACTTTTTTGGTGTATTTAATTTGTATGTGTGTGTGAGACAATGCAAGAGTTATGTATTCAATGAACTAAATATGTATGACATTGTGTGTGAGACAATGCAAGAGTTATGTATTCAATGAACTAAATATGTATGAGACATATTGTGTGTATTTTTTGAACCAAATTTAACCAAAAATATTTGTAAGAAAAAAAGTTCAGCAAAAATTGAGACAGCCAGGATTCAGCAAAAAAAAGTTAGCCCAGGACATTCTGTGGCGCACCACCTAGATGATGCGCCACAGAATCTTAACTTTCTGTGGCGCATCACTCCGTACGTGCGCCACAGAATTATCGGGCCTCTAATTACATGTGGGGCCGCCCCCTGTTAGGACAGATAATTCTGTGGCGCACCTCCGAGAGCATGCGCCACAGAATCTACACTTTCTGTGGCGCACCGCCTGGATGGTGTGCCACAGAATTCTTGCGCCTGCACTTACAGGTGGGGCCACCCTGCGCTGCCCGTGCTCGACCCAAAAATTTCACAAGTCCTCGATCGATCCCCTGTAACTTCCCGCGCCCGGACGTGCTCGACCCCTCACCGCCGGCAGCCCACCGTGCTCGACCCGCCCGCCACTGACGGCCAGGAGGACCTCCACCGCCGCCCGTGCTCGACGCTCCCGTGGTTGCCTCGCTCGTGCTCGACGCGCCCGTGGTCGCCTCGCCGTGCCCATGCCCACGGACCTCCACCGCCACCCGCACCGGCGCCGCCCGTGCTCGACGTAGCGAAGGACCTCGGCGCCGGCTTCCCCCCCTCTCTCCCTGCGCCCCGGCCGTCCTCGACCTCCCCTCCCTCCCCCCTCCCCGAGGTATGCTTCCCCCCATCTCTCCCTCCGCCCTCCCCTACCGAACGTGCCCTCAACGTGTTCGACACATTTCCTAGCTAGGAATTGGTGCAGCTTGGTTGCTTTCTTGTCAAGAGGAAATACATCTTTCGCGTAATTGATGTATATCTAGCACCACACGACCTCATACACTGATTTTACAAGAAAAATTAGAGAAGGGAGATTCAAAATAAGACGAAAAATGAATAGCCATGCTTTACCATTATCAGTCCAGTTTTCTTGTCAAGTTCATATTTAACCTTGCTGCATTTGCAAGATTTCATAAAAGAAAGATATGCATCTGCATATTTGTTTTGCTGCATTTAGTTTAGCTAGCTAGGGAGCTGCTGGCTAGTGAAGCTTCGTCCAGATCGCATGTGCGAAGTGTGATGCTAGGAGCTGCTAGCTAGTTGCTATGCAGCCCTACGAGGCGGTGTGCGAAGTGTGATGCTAGGAGGTCATGTGCAACGACATGTGCATGAACCAAGGAGAAGTCCTGCAACATCCGGTGTCAGCCGAGTGATTGGTTATAGCTCAGTTAGTTGGTTAGTTAGTTGCATGTTGGTCTGAGTGACCGAGTCACGTAGATCATGGAGTGATCTGTTAGTTCATGGAGTTAGTGGAGTAATGGGCCAAGTTTTTGGTCTCGTGGGTTGCATGGCAGTAGTGCCCATCTTGTATAAATATGGGCAAGACACAATGTGGCCACCGTGTTTTTCCCTGGCTGTGTGTGGGCGTGTATATTCCTTGTGTTGTGTGAGACAAAACGAGAAGATTGAGAGAGTTAAGAGAGGTAGAAGAAGGGAGCTGCGTTTGGCAGCTCCAACAGTTCTTCCAGGCCTATTGGGTTATGTACATAGAAAATAACTACATAGATAATAAGTAAGCAAATTGTTGGGTAGCTCTCAGTCTAGCAAAGCTACTGTATGTACATCTATGGAATTGTTAGATGCTAAATCATGGTTTTGTTAATTTATTGCAGCACCACGAGGAGCACCTCCACCACGCCGATCTCGGACCCGAGCCTCCCTTCCCTACCCGAGGTAGTTCCTCTCTCCCTCGATGTGGATGTGGTGATGTATGTGCATGAGGATATGTGTCCACGACCATCGTGTCGTGGTTGTTTGTGCTCCGACCATCGTGTCGTGGAGATGCCGGACGGAGATGCCGTCCGGAGATGTGGATATTTTTTGTGAAATGTTTGCAGGTACCCCGTGAGGCCCTTGAGATTGCCGGAACGTCGATTAACTTCCGTTCCGGCAAATTCGGGTACTCCATATGTCCTATTTTTAGCAAAGGTCATGCCAAAAAATTTCGTGAAATTTAGCATGACTTTGCTAAAAATAGGACATATGGGGTATTGCGGCTAATGCATGGGCCGGGGTATCTTAGTACTAAATTAAGTGATGCTTTGTTATATTTGTTGTACTAACATTTTGCCTCTTTTTAATGTAGTGCAAACATGTCCTCCGAGGCCGGCCCTTCTGAGAAGCACATGAGCGTCGAAGAACAAGCTAGACAAAAGAACATATCGTTCTGGGAATTGAACCCGCAGATGGAGGATGCGGAGGCCGCCGAACTGGCTCGTGACGGCGATGGTGACTTTCAGTTAGAGTCTGCCGAAGCCACCACCACCGATGGAGAACCCACCAGCACGGATGTCGGGGGTGGCGACCACACGGATGGCGGTGGTGGTAGTAACCCGCCTGCTAAGAGGCCTGCTAAGAGGCTTAAGAAGCCGAGGAAGGACCGGACACCGCAAGCGGTCGGCAACATCACAGACACGTTCACTAAGGTCTCCTTAAGTGGCCAACCACTGGAGCCTAGGGACATCGCAAAAGGGTACGGCATGCAACTAGGGTGCATCCTCCGGGAAAACGCATCGATCAACACGTATGACCTCAGGAATCCGGAGAATGAGGCTTTGCGCAATGACCTCCTCAAGAAGCTTCACAAACGATATATTTTCCCGGCTGATGAAACAAAAAGGTGGACAACTTCGCCATCACGAAGATGAACACCGCCTTGACAAGCTGGAGAGGCCGGGTGAAGGCGAAGATTCTTGAAAAGGGTCTTAGCTGGGAGGAGATCAGTGCCAAAGAGCCGTACCTCGAGAAAGACGAGTTCGATATATTCAAGGCATCCTTGTCATCTCCGGAGGCTGAAAAATGGACCGAGTGGGGGAAGAACATGCGGGCACTGAACTTAGGTAACCACCATTTGGGAAGCGGCGGTTACGCAGGAAAAAAGCCCGTTTGGGACAAGGAGGATGCCGAGGTTGCGAGACTTGGGAAAGAGAACCCGTGGCATAAAATCACGGACGAGCAAGTTAGGAACTTTGTTCGGTCCCGCTACTATCTGAAGCCGGGGACGGGGGAATTCGTTACCGACTATGAAGATGTGTTGGAATTCGAGAAAAAGCTGGTAAGGAACTTAATTACCGCGGATATCTCAAAGTCCATTTGCGTTGATTTCTACATGGGTTCACGTTTATTTCCTTTGTCCGCAGGCGGCTGAGTTGGCGATTGAGGCTGAGGCCGGCCCGTCGTCCCAGGAGCCTCCGGCCGGCCCGTGGGACACGACTTTCAACCGGGTGATGAACGTTTACAAGGGGAGGGACAAGTCAAAGCCGCCGACGTCAGCTGGCCGTGTGACCGGCTTTGGTACGGCGATGAAGTTCACCGAGTACTACAGCACGGACACCGAGAAGAAAAAGGAGAGGAGGAGCCGGCTAAAGATAGAGCCGAGGTTCTCGAGCTAAGGAAGAAGCTGGACGCACTAGAGGCCGAGAAGGTGGACTCCAGCGTGGTGGACAAGCTAGTGGCCGAGAAGGTGGAAGAGAAGCTCCGGGCTTTGTTACCCGATGCATTGGTGCAGGGGATAACTGCTTGGCATGCGGGAGGTCAACAGGGGCCGATACACGTGCCCAGCTTCGCCGGCAGCACCTCCAGCAATAACGTGTCGCCGGTCCTGCCGACCCCACCGGTGCCCCCTGCCGTGGAGCAACATACACCAACGCCGGAGAATAATGATAATGCACACGAGCGGCCGGAGATTGATAGGCCGGCCGCCGGCACCGGCGCCCTTGTCTCGACATTAGCCGAGCTCAACGCCGTCACCAAGGTAACTAATTAGTATGTGTGTGTGAGGCAATGGAAACATATATATGTATGATCATGAATATGTATGATACATTGTGTGTGAGACTATATATGCCTTATCTCATGGTGCCCGCTATGTGTTGACTCCCAGGACATGCCTTGCATACTCCTGCATAGGGTGGGGGCCGACGGCGAGTTGAAGGAAGTCGCAAGGGCCTCGACCGTACAACCTTTGACCCGCGATATCCACAACGTCCGAATGAGCGAGCTCGTGATGAAAGTAAATGTGAAGGAGGTACTGCCTGAGTTCTGTGACATCGACCCCCCTAAGCAACCTCAGGGAGCCGAGAAACACATGAAGCTTGGCGAATGCGGGCAGTGGATGCTGGAATGGCCGAAGACCCAAATTCGTCTTGGGGATGTTCTTCATGGGGCCAGGCGCACCGGCGGCGCCACCTCGAGGCCCCGAGCCCCGATCGTTCGGCCCCCGCCGAGGCGGACAAAAAAAGATGCTGCGGATGAACCGGCGCCACAAGCAGCCGTCACCACCACCCAGACGGAACCGCCGGTCGCCGCCACCGCCGGCCGGAAGCTACCGCCGGTCGCCCCCACCGCCGGCCGGAAGCTACCGCCGCCGGTCATCGCCGCCACCAACCGCCACAAACAGTTGTTGGGAACGTCTTCCCCGCAACCGTCCAAGGTTAGTTCTGACTTTCCGAATTCCCCGACTTTCCGACTTTCCCGACTAACGGATGTGCTATTGTTTATGTTTTAGGACAAAGCCGTTGCACCTCAACTTGGTGGCAACGACGACAATGTTGAGGAGGATGATGATAATGATGTAAACGTCGATGACTACATCAACACTGGCGCCGCCGCGGATGATATGTTCATGCCTCTTATGGATGAAGAACCCTTCCGCGACCACCACATTCAACCTGCTCGTCCCACTTCATGCACACAGCGCCTGGCCTTCACCGACACGCCTCCGGATGCCGGCGATCATCAAGCTCAACCGGGTAACATTTTCAGCCCTACCACACTGAAAGAAACAGTTAAAGCGGGGTTCACTGCACCCCCACAATCCCAGAGAAGAAGAAAAAGAAGAGTCATCAAAGGAAGAGAAAAGCATCCTCTGCGAGCCAGCAAGATCCTAAGATCCGGGGTCCTGAAGACACGAATCCACAAGGCTACTCCAGAGTTCATGAAGCTGGTAAATCTATCTTGTCCGGGGACATGCTCCGCCTTGCAGAAGGACCCATGATTACTTTGCAGAATATATCTTGTATCTAGAGGAGACCCTTCTTAAAGAGAAGAACCCAGGTTACCCGGCGTTCTCGGTCAAGGTGCCAAAAGAGTTGGTGGACTTCGTCCAGGAAGACCCCGCAGATGTGTTCTTCATAGCGTACGAGGACATCTTCAACCTGTATCACTCCAAACGGCTGGACTATAACATGGTCCGCCTATATGCGCTCGATGCGGCGATGAAGATCAGGAGAGATGATACCCCGTACATCGCGATAGTGGATCCCTACTACATGCGCGACAGCCATCTGGTGGAAGGATCAACAACACGGGAAACGGCCAAGGAGTACCTCGTTAGGGTCTTCCTGGCCAACAAGGAGAAGACCGCCCTTCTTCTGCCTTACTTTTTCGAGTAAGTACACATCTGCTCGCCACCGTCCTATCTTATGCCTTCTTGTACATTTCTTCCATCGCTGATCCTTTGTCCAACATTCTGCTTCAATTGTGTTGAGCAGGGACAAGTACTGCGCACTCATCCACGTATCCCCGAGGTGGTCCGTTGCCACTTATTTGGACTCGGGGAATAAATCCCAGCCGAGATCATACAACAGAATAAAGGGTGTTCTCGATGACGCTCTCGAGGCCTATGCCAAAAAGGGCGGCCCCTTCCATAAGAAGTCGGAATTTTTCACGGAGGACGACAACACACACAAGTTCTTGCATGGGACCGGATTCCATTGCGTCAAGCAACTGGATGGCAGTGTGATGGAGGCCTACTATGCCCTCCGTCACCTTAAAACGATTGTCCGGGATTGCGAGAAAACGAAGATTGCATCTAATCTCGCAGAATACACCAAAATGGCGGAAGGTCTCACCGATGCTGATTATAGACAAGACTTCCATCGCATCCGGCTGCAGTTAACAAATATCATCCTCGACGATGTCATGCACGCCTCAGGGTCCTTCCACTTCCGCTTCGGTACGTAGGATGTATTATAAAAGATAGCCTTGCTAAGCATTACTAGCTAGTGTGTACTTTTTTGTAGAAGTGCATGTGTAGGGTTATATATTATATATATGCTATGCTATGAAACCCAAATAGGATAGCCATATGATTTCCAACCATGACAACATTGATTGATCGTCTTGCCTCTATACTTAGATGAACAAATTATACTCTATGTATATCACTAACCAATATATATCCCAATCCATCTTCAGCGTTGTCTCAGAAGGAAATGGAAGAACGACTAGCGGCGCAGAATGACACCAGGGAGTGGAGGACGAAAGGGGGCATTCTACCGTTCCCGGCGCCGCTCAAGAAGAGGAAGCCATGATCATGCATGCATGCTCCCGCGCGCTCTTGCTCACCATCATCGCCGATGTGTACTACATTTGATCCTAGTTAGGCGGTGAACACTTTATTTGTAATGTGTAGTGTGAAATGATGAACTTTTGTTTCTATCATAACTAATATATTGTGTAAATTAACATTCGGCACTTTTGTGACTATGTGTATGTATCTCGGGCACACTAAGTAATATGTGTGATGAAATAGTGATTAATGTGTGTCTGTTTATATACCTGTCAAATATATCTGTATTTCTGGATAAATCCTATAAATCTGTATATACCTGTATTTATACAGCAAAATGAAAAAAATACCTGTACTACTGTTTCATATTTCTGTGGCGCATGCTTTTTTTTGTGGCGCATCAGGCGTGGGTGCGCCACAGAATTCCTTTGCTATGTGGCCTACCGACCTATTTCTGTGGCGCACGGCCTCGGTGCGCCACAGAAAGTTGGTTTCTGTGGCGCATGCCATGGTGCGCCACATAAATAATAATTTAGTGGCGACAATTCTGTGGCGCACCCAGAAATTCTGGGGGTGCGCCACAGAATCATTATTTGGTGCGCCACTGATAGCCCTTCTCCTAGTAGTGCAGAGGCCACCGCCAGGGCCGTAGCGGCGACGGGGCACCCAGCGGTTGCCGTGGTGGCGGCGGTGGAGGCCACCATTCCAGTCCGGGCGACGCTGATGGCGACGGCCGGAGTTCCAGCGGCGAGCGGCAGCGAGAGCGAAAGTCCGGCGAGGATAGCCGGAGCGGCGGTGTTTTCTGGCCACAAACCGAGCAAAGGAAAAAGCGAGTTGCGGCAGGAAAGCCATCTTTTACTCACCTTTCTCTGTCTCTTCTACTGTAGCCTATAGCTTTGGCAGAGGCTGAGAGAGAGTGAAGTGAATGGATGCTTTATTGATTGAGACTGCAGGCTATTTATACTAGCCGAACAGTCGGAGTAGACAACGCAAGATTCTAACTTCTAGGCAGAATACTCCATAGAATATTCCTATACAATTATAACTGCCTAGTTTAGCCTGATACTAATGCTAACAGTTTCTAACATGGATAACTCCTGAAAGGTTAAGTAGGCACGGTGACATTAATAAGATAAGAAAGGTGGGAAGCTTTGAAAACGCGGCGATTGCGCTCCTTCCAGACATTTCATATGACTGATGATGTGGCCGCTGCGGAGTCTCGCTGCATTTTTTGCAACGTTGTAGATGATAGCTCGCCACTAGGTTTCAGTGGACTCGTTACAGTGGTGTTGGGAGTGGGGATAGAATCCCCGGACAAGTGATTGACGGAGTTCCACACGGCGACAGTGAACGAACTATTGTTATGTAAATTAAAATGAATTAGAAGAAAAATATTAATGAGGTAAGCAGAACATGATGCACATGTACTAGCCCACCACGAGCCCGCATCATCAGACCTCACCAGCTCTCTCGCTAGAGCCTGGTTGAGGGGAAATGGCCGATTCGATCTTTTCCTCTTCATGCAGGCCCAATGTTGTTTTAAGCATCGTGCGAGTCAGATTCGTTGCAGGCCACACAAGCGAACCCGTTAAAATTACATGGGTGTCGTGGGCACCAAACTTGTCCTTAATCAAATTCTAACTTAAGGCCGTTATCCAGTGTGGTGTCAGTCAACGAGTGATCGTACTAGGTTAGAACATGTGATGGAGCATTTAACCCCATTTGGAACCTAGGTGTGGATACAACTTTAGTGACTTTGTAAAGTCTATAGCGTGACTTTGCCATTGGATCAAAAAGGGACAGTTTAGATTAAGCAACGTAGCAGATATATATTGTGCAGGGAGTATTGTAGTTGTTCCCTGGAGCATAGGAAACTATAGCGTTTTCCTATATATATAACATCGTTGTTCACGAAGATCTAAACACCGGCCGGTCCTTAATCGGATGGCAACGAGAAGTCCCAAAATCACTATTACTGTTCGCCGATGATTTTGCTTCATCAAGTAACTGAATCAAAATCCTAGTTTCAATATGTGGTGCATTTTACCGTAAAGGGCATTTGTAGCACTTTATTTAATTTATTTTAAATAGTATGTTAAAGTTTCAAAAGTTCTAGAAATAAATCTGGATGTAGCCAAGACTGTATCCTAAAGTTGTGCAAATTTCAACCCTTAATTATTTTTATATTTGGAGGGCACTACGTACACGCCCATATCTACAATTTAGTCCTTTTTGTGTAGTCTAGAATACAACATATTTCGGATAGAGATTTTGCGCAATTGTAGGAAATATCTGTGGCTAGATGTACATATATTTTTTCATTTTTTAAAAACTTTGAGAACATTTTATATATTCAAAATTAAAAGCTACATGTAGCGCGGGTTACAAAAAGCGGCTCTAACATTTTAACTCTCTTTTTAAGCGAGTCTACTGCGCTTTTGACCCCAAAAAAAAAGGCTCCAGAGTGTTAGACATTTTCAGCATACTCTTTCTCGAGTCCACTATTTTTTAGAGTTTATTATATATCCTCCTCGATGATATCTGACATTTGCATGTGCATGTTTCTTATTCGTATTCCTATAACCGTAACAAAAATAATTCACGCGGATATATCTTGAGCCATGCTCGAGCTATTGCAAACAAACTAACCCTGCAGTTGGGCAGGTCCGATTAAGACGGGACGGGATGGTGAGCCGTTTCTCGCGCGGGACCGGGACGGCCAACGAACCAGGGTTTTGGGGACGCCGCTGCTAACCAACGCGGAAGCGGTGCGGGTATCTCGGTGAGGTTTGTTAGGGCAGGCAGGAGCTACCGGCATCCCATATATAAACACACGCCGCTGGGTGTGGAATATACAGTATCTATCCATTTCCATATCCTCCTACGTTCGCGCAGATCCAATCCACCGGAGATCGGGTCGGCGACATCGGCCATGAACACCAGCAAGGAGAAGGAGCAGCAGCAGATCGACGACTGGCTGCCCATGACCGCGGACAGGAGCGCCAAGTGGTGGTACTCGGCCTTCCACAATGTCACCGCCATGGTCGGCGCCGGCGTCCTCAGCCTGCCCTACGCCATGTCCGAGCTGGGCTGGTACGTAGTAAACTTCAATCCCTTCATGCATCCTCGTTGGGCGTTGGTTAGCTCGTCTTCTCCGTACGTCTAGATTGGTTTTAGCTGCCTCCGTGTGTACGTTTAGATTGGATTTCTATATTAGTGTGCGTCGCCGTTCATGTTCCCATTTATTTGTGTTAGCCGTCAAGATCGAATAGACTTGTTGAGATCGATCGATGCAAGTTGAGGCTGGTGAGGTTTTAGTGAAGAACGTCGATGGATGCATGGATGTCAAATAGAGATGGTGCGCCGCAACACTGCGGACGGACGTACACTGAGGGTCTAGATTGACTGTTGGATTCATTGTTCGTACTAGTACACGTAGCGCTAGCTATTCCACGATCACAATTCCCAGAACATGCATCTGTGATATACTTTTGCCCTTAATTTGGTCTAAAAATCTGTGATATACTAAGTTTAGATCGATTAAGTCTGTGAAAAACAGTACAGCATACACAAGCATGGACTTAATTACCCAAAAATGAATATATTTATTTTCATACTACTACATAAGTGCATTCGTTTCTTACTAACTTACCTATTCTGTTTAATCTGTTACAGGGGCCCCGGCGTTGCGGCCATGATCCTATCATGGGTGATCACCCTCTACACGCTGTGGCAGATGGTGGAGATGCACGAGTGCGTCCCCGGCAAGCGCTTCGATCGGTACCACGAGCTGGGCCAGCACGCCTTCGGTGAGAAGCTTGGCCTCTGGATCGTCGTCCCGCAGCAGCTCATCGTCGAGGTCGGGGTCTGCATCTGTTACATGGTCACCGGCGGCAAGTCGCTCAAAAAGTTCTACGACGTTGTCCGCCCGGACGCGCCCCCCATCCGCACCAGCCTCTGGATCGTCGTCTTCGGCTCGGCCCACTTCCTCCTATCGCAGCTCCCCAACTTCAACTCCATCTCGATGGTCTCCTTGGCCGCCGCCGTCATGTCGCTCAGCTACTCCACCATCGCGTGGGTGGCCTCCCTGAACCACGCACACACCCGCGGCGCCGGCGCCGTGGTGGACTACAGCTTGACGGCGTCGACGGCGACCGGGAAGACGTTCAACTTCCTGAGCGCCCTGGGCGACGTGGCGTTCGCCTACGCTGGCCACAACGTGGTGCTTGAGATCCAGGCCACCATCCCGTCCACGCCGGACAAGCCGTCCAAGAAGCCCATGTGGCGCGGCGTCCTCGTCGCCTACTTCGTCGTCGCCATCTGCTACCTCCCCGTGGCGTTCGTCTGTTACCACGTCTTCGGCAACTCCGTCGACGACAACATCCTTATCACCCTCGAGAAGCCACGCTGGCTCATTGCCACCGCCAACATGTTCGTCGTCATCCACGTCATCGGCAGCTACCAGGCACGTGCTACATACACATACATATAGATCGTACTTGCGTTTGCGTACATGTTACCCCGAGATCTATTTCTAATCGCATTGTTAGCATCCATGGCGTGCAGATCTACGCCATGCCGGTGTTCGACATGCTCGAGACGTTCCTGGTGAAGCAGCTGAGGTTTAAGCCAGGGTGGCCTCTTCGTCTGATCGCTCGCTCGCTCTATGTTGGTGCGTGAAAATTAGCATACACGCGTTTGATTACAAAACATTTGAAGATATATGTCCACTACTTGCGAATTACAATGTTACGCAGACTCTCATGACCTTGATTTCGTGCAGCATTCACCATGGTCGTCGGCATCGCCATCCCTTTCTTCGGTGGATTGCTAGGGTTGTTCGGCGGTTTGTCACAAGCCCCGACAACCTACTTCGTAAGATTAATTCATTTCTCTTTCCACTTCTAACTAGTTATTAGTGAGATCGGTACGTTGGTTTCTTAACTAACCGGACTGAAATTGTTTCTGCAGCTTCCTTGCATTATGTGGCTGGTCATCAAGAAGCCGGCGAGGTTTGGCAGGTCCTGGTTTATAAACTGGGTGAGTCTCGGTCTCTAGATCCTTGCATAATCTGCCTCTTGCAGATATATCAGAGATTATTATTACAATCATGGGGAGTTCTTTAAAAAAACTCTTATATTACTCTAACTGATGTTTTCTTGATTGCCTGGCAGTTCTGCATCATTGTTGGCGTGCTTCTGTCCGTGCTGGCGCCCATCGGAGCAGTTCATTCCATCATCATGAACTACAAGTCCTTCAAGTTCTTCTCATGATCTGCTGGAACAAGTCTAGCTAGCTACGTAGTGGGGCATTAGATACAGAGAGTGTGTTATCTAGTCATGTATGGTTAGGCCCAAGAAAAATATTCATTTGTTTCTGGATGTTGACTCCATTGGGAGGCGTTATTTAGCCTTTGCTATTTGGGAAATGTCGATCTAGCTATCTCCTCAGTTCAGCTGCATTCACAAGATAGATTAAATCAATATTTGTGCTTACATGGATCTAGCGAGATTTGAGATTTTCAGATTCAAGTACAAAACATGCAACCGTAGCTAAGCATGTCTGAGAAAAAATATACTAGTATGTGGATTAAATCATTAGGTCCACAGGTTAAATCGGTCACATTTCAATACGCACTACACGCCAATTTTTATTTTTGTCTACTTCGAATTGGGATATGAAGGAAATGAAACACATAGCCCGCTAAAAAACATTAATATATACAACAACCATAGGAATTTTTTTTGCCCAACTCCAATCGGACCAGCTATTGGCTGAACACTATTCTCGTTTTTTAAATAATAATTTGATAAACGAAATAAAAAAATCCATGCTTTGCCCAGTTGACACCTCTTTTTTTTTTGCGAAAGGGATGATATATTAATTCTCCGAACTTACAGAAAGGTCCAGAAACAAAGGAAAAATTACAAGGAAGCCCTCTGGATCCGACGACGACGAGCCGGAGCTGACGATGGCACGCCGCTGCTGAAGCTCCCCAAACATTGGATCGCCGGAGCCCACCACACCGCAGACGGGAAGTCACCGAGCACCGCCTCCGAAGAGACTACTGCCGGGAATGCCGGCGCCGCCGCGAAGAACCTCTGTATCATCCTCTTATTGAACTGCATCCAGATCCACCGCATAGCTGGATCTGGCCGTGGTGCAGGGAAAATCGCGCGCAGGTCGGTGAAGCCCCACGGAACGCCACCGCCGGAGGGGATCTGCGCGGACAACAGACGAACCAACAGCACCTCCGCCTCCGAAGCGCCGCCG
The DNA here is from genome assembly GCA_947311845.1 of Poa pratensis. Lineage (NCBI taxonomy): Eukaryota > Viridiplantae > Streptophyta > Magnoliopsida > Poales > Poaceae > Poa > Poa pratensis. The sequence goes on along the minus strand of CAMZMU010000105.1, from coordinate 7,085,727 downwards.
GCCGGACACCTGCCAAGCCCTACCATGAATACACGCCGTGAGACGGGCTTCCCCCACCCTCCCGCCGCCGGAGCAGCCGACGGAGGGGAGGGAACCCACGCCTCACCGGCGGAAGAGGTGGACCGACGGTGGACTCTCAAAATCGCCTCTCAGATCTATATCGGGGAGAGGAAAGGGAGGGCGACAGTTGACACCTCTTTGGTTACATGCGCGCTGAACATTTGAAGATAGGTATCTACTTTTACATGATCATGCCTATTATGTTTGATCTTTTATGTCATAAGACTCCCGCATCATGCTTGTTGGTTAAAATGATCTAGCTTCCAAAACAGATGTTGACATTCTCTTATAGCCAGATTTCTTACACCAGTGTAAGTACCTAACTCACTGTTAAAAGCGCGTCCAAATCTTAGAATGAGCTAAGCAAACAAGAGCGTCACTGTCTCAAGAAGATATGTTCCACCTGCTTGTTGGAACAATGTTACACCCCTGCTTGTTCTCCTTTGCCAAGTACCGCAGAATCACAGTGAACCAAGTGATCAATGTAGAACATGCAGAAGATATGTTCCATCTGCCTTTGTCTCAAGAAGCCTTTGAAGAATTTAATCAGAGGAAGGAAATTTGCCAATCTGTAGCCACCAGGGTCCACTCTGATAATGAGGATAAATGGACAAACATTTGGGGATCAAACATTTTCACTGTTGCAAAAGCCTACAAATCATTGATTGGAATCAGAGATGCTCCTCCACACTTTCAATGGGTTGGGAAAACAAGTTGGCAGCAAAAACACAAGTTCTTCCTCTGGCTACTCCTACATGACAGGCTAAACACAAGAGATCTATTGCAAAGAAAGAATTTCAACTTACCATCCTATGCATGTGCAACTGTGGAGTGTAATGAAACAAAAACTAAGAGGGCCCGGAGCGCATCTCTCCATCGTCAGGAGTAGTAGTGGTCACTAGATATACTCATGGTCTAAGGATTTATGCAAGATGATAACTCTATAAACATTGCTATTAACAGTAACGATAATATCTCATAGCAAGATCATACAATTGTGTCGGTTCAGTACTATTGTTATGCTAACAATATACCCTCCCAGTTGTTGACTCAATTTAGTCCATGATTAGGAAAATGTAATCATCAAAAAACATGCAAGCTAATCTTAGAGGATATGTTAGAAACACTTGTTTGTTTACTTATCTACATGTGCGTATGGGTTTTCCTTTGAATCAAGTATTCAAGTGTCATTACAGTTATAACATAGAGATATAAACAGTAATGATGACCCATGAATAAATAATAACTTAATATTATTGCCTTAGGGCATATTTCCAACACTATTCACATATTCATGTTCTACATTTACTAGCTCCTTTGCCGTATGCTAGCAATTATCGAAAATTATAGTACCTGCTCCATTCAAACTACCATTGTCCTTCATGATTGAGACCACCTCTTGATCTGAACGAAGGTCACCCTATTGCAGCTAGTGATTTCAGCTAGAAACAAACTGTGCTTTAAAGCATGACATTCAACCAAAAGGACATCATGCACGTAATCAATCTCGAATTGCCTACAACTATGATTAAACTTTCTTCAGTCATGAACATGTGAATAACATATGTTTAATGTCCTCAACAACAGATTCACGGATTGGGACATTGTCCATTTACTTTGATATCTTGATTAGCTAGTATTAATCAGCATAGGAGGTAGCCATGCCTAGCTCTCCATGTAAATATGGTACGCGAAGAAATTATATGCCCCTATACAAGATGTAGTCTCATCATCCCCTGTTGTGAATCAAAATACAGTTTTCCACAAATTTTACGTCTCATTCAACATTGTATGTAGAATCTAACAGAAAATGACCCTATCTTCATTAAGTTACGCGCCACAAAGTCATCCATATCATAAGATGTTAGTGGTATCGAAAAAGATTTTCTTGACATCAACGGGCCAAGCTGTTTTCTATAAGGTCATCATCCAAGTTTTGTTATTGTATTGATCAAGTCACACACATTTGAAAGAATATTTTGACCTCTCCTATTAATTATTTTCCTTGAAGCGTTGTTTGGAATCTATCCATTTTTCCACACACCAGGGGTATTTCCATTGCCAATACGCCAGATATGTCCCAGTTCCAAAATTTTGATTCCGACCAAAATGCGTTGCCATGTGACGAGCTACCTTTCTTTAATTTTGAACCGAATAAGTCACCTGAATGAAAATATCTGAGCACACAAGCACATAATGAGTTTGCTTGTTGATCAAGCTTCACCAACCGAGTCAGGTAAAATCAGTGTACATTTCTATAGCCCATACCTCCCTTATTGTTTCCCCACCAGTGCAACAACGAAACAACGACCCCTTTACAAATTTGTTTTGAGATTTTCAGAACGAACATTGCATAACATGGTAAATCCCGAGACACCGATATTAGAAGCACTTCCTTCCCCAATGTACCAAGGGTTCTCGCATTTCATCCATTGATAATTTCGCACACCCAATCGATCAACACAACTTGAATTCTGGAAACAATCAGGCCTATCCATTCCCACCGTCGTAGGTACGCCCAAATATCTATCTGTGAAATCTTCAGTCAAGATAATTCAGTATTAGTGTGTACTTAATATATGTTAGGTGAGCAACTTCAGAGGCGGAACATCCCATCTTCTGCTGAATGTATTTTACTGCAGCCGTGAGGAACAGGCTGCTCATACTATGCTGTTTTGTCAATTTGCCGCGAGGTTTGTGGGTATCTGAAAATCTGGTACGCGATCAAATTTGGGAAAAGCAGCTTTATCAGTTCGAAATTGTGGATCTTTGATTTCATGTCACGATCATCACCACAACAACTGACTGTGGCCATTGTTTTTTGGTTTCTCTAGGAAGCACGGAATTGTTTTCGGATTGGAGATCCAATGAAGAATCCTCGATCTCTTGCCGAACAAATTAAGGTATATGTTGATATGATTGATCTGCATCTTCGTAAACCTGTTTCTGACCACAGGTGTGAGCCCAGCTCCTCAATTGCTAAATGGACTCCACCGCCGGAAGAAACGGTTTGACTCAACGTTGATGCGGCTATGTTTAAATCCTCTAACATAATGGGAGTCGGCGTCGTGATCAGAAACCACAATGGTATTTGCTTGGCTGCATGCAGCGAGGTACTTCTTGAGGTCACATTGCCCAAACTAGCAGAAGCACTAGCCATCCGGCGTGCATTGGCTTTCACTCGGGAGGAGGGTTTTGACAATATCATGTTGGCATCTGATTGCCTGTCTGTGGTGCATTGCATCAACAGCTCCATCCTTGATCGCTCGTTCCTAGGAGTGGTCATTCAGGACATCAAGAAGGAGGCCACTAAATTTACATCTTGTTTCTTTCTTCATGTTCCTCGTAAGCTCAATGAATCGGCACAACGTTTTAGCCCGTAACTCTGAAGTTTCTGTTTTGTTAGATTTTCTGTAGCTCCGGATTCCATCCGGGAAATACTTTGTAATGATTTATTTTGATCAATAAAGTGTTGTGTTCTCTCCAAAAAAAATATGTTAGCAGGAGAAAAAAAGATAAAAGACAGATCAGTGTTTAACGTTTTTTTAAAAGCTGTTCAACGTTTATAATGGACAGAATTCACAGGCTTATTCCAGCCCTATTCACAACCCACTTTGCCCATCGAGCTGTCCTGGGCGCTGGTCGGGCCACACATGTAACTGGGCCAGCCTTTGCCTCACCGCCCGTTCGACCTCAGCGCCAGACAGGACGGCGCAACTCACAAGTGCTCCGCCTCCTCTAAAAGAAGAACTTTCCTCCGCCGCCGCCCCTTCTCCGGCGGCTTCTTCTCACCCCCCGCGGTCTGCCTCGTTGGCGGACCCCCGCGGTCGGAGGCCCTCTCCCTCCAGTAACCCAACTCCAAGGCCGGAGCAGCACCTGGAGGGCCGCCGAAGCCGAACCCTTCCTGCTCCCCGTCGCGGGCGCAAAAAATTTCGGCGAGCTACCACTGCACGTCTGCCGTGGCGAGCTTCAGGTCTCTGGGTTCTGCAGCAGCGTCCAAGATGCCGTCCTTCTCGTCTGGCGTTTCTCCGCAGAAGCAGCAGCATAACGCGCGGTGCGGACCCTTACCATCCTCGCCGGTTATTTAGTTTCATTTGTTTGGGTCTGTTCGCATCTGACTGAGCCTGTACTTTTTGTTGGTTTGGGCAGGCGGAAGCAGCTGATTCGTCAGCAGAGGAAGTCGCTTCCCATCGCCTCAGGTTTGTTTGCCCGACTGCCAAACGTTCGATTCCATTGTGCTCTAAGTTTTTGGGTTAAGTTAGGGAGATTAAATTAGTTGTTGTTGATGGTGGTCGGTGTGGCTGTGATTGTGGTTGCAGTGGAGAAAAGGCTTGTCGAGGAGGTGAGGAAGAATGACACTCTCATCGTTGTCGGCGAGACCGGGAGTGGCAAAACAACTCGTAAGTCTTGTCTCTGAGTGTTCTTCCTTCCATAGCTCATTGTTTCTTGGGTCAAGTAATTGGTTGAAGAACGTAGCTCTGTGATGCTTGTGGTTATAGGTTTGTGCAATTTATGGAAGTGATGTTGTTACTTGCTAGTATCTTGTTAGTCTGGTGACATTTCGATTAGTCACATAACTCATATGAAAGCATATAAAAGTAGAAGTGAGTCCAAAGTAACATTTTGTAAATGCAAAATGAGGCCCCCTTTTCTCCAAAGCCCTGTTCTATTCTTTGCGCCCTAGTTTTTATTTTATCACATGAAAACCATTATTATGAATTGTTTGACCAATACCGAGTAAATTTGCCTATATGGTTTCTTATAAAGGACAATCTTCATCAATTATTGGAGAGAAATTAAAAATATCATATAGTAGCCATTAATTTTGTGACAAATCATTACTCTTTCTTTTACTTCAATTCCTTGAAGAAACATATGTTCCTCTTGTTTTGTTATGCAGAATTGCCACAATTTTTGTACGATGCTGGATTTTGTCAGGAGGGGAAAGTCATTGGCATCACCCAGCCTCGAAGAGTCGCAGCTGTTACAGTAGCAAAGCGTGTTGCCGAGGAATGCAATGATCAGTTGGGTAGAAAGGTTGGATACTCTATTAGATTTGATGATTCCACATCTAATGCAACAAGGATTAAGTACATGACCGATGGTTTGCTTCTAAGGTAATTTTGTATTTGAAACCAAATCATCTATTATTGATAGTTTTATGGCTATTATTTGCTTCATGTTAACTCCTGGAGTCCAGCTGATATTTTAGCCACCCGGTTTCTTGCTATTTGATTTTTCTTCCATTCATGTATTTTTGTTTTGCTTAATCGTTGAATTTTATGCTATATGTTCCTATAGAAAATTGTTTCAGTTTACTTAGGGTTACACTACAAAATTCTGTTGCCACTTACTCGCATGATGGCTATGTCCTGGAATTTTGTTCAAATGATATGGGTAAGTCATTTATGAGTTAAAGTCGGAGGAAGTGAAGAACAAAATGCATAGAACACTTCTATTTTATCCTTCTCATAGATTGGTGATATTCCAGATCTCCTTTTGTTATGTACTTCATTATTCTCTCCTCTATTTCAATAATTTGTGACAGTGGCCACCCTACATGTGAGTGGACCTGAGCCTGAGATCTAAGTCCAATTCACTCACAAAAAAGAGAGCCCATTTATCAGTTACTTGCTTCAGAGTTGGATATTGATTATTTTCCACCAAACTTGTATTACTGTGTTCTTTTCTTGTTTTTGAGAATATTTTATTGAAAATTTCTTAACTAATTTTATGTTCTGCAGTATCTTACCATGTTATAGATGGCTAAATGTGCGTGAATAATATTCTGCTATAGCCTATAGGGCATCTATTTTGGTCTGGTCTGTGAATTTTAATTTCGTAATAGAAGCATTGCTTTGGATTTTCAGGGAAGCACTTTTGGATCCTCTACTATCCAAATATAGTGTTATAGTTGTTGATGAGGCCCATGAAAGAACCGTCCATACAGATGTGTTGCTGGGATTGTTGAAAAAAGTGCAGCATTCTCGATCTCTTTGTTCCAATAAAAATGGAATCATGTCTGATAGACAAGACTCTCAAATTTCGTCTCTCAAGGCGTGCCAAGGAATAAAATTCGCACCTCTGAAGCTGATTATTATGTCTGCTAGTTTGGACGCCAAGTGTTTTTCTCATTATTTCGGTGGCGCTAAAGCTGTACATATTCAAGGACGGCAATACCCTGTCGACATGTTGTATACATATCAGCCTGAGTCAGATTATCTAGATGCTACGCTAGTTACGATCTTTCAGGTGAGCATCACCCTACTTGTATGGAAGAGGTAGATGGATTAGGGAGGAAAGGAACTTGGAATCCATATAAAATACTCCCTCAGTTCGGAAAAGGATGACTTCCATTTGTCCAAATATGGATGTATCTAGACATGTTACAAGTATAGATACATCCGTATTTGGACAAATAGAAGTCATCCTTTTCCGAACGGAGGGAGTAGCATTTAGGAAATAAATACTTGCTTCAGAAATCAGGATAATAGAATGTGCAATCTTCTCTGGGACTAATTTTACTGTCTCCTAGTTACCAGAAGGGTGGTACTTATTGGTATTTCATAATTACCAGAACATATTGTTCATCTGCGATTTAATATAGCCAGCTCTTAGTTTATGAAGTTCATGTTTGGATGTTTGTTTTCTTAGATCCATTTGGAGGAAGGACCTGGAGACATTCTTGCATTTTTAACTGGTCAAGAGGAGATTGAATCACTAGAGAGACTTATTCAGGAGCGTGCTCGTCTACTTCCACCAGACAGAAGTAAGATGTGGATTACACCTATCTACTCGTCTCTTCCATCAGAGCAGCAAATGAATGCTTTTAAATCAGCGCCATCCGGAACTCGCAAGGTGAACCATTCTGTTATTTTAATGCTTATGCTTACTTTTCATTTGTTACATTTCCAACTTATCTATGTGCTATTCTAATAGACGATTACTTTAGTTGCTGCTCTTCATATTTAGTGTAATGTTAGGTTGGGTGATGCACTTCTGAAAAAATATGTTGTTGCTAATAAAAATCACATACTATTAGTGGATGCAGTTGCAAAGAAAGAGAGGTGAGTGAGCAGTTAATTAGTTTTAAGCTAGAGATGCAAACAAGCTATGTCCATTGAGACGGCCTCATCTGAGGACACTTTAGAAGATTGGTGGCCTGACGCAATGACACTAACAAGCTCAGAAGCAGTGGTGCAAGGACCTGAATTCCATGGTTTTTCTGATCTATGCGCAGTGACTATGGGCATTAAGGTGGAGGCTGCCTACCACATCTGGTTACGAAAACTACCATCGGAGTAGGCCTTTTGAGTTTTTACGTTGCTTGTGTTGTTAGCTTTTGACTGGCACTTGTCATCTGTTTAGCCCATATTTAATATCTAATGCCCCAATGTATGTGACCCACTTAAAGATCAGCTCGATCGTCTTGCTGAACTGGTTGGTGCGTGGAACTCAATACATATTCATTCACTTCTGCCGCCCACCTCGTCGTTTTTCCTCTCCCATGTGATACATCCATGCTCATGAGGTCCACCTCACCTCCTAGCCACATTATCGTCGAGCCCCGCAGACATCTGTTTTCTCCCCCTTCCCTCTCCAGCTGTAGTTTTTTTTGCTGGACTCTCCGTTGCTACCTTTTTCCTGTTTTTTGTCTGTCTCATCTCTCCAGTCCTTCCTTGATGCTATTGTACTGTGATGCTTAATGACTTACTGATGCGGCCTGAGCCCCATGTTTTACTCGAGCTGTTCTCTTTTTTTCAAAACTTGGTAGTACTGGGTGGTCACGTGTTTGTATAAGTTTCCTTTATGCACCATATTTTAATAGGAAGCCTACTAATTTTCTCAACCTCTCTAATATTATGCACATTATGTTCCTTCTCTATATACATTTGCCATATCCCTGTAGCATGGTTTTTGAAAACCATTGTTTTCCTGTATCCCTGCACCATACAACATGAGTTGCATGTTCTGCATCTCCAAATTCGACCTTCTTCAAGGTTCATTGAGCAATTCATTTCCCTTTTTTCATTTTCCATAGTTTACTTGCACTAAACATCACTCATGTAATATGGTAGGCTTGCAACATTTACTGATGTCCAGTTTATCTATCAGGTAGTTCTGGCAACAAATATTGCAGAGACTTCTGTAACAATACCTGGTATTAAATATGTTATTGATCCTGGGATGGTCAAAGCACGTGCTTACAATCCTGTAACTGGAATGGAGTCCTTAATCATCATCCCAGTTTCTAAAGCACAGGCTCTTCAAAGGAGGTACTCCCTCCGTTCACTAATCTAAGGCATTTTAGTTTTTTGTTGGTTCGTATGTATCTAGACTTATTTCGTACATATGTTTACTCATTTGAGCATGTATGTAGTCAATATTGAAATAGCTAAAATGACTTACATTAGTGAACGGAGGGAGTACAATATTTCAAGCAGAATTAATTCTTGTATGCGTTTTCTTACCTTTTCAATCTATACTCAGTGGCCGTGCTGGACGTGAGGGGCCAGGGAAGTGCTTCCGTTTGTTCCCAGAATGCGAGTTTGATAAGCTGGCTGAATCCACTGTTCCTGAGATTAAACGGTGTAACCTCTCAAATGTTGTACTGCAGCTCAAAGCTCTTGGAATCGATGATATCATAGGTTTCGATTTTATGGAGAAACCTTCAAGGTGAGTTCTGTTCTTCTGTTTTCTTATTGAGCATTGCTATACGTCCGACGGAATCTGTACGATTCCCGTCCGACGGAAACCGAACGCCCTTGGATCGTTTTTGTGGGTTAGGCTCGTCCGACGGATGCAGTGTCGGACAGGTTTTGTACAAAAAAGTGTCGTACGTGAAGCTATTTCGTTTCTTATTCCTGTTCACATGTAAAAGAAATTTGTGCCGCTACCTGATTACAACATAGTGAAGCGTCATCCAGAGAATACATTCTAAATGGAAAAATGAAAACTGAAAAATTACTCATGAAATTTATATTCAATGTGGAAACTTGATACTTTGTTTCATGTAGACAACTGATGTCCATGACAACTCAAATATCATTGCAATGGGAAGATACACACTAGTGATTTTGTTTGTAATACTGTATTTGAAGTATTTTATTACCTGTGATATCCCAACCAGCTTAAAATTTGCAGGTAAACCAAACTTCTCTCCTTGACTTGTTAAGTTGTTACAGAACTTGTGATGAATGCATTCACGGGAAACTTGAATATGTTTATTCTTTTCTAAAATCTTTGCAGTAAATCACAAACCTTATGATGAATGCATTCACTGGAAATGTCAAACATATTGTTTTCAAAGATTTGCAGTAATCTCTACTATAAGCTAAATAGCAAGTTACTTTATGTTGACAGCAAGTTTGCTGATTGTGCCAAACCTACTGCAGGACATCTATTTTGAAATCATTGGAGCAATTGATTTTACTCGGAGCTTTGACTGATGATTATAAGCTGTCAGATCCAGTTGGTAAACAGATGGCTAGACTGCCTTTGGATCCAATGTACTCCAAGGCATTGATAGTGTCAAGCGAATTCAAGTGCTTGGAAGAAATGTTGATTGTTGTTTCTATGCTTTCAGTGGAATCAATTTTCTTCACTCCACGCGAGAAGTTAGAAGAGGTATTGTCGTGAATCCCAGGCAACTGGTTTAATGTATGTCCCACAGTAGGCTCCAATTGGACATTATGATACATACTTTACTGATGCCATTGTATGCATTTTAAGACATATTGCAACACCAGTTCCCACATACCCGTTTTTCTGTTCTGGATGAACAGTATCCTGGTGGCATGTGGTTGTTTTGGGTTATTTTCTATGGATTTGAGTAGTATTCGTGCTCATATGTTGTTTGAAGTCGAAAATACTAGAAAAAAATGCATAAAATTGTGAGAATGGACTTTGGGTTGAGGCAGGTACTGTCTCCTGGAGTGTATCTTGTATTTATTTATTTTTGGTTTTTGTACACCCTGGTGCCAGGTACTACATACTTGTCTTGTTTGTGGTCAGCTGCTGATCATTTATCTATAAATACGTTGCTAAAATATATTTTTGGGAAACACAACTTAAATGTTGAATTACTGTTTTGCATCAGCATTTAACTTCTGAGAGATGGTTATTTAAACTCTATGCTGCAAAACTTATTCTCAGTTATTTGTTATGGAGTGGGTTTTCTCCTGCTGCTAGAAACATTCTGGCAGTCATTGCTCATATTATTAAATTCCAGCCAAATTTTAATGGTTGTTGGTGTTTTTTCATAGTTATTTGGTGGAACATAATACTTTTTTTATTGCTATCTATATTAAAGTACATTTAGGCTATCAATAAAAGGTACCTTTAGCCTCTCAGGATTTTCAATTTCCGTACCAAAGAGGAATTATTAGGTTGAACTTAGTTTGGTTGGGCTGTTCCCCTGTTGCCAACTAATATTGCACTTTTCAATTTGTCGAGGAACTACAAGCGCATTTCTTGATCCTTTTACCTTATTCCCTGTTTAGGCAAGAGCTGCTAGGAAGAGTTTTGAAAGCTCAGAAGGAGACCATATAACTTTGGTGAATGTATATCGAGCCGCTGCAGAATGCTTGGAGAAGAGCAAAAACGCAAATGCCAAAGAAAAAACAATGGAGAAGGCTTTGAACAGATGGTGCTGGGAGAACTTCATCAATTCCCGCTCTCTAAGACATGCTCGTGATGTTCACAGGTTGGTTATTACAAAATTATACTTAACGGAAGGCTTGGATTATTAGATCAGTTAGAATTCTTTTAAATGATGAAATGTGAAATCTTGTGGCTGCTGTGGATTTGGATTGATTGTGACAGCTTATGCTTTTGGGTGATCTGGTTGGTGCATGAAAGTCGACATGATATTGGAACCAAGAGATTATTAGCCCGAGAACCTTGCTGGCGGAATTTTAATATAAAGACTATTGCCACCTGCTTGAGCACAATGGCCCTCCTGGATTTTTTTAGTGATGATTTCAGTCGTCTCAAGCATGCCATATATTTGTAGCATTAGCGGTTGAAATATTTGTAGGTGAATAGTTGTTGGATTTGTATTGCCATTTGTGACCATCAGCAAAGATTCAAAATTAAACCCAACAGATATAGACTTCAAGTAATAAAGTGAGAAGCATTCCCAGTTTAGGAATTTCAGAGTACACAGTGAGCTGACACGGGAACTTTCTGTCTGGTGCAGCCAAATTCAGGGACATGTCCAACAGATGGGGCTTAACCTGTCATCATGTGGAGATGACATGGTTCAGCTCCGGAGATGCCTCACTGCCGCTTTCTTCCTGAATGCAGCGATGCGACAGCCAGATGGAACATTCAGGTATTGCTCCAATATCCGAGTTTGATTTTTGAGAAAATAGCCACAATACCTTGATTTTTTTTCTCACAAGCTAAGCTGCATTTCGCTGTACTAACCATGTGTTGATTGGTAGGGCTCTTGGGACCGGGCAGAGCGTGCAGATGCATCCGTCGTCGGTGCTCTTCCGTACCAAGCCGGACTGCGTCATCTTCAACGAGCTGATCCGGACGACCCAGAACTACGTCAAGAACCTGACCCGGATCGACCCCTTGTGGCTGGCTGAACTCGCCTCGCAATACTACGCCACCGAAGACTAGTTTATTCTTCCTTTTTGATCTGTAGTCGTAATTCCTTGTAACAATCCTGTAACATTAGCTCGCTGTGGACATGCCGTGGCATTGGCTGGCGTAGTGGCAATCCTGACGATAACACATGAATTCAAACGATCTCCATGCCAGGCCGCTGTAAGTTGGAAAATATTAAGAGAATTTATTATTGCTGAAGCTATGATCCAAACATAGTGTGACTAGTTCTCTTGCCTTCAAGTTGATCTTTCCCATAGAGGGATACAAAAAAAAAACTTTTTTCATTCGGAAATAATTCATCTGCAACCAAGCTAACTAGTTTGAGCTCACAGAAACATGGCAAAATACCGCTGTTTTTGTATCACTCGGAGATAGTTCATCTGGGCAACCAAAGCAAACTGGTTTGAACTCACAAAAACATGTCGAAATTTAGATAGAGGGAATTTTTTCTTTACAACTAGAAAATTATAGATTTTGTCAACATCATGTGAAGATTTATCCTAATTCCAAATTCTGAACTCGAATGAGCACCGATACAGCATCGCTTTGCCTAGTACTTCAGCAATACGACTCGAGACCCAATTCTTGAACCGTCCGATCAGCATCCTACGGCGCATAAGCATTGCTTGCCTAGGAGGAAAGGGAAAACTGAAAAAAAAAAGTACTGTACTATATACGCAGCACAGCGAACTGCGAAGCAAACCCACCATCAAAGCAGTACCCGACACATCTCGCTCTCGCCGTCGCCGCCAGGCCCGCCTCCGCAGCCGGCCGCCGTCGCCGGAGAAGGTACAGAAGCGAGGCCATGGCGCCGGAGCCGGAGGATGACATCATGAACGAGAAGAACCCCCGGCCCCTCGACGAGGACGACATCGCCCTCCTCAAGACCTATGTAAGCCCCCCCCCCTCCCCAAGACCGGATCGATCTACCTCGCGCGCGTAGGCTAGAGCTCTCCGCCCTCTGGCCCTATCGAGGCATAGGGATTTGGTTCTGTCGCGGCCGATTCGTGCTCGGCGTAGATCTAGGGTTTGCGACTGCTGCGCGAAGTCCGTGCTATAGGGATTAGGGTTTTCGATGCGGGAGGAGCTGAATGTTTGGTTGGCCTCTCGCGTTCTGCGGTGAGGGGTTTATCTGAGATCCCGAAGAGTCAATTTTGGTGAAGTTTTTCCTGATTTTGAGTGACTTCGTTCTAACAGGGGCTCGGGCCGTACTCGAACACCATCAAGAAGGTCGAGAAGGAGATTAAGGAGATGGCGAAGAAGATCAATGACCTTTGTGGTACGTGCACATTGATGTATTTTGACTATCCATGAATTTGGGTTAGGAGTTCTGCATTTAGCTCAGCTCAACTGTGCTTTTGCTGAATTACAGGGATAAAGGAGTCTGATACTGGGTTAGCTCCTCCAAGCCAGTGGGATCTTGTATCAGATAAACAGATGATGCAGGAGGAGCAACCATTGCAGGTGAATTGCACGATGCCCGCCTGACCTCATTAGCATTAGACATTGGGTTGCAATGACTACTAGTTGTGTTGGACCATTATGCTTTCTCATTGCCTGCCTCTCTAATGACAAGTTTCACTCTGTTCTGTAGGTTGCTAGATGCACGAAGATCATAAGTCCTAATACTGATGATGCCAAATACGTCATCAACGTAAAACAAATCGCAAAGGTGATTCATTAGTGTACTATCTTAAGCCAGTAATATCCTCTGGAAGTTCAAAATTCAGTTCTTTTAATGTTTATTTTGGGGTGTTATTGCAGTTTGTGGTAGGTTTAGGAGACAAGGTATCGCCCACTGATATTGAGGAAGGAATGCGAGTTGGGTAAGTTTCCTGTTCTCCCCATGAGTATATTTTAGCATCTTTCTCATTTGGTTGTTTCCAAAATGCTTCTTGGATGTGATTATGCTTTTTGTCGACACTCTCAGTCAAGCATAGTTCGAAGGGCAAACTGTTTTTTGTAACAGAACACTTGCATAAACATGATTGTCACAGTAACTTTTGGAGCTATGCTACTTCACTAATATGTACCAAACAACAGGAGTACTAATTGCTTCGTGTATTATTGGGTGTTGTACTCTTTTTGGTTCATAGGATCACTTTAGTTGGTCACATGAATTTCTTACTGTTCTTTATGCATTTATAATGGCTCATAGTAGGATAATGTTGTTATTAAAGTAGTTATGTTACAGTTTCAACTGAATTGTGCTGATTCTCATCCTGTGTATTACAGAGTTGACCGAAACAAGTACCAAATTCAAATTCCTTTGCCACCCAAGATTGACCCGAGTGTTACAATGATGACTGTTGAAGAAAAACCTGATGTGACATACAATGATGTTGGTGGATGCAAGGAGCAGATCGAGAAGATGCGTGAGGTTGTTGAGCTTCCTATGCTTCACCCTGAGAAGTTTGTCAAGCTCGGTATTGATCCTCCTAAGGGAGTCCTTTGCTATGGCCCTCCAGGAACTGGAAAGACACTTCTTGCTAGGGCAGTAGCCAATCGCACAGATGCATGCTTTATCCGTGTGATAGGAAGTGAATTAGTTCAGAAGTATGTTGGTGAAGGGGCACGGATGGTTCGGGAACTCTTCCAGATGGCCAGATCAAAGAAGGCATGCATTGTCTTCTTTGATGAAGTCGACGCCATTGGTGGTGCTCGTTTCGATGATGGTGCTGGGGGTGACAATGAGGTCCAGCGCACTATGCTCGAGATTGTGAATCAGCTTGATGGGTTCGATGCTAGAGGAAACATCAAAGTCCTCATGGCAACCAACAGGCCCGATACATTGGACCCTGCACTGTTGCGTCCAGGGCGGCTGGACAGGAAGGTTGAGTTTGGCTTGCCAGATTTGGAGGGCCGGACCCAGATCTTCAAGATCCACACTCGCACCATGAACTGCGAGCGGGACATCCGGTTTGAGCTGCTGGCTCGCCTCTGCCCCAACTCCACTGGTAAGTGTCTGGTATTCAATTTATGTACCATGCAGTCTGTGTCACGGGCAACAGCTTTCTCATCAATCCCTTTCTCTATGTTTTGCAACAGGGGCTGATATACGGAGCGTGTGCACGGAGGCAGGCATGTACGCCATCCGCGCACGCAGGAAGACGGTCACGGAGAAGGATTTCCTGGACGCTGTGAACAAGGTCATCAAGGGTTACCAGAAGTTCAGCGCCACGCCCAAGTACATGGTGTACAACTAGGTGGTAGCCTGGCGTAGTAGCTCATGTATCTTTTTGCCACTTGGCCGTCTGTCTTCTACGAGATTGTTGTTTGTCACTCTGCCTTTCTTCTCCCATAGAAACTGTCGAGGCCTTTTCTGCATCATATGCTACTCTGGATTGTAACTGCAGAACATTGAAATATCAAACTGGAAGGATGATGATGATGCCTTTTTGTTCTCACAAACGTTTGAGGTGCTTGCTGCATCGTATGGTTGTATGTCCCCTGTGGGTATTGTGCTAATTGGATCGTATGTTATTCTGTATCGTCTGGTTCCGGTACCACTCCCTACTTGGTTGGAGCTGTGCCGCTGGTCGCATGGCAACGCCTCCCAGCCTGCTGGGGCGACGTGATGTTCTCCGCGGATACGGTGTCTGCCAGCTGCAGACTGAAATGAGCTCGCGCGGCCGCCTCCTAGCTGTGGCACACCATATCTGAATTCTGATGCAGCACAAGGTTGCTTCATCTTGGACCACTTTAACGTGCTGCGCTCATATTGCTCTAGGGGCAAAGAGCTGCCAAGAGTTCAGTCCAAAACTTTTAACACAAGTTCTAATTTAAGATAAAAGACAAGAACACAGTACTTTTTATTAATAGATTAGTGGGCACATTGTCCAAGTTCTTTTTATTGATAGATAAGTAAGATAACTGATGTAAAAACGTTGTCAAGAAAAAACAGTTTGGTTTCTCACCTTCTGTATCTATATCACAATTCAAGCAAACCAAATTGTTGGTGGATTTGCAAGTGTTACATAGCTAGAGGTAGGGACATAGGTGCTCGAAAAGTCATTTTGCCTCCCGAGGGGCGAGGTCCTGAAGGATGTACACCCCTACGTCGATGTGCAACGATACTCAATAAAGGAGCATTTGCATGCACACACACGGCTTATTAACTTATCATATGATATTCTGCGTATGTACCATGTTTCAAAAAAAAAAAGGTCTTCATATGATCGATGGGATGACCCTATCCAGTCTTCCATGTGCTCAACGCTTCCTTGTGATCCTAGGCGCCACCGATCGTTCCTCCACGCGCCATGCAACATGCATCACCAGATCTAAAAATGCTTCACGATATCGATGACAAACCATTCTCATATTGCACACATTGTTTATTAATACTGGTTTAACGGTGGTTCTTGTATGTACTTAACTCTGTCGCATGTGAAAACCTAAGAATGATATGTTTGTACCTTTCCAAATTCCAAGTGATCTTCTGTATTTTGTTTCTAAATTTCCAATCATTGTTTATTTCCGTGGCTAGCTGCTTTGTTGGTCATATGAATGATATGACACAAGATCATATTCATAAATAATTAAATTTGAATATGAATCACATGATCAACTTATGTCACATAAATTTGTGCACTGATAGAGTAACTGTTGGTCTAACCCTTGCGGTAAGAGTTTATATATACTGACCTATAAATCTGAGTCGTTCAAGTGTTTCTAACTCTAGGATCACAAAAAATAAGTTAGACCACTACAAGTTTTACATTATCTCATTGAATTTGCTCTCGACAAATCTGGAATATCGAAAATTAAGTACCCCCTCCCCTACTCGCATATATTCCATATGTCTGATCATCAACATCACATATCTTAGTAACCCTTCGTAATCGCATTTTTAGCTATTTACTCTGCAAAACTAAGATATGATCGAAAACACGGTACTACATGTTGTTTTTTCCTATTTATGTTGTGCAAAACCTACAACTCCGCCTATGTCTTCTAGGCATAGCCGGTCCCAAGCCCGGATAAAGGAGGAGGGTTGTGATAGGCTTGGCGAGCCAACGTAAAAACTAGCCAGTCCCATGGATATGAAACCCACGAGAGTAGTACTAGGGTGGGTGACCTCCTGGAAAGTCCTCATGAAAGGTTTCATATCTAAGGGTTGTGATAGGCTTGGCGAGCCAACGTAAAAACTAGCCAGTCCCATGGATATGAAACCCATTTGGGCGAGAGTAGTACCAGGATGGGTGACCTCCTGAGAAGTCCTCGTGACAGGGTTTCATATCTAGCCTACCCCAACTTGTTTGGGATAAAAGGCTTTGTTAAGGTTAAGGATGTTGTGCAAAACCTACAATTGTACAAACCGCACGATTGTAAGAAATATGTACTATAGAAGTTTTTCAAATCTGTTACTTGCTAAGTGCATTTATAAAATTACATCGGATTATTGTTGTACATATGGTTTCAACAATAAAAGGTTATTGACTATTTTAGTGTGATATCAAAAGATGCATGCAATACACTAACCCATTTCTTAGTTTCATGAGGTGCATGGACCGGTACATAAATCAACTTTCTATATGTTGAGTTCTCGATTATCTGCAAACCTATTAATCAGGTCCTCTATTCTTTACACATACGAACATAATGCTGGTAGTAACTCCGAGGTAATAGAAATCTCATGTGAAGCATAGATTCTATTGATGAGTTGAATTCCATATAGTGCATCTCAACCACCGCCTTTCAGCTCAGTGTTATATATTGCCACAAAACGTCTATCCTACATAACTCGCAGTGAATCAGAAAATCTCTCTCTCTCTCTCTCTCTCTCTCTCTCTCTCTCTCTCTCTCTCTCGCACACGCACGCACACACATGCACACGCACATGCACACGCGCACGCGCACACACACGCACACGCGTAGGGATGCGAGGTGTCAGGAATGTTTTGAGCTCTGTATCACAAGTCCTAAGGACACTAAAAAATTACATATGTTCAAGATTCTTGCAAGTATTACATTATTTGTGATCCTCGAGGAGTTTCTTCTTGCATCAACGGGCATACTTGGAGCATGATTGTACATACCTCCTTCTTCATACTTTAGGGATACCAAGACTTAACTGGCAACTCCGATTAAAAGTAGGGAAACTGTTCAACGCGATTCTAATATTCTTTCCACTTTGTGAAATAATATTAATGTATAATACAAGTAAAATTCTTATAAGGATTTGATCACCGAGAAAAAAATCTAATCAAAAAAATTCTGAAGTAAAAGGAACAATGGAAGATACTATTCACGAAATATTCTCTTCATTGCATCATAATGTAATAATTTATCTCGATTAAATTATCATTTTTCATTATTATGTTTAGTGCGTTCATATTATTTTTCATATAGACCTTGCTATCACTAGATAAATTCTTCATACAACTTTTGCAAATGAACCTGTAGAAGTTGTCCATTCCTGTTTAATGCGCAATTTTGTAAAAGAGTTTATACATAGTTGTTTCTTACCAGTTTTACTACTCCATACGCTAACTTTTGGTATCCTGCTTGGGTTCAGATATCATTAGAACCGGTAGTTTAGACATATCAAAAGGGTGCGGTGTGTGAAATAACAAATGTGTACTTTGTCAATTAAGTATTACATCTGAAATCAATAATAACCTAAATTACATTGGAGCTATTTTATCATACCTCCCCACACCAAACAGTTTTAGTACATCTGAATACATTATTCACTAACCTAACTAGGGTGATTAAGCTATAAGAAAAAAATTGCCCCATTGATTTTCAACCTCAGCCAGCCCATGGACATTATTGAAGTTGTAAAACAAGAGTTCCTTAAGACAGATCTAAACAATGTTGCCACTTTGTGCAGAATAAATTGGGCAACACTTGATGCCAGCAAGAGTTGACTCCTTCACCTGACAATGAAGCAACCACTGATCGCCACATTGCATTTAGGGTTAATGATTTCACTTTTGTTGTTTTAGGTTTTATTTAGAATAGATAATTTTCTTAGTAATTGGTTCAGTTTAAGCGAAATCGAAGTTCCAAACTTTCTGCAAAAACCACAGGTCCCAAGAGTTCTCTATAATCTTATGCCAATATTCCCTCTTAGCCCCTCTTTGATTCAAAGGGTTATCATGGAAAATTAGAGGATTCTAACCCTTAGAGATTTCATATCCTTTGGTTGTTTGATTGATAGGACAGAATTTTTCCTTATTATACATTTGTACTAGTTTTCATTGGCCACTTAAACCTCTTGGAAAGAATATATATAATACGTTTTTCTTGAAACAACCTTCCAATCATTTAGTGTTGAAGATGACATGCCACTCTAACCATGTGCTTTTCACATTCCTGTATTTTTGGAAATCATGTGTAAATAAAAGAGTTCTTTACATTACCACCAATAAGGTGGTTTATGTGAAACGCATAATGTTATGAACTAGATCCTTTTGTCTTGAGTGCTGACTTGTACTAGTCTAGGTAAGAGGCTACTCGTATGACCATATTCGATAATTATTCTTGAATGGAAGATTTTGAGCATTCTACTACCCTTGGCAGGTTCATGTAACGAGATGTTGAAAGGGACCCAACATGCTCGTTCATAAAGTAAGATTAATCCAATGATTGTAAAATTAATACCAAAAAAAATCGAAAAATTGTTTTATGCGTGCTCGTTGCTCAACTGGAGGCCGCACGCGAACTGGTTGGCGTTAAGCCATTAGACCCACCGGGTGTTTGCTTGATGCCGCCTCTCGGCACTAACGACAGAGCACATCGACTTGTGCCAGATGCGCTCCATGAGCTCGTCGTCGTCGGTGATTGCGGCGAGTTTGTCCACATCATCGTTAGTGGTGAGCGTGCTGACCCTGTCAGTGAGGTCGTCACTGTTGGAGTACTCCTCGTTGGAGGAGTCGGAGAATACCAAGGCCGATGGCGACGACCCCTCGGCCACATCGCCGAGTCTAGCACTACCCGTGGGAGGCGCACAGCCGAATCCATGCTCCATTTGATGGCGGAATCGCGAGAATTCGCTCGCCGGAGCTATCTAACCCTAACTACGGAGCAAACGAAATTGCTGGTACCATTCGTATAGTGCCGAGGGGATACTTATCCGGATAAATTTTGTTGGGCTGAGCCGACATGCGGTGATTGTTCAGACCATAAAAATGGCTTAACCCGCGCATATCGGCCGGATATTTCCGAGACTTTTCATGGGACACATCTCCCTTGTTAGAATAACCGATGTAGTGGTCAGCACAGCACGCGTATTTGCATAGTCAGTCCACTGCCCCGGCGCGCATACCCGGCAGGAGAATGCAACCTATATCGTCCCCAACAATGCGCACAGAGCCGCAAGCGCCATCCGTCACAGTGCGCGGTAGAGGAAGCCAGGAGCCTCTCCGGCAATGCGTAGAGGAAGCGCGGTAGACCTGCCCGGCCCCGTCTCTCTCCATCATCGGCATCGACCGGTTCCACACCACGCCCTCTTGTCCCTTTCTACTTGTTTTCCTCTGGCCCGTAGCGGACGACGCGAGCTGCCGCGCAAAAGCTCCACCGTAGTAGAGGCCGCCTCCGGATTTCTCTCCGGTTCTCCTGCCGCCGGTCGCCCGCTACACATCTCTTCTCTACTCCTGCCTGTGCAAGTGTAACAAACAGTGTAGCTAGCGGAGTAGGCCATGGAGGGACGGGGCCTTTCGCGGGGACACCGGGTGCCGGCAGACCCGGGCGATCGTGGAGCGGGACTGTGGGTGATCGTGCTAGCTGCACAAGCTAGGTCACGACCTCTACCAGTAGCTCCGATGATGCAGGCTTTCGATCGACTTGTGCACGTCCCGACGGGTGAGAGAGAGAGAGAGAGACGTGGAGAAGCTGCGCACTAGCTATGGGAAGAACCTACACTCCGCACCACTAACTTAACTTTGCTATTCTACAGTAGAGAGAGGCGAGTGAGAGGGAGATCGTCGAGTTCCCCCCGTTTCCCCGGCGCCGCCGGTGGTTCCCCTCTCCTCCTTCGTCCGCTGCGGCGGGGGAGGGGTGGGGGAACCCCGGATCCGTGTCGTCGGGTTGTAAATAGGGTTGGGAGGTGTGTGGCCGGCGTTGGCGTCTTGGTGGGGGCGGCGCCGGCGTGTTTGGTTGTTGTTTCACCCTGGATCCGGCTCCCCCTCGACGGTGCTGGTGGCGCTGGCGACGGATCTGTGGATGTTCCCCTTCGTGGGCCGCGTGGCGACGACGTCGTCCCCGAGCGTGGGGATCCCTGTCCTTGGGCCCTCTGTCGATGCGCCGCCGTCTCCTCCGTCGTCGGCGTAGGGCTGCTGAGGTATGTGCTCGGAGGACTTCCAGCTTGGGTGATTCCGCGGCCAGCGCGGGTGTGGTGGTCGAAGGTGGGTGGATCCGGCGTCGACGCTCCGTTTCGGTGGTGTTCGTGCTTGGTTCTGCGAGAGGACTGGCGATGCTCGTTCAACGGCTTAGGTTTCGTCGCACTGCGGCGGACGTCTCTTGTCTTCGAAGCCGAGAGGTTCTCTTAGGTGGTGGTTAGTGGGTGGAGTGGCTTCGTCTTCTCCGGCGACGGTGAAGGCGTCGCCGTTGCGTTGGTTCGTGTTTCTCCCCGGCGTGTTCCTGTACTGGCATATGTATTGTACTGTGTACTTTGTATTTTCTGATATATATATGCAGTTCTCAAAACAAAAAAAATACTATGGGAAGAATCCAATACTTTTCAATGGTCACGGCACGGGGAGGCACGCGTTTCCCTCCCACCAAACATGTTGAAATTAACGAAATTATCCCTCGTTTGCCTTCTCCAGCAGTTAATAATATCTGTGCTGACTTAGGTTAAACAAGAAAACATGTGACACGATATGCCTCAAGAAGGCTTCCTATGTGGCATACTCAGGAGAAAATCTCCTGACACCACAACATTGAAGATAGTTTTACATGTATCGGAGATTGAATACGAGGTGTAATTTCGTGAACATACAACTCTTTTGTGCAAAATATTGCAAAACTATGTTACATGACCTAGCCAGATGATTGGAAAACTATACTACTGAGCAAATTATATCCTGGTCTATTCTCATAACAAAACACAGTCTTTGTGGGGAAAATACAATAGACCGGTGCCCGGAATGTAGGAGAGAAACCGAGGTTAGAGAAGAAGGCGGCGGTCGGCGTCCACTTGTTGTCCCTTGTAAGAAAGCTCAGTGCTGGAGCTCCGTTTCGGCGAGACCAGGAGTTCTCCGAGTATCCTCCCCGCGGTCGTGGTGATAAGCGGGAGGAAGATGGAGATTCCTTGTCTTCCGTTGCTGGAGTTTCACAAGAACGGTGTGTGTGCCATCACGCATGTGCATCGGAAGCTGTAGCGCATGTTGGAGTTCCTCAGCGCCGGCGGTGTCTCGCCGAGGACATCTTTGTCAAAAGGGACTCTCCAAGCCGGGAAGCAGAGCTCTTCCACGGCCTTTCTTCCTCCTTGAGAGGATGTTCACTGATCTCGGCTCGGGATTCAGAGCTGGCATCGCGCCAAGTGGCTTGTTCCCCGGTGGCGTTGTCGGTGCCACC
This sequence comes from Poa pratensis, assembly GCA_947311845.1. Taxonomy (NCBI): domain Eukaryota; kingdom Viridiplantae; phylum Streptophyta; class Magnoliopsida; order Poales; family Poaceae; genus Poa; species Poa pratensis. Next base: position 7,063,521 of record CAMZMU010000105.1, on the reverse strand, counting down.
TGGAGGACACCGAGATGCGGCGGAGTGGACCAAGGACTAGATCGCGTTTTCATTTTTGTTGTCAGGGCCCTTGTTTGTAAAAGTTGAGGCCTCTGTTGTAAGTTCTCTATAGCTTGTAGGGCCGTGAAGTAACTATGTATATGCGGCTTGTTTAATGCAGTTTTCAGACCCTTCACGAACTTATCCGTTCAAAAAAAGGAAACAATTAGTATCATTATCGGCATCATGTTTCGGGTGGAGGAAACCGCCACACCCGTTGTCAATGAACAAATCTTCGGAGCTCAATTGATAGTCCTTTGAACCGCTTGGCCCCCGCATCGTCCGCCTGGACGACTCGGGCGGCGACCTAGGGTTGCGCGCCGCCACCCTCCTTCCTCCCCTCCCCTCCCTCGTCGCCACCCGAGGAGGTCGCTGGGCAGGCCCGAGCGGCCGCCGGTGACGGTGGCGGCGAGGATCTCGTCGTTCCGTGCTCTGCGCGGTGGGCCGTGGTCTCCGGGGCGGCGGTCCCGGCTAGTGAGGCGTCGGCGTCTAGGTGGCTGGAGCCGGGCGCATGTGGTGGTTGAAAGTGCATGGTGTCCCCATGTGTGGTTTTGGTAATTAATGACAATCCTTATGGACTAATGTTTGCATTAAGATATCCTTATAGATCTTGTCCATAGGAAAAGATTGGAGTTCATGTGTTGGACTCTACAAGATTACATGATGATCAATGCTCTATTCAAGGGTTTATATGAAGAATGGTCATGTGTAGAGTTGAGCATATTGCAAGTATGTCTTGAAGGATTCAAGACATCCTCTTTGTGAAGAGAGAGAAGATTATGAAGTGCAAGTCCAACATGATCCATCTCGGAAGATATCATTTGATTGAAGCTTGCAATGGATACATGAAGACGGAGCTTAGCGAGGCTCTCCCATAATAAAGTATGGGGAGTATTTGGGGAAGTCTTCATTAAGAGTGTGCTAGCAAGCACAATCAAGAAATGTGTTCCAACTTGAGGGAGTCAAGATCGTCATCATCTAGCTCAAGTGGTATGCTCAAGGCAAAGGTATGATCTTGATAGTGTTTCTATTTTACCGGTCTCGTGGTGTTAGTGGGAGACCGGGTTATAGGATAGACGACGTACTATCAAGAGGGGCTCTCAAGTGAGTAAGTTGATCGCATCTTTGTGGAGAGCTCAAACCTTTGCATACTTGGCATATCATCTTTCTTGGTTCTTATTTGGCTTTTATCCATGTGATAATTGAGAGCTTGTGTTCATCTCCATACCAAGCTCTAGTTCATCAAAAACGGATTTCATTTGAATATTTTGTGATGTTGTTGATGTTGGAGATTTTACCGGTTCGTCTTTTGTAGAGAGGTCAAACACTCCTCTTGTGTTCTCCTCCTCACATGATGGACTATGATGTGTATATGCATGATCATGTAGAGCTTGTGATTATATTCGAAACAAGCCCAAGATCATAGAAAACGGAGTCCGGATGAAAACTTGTTGAGTTTTCGTGTTGGAAATATTATCGGTTTATCCTTGAGGAAAATTCCACACCTTCCCATGGGTGGTGACTTTACTCTATTTATGGTTCATCCCATTTTGAGTTTTCTTGCAAAAGTTAAAGGTTAAAGAAGTTCTGTTTCTGGCTGGCCAGCCTAGGCCGGGCCCCTCGGGTGGTCAGCCGGCCTCCAGCCTCTTCAGGCCGGCTCCGAGGCCGGGCCCAAGGCCAGGGCTCTCGGTTGGTAGGCCGGCCTCGCGAAAACAGCCCAACGGGCAGATTTTTAAGGGGACATATTTAAAGGGCTTTCTTCCCCAATGGTTCCCTAACTTCTTGAGCTTGTTTTCCCCTCTCTCTCCTCCATTGTTGACCTTTGGAAAAACTTGCCTACCTCTCAATCCCTCCCATGATTCTTGCATATCTTTGAGGGAAAGTGAGAGGAGATCTAGATCTACAATCTCACCAATCCATCTCTCCTCTAAGTGAGAGGAACCTAGTAGATCTTGATCTTGGAGTTCTTGTGTGGTTCTCTTCTTTGTCCTTCCTCTCTTCTCCCCCCATAAGCATTAGTTGTTTTTTATGGGATTTGAGAGTGAAGGATTTGAGCACTTGTGCTCTTGCCATTGCTTTGTGCATCGGTTTGTGCTCTCCACGAGGATTCATGGAAGTTGAAAGTTCGTGAGCTTGTTACTCTTGGGTCATTGGACCCTAGACGCCATTGTGGTGGTTGAAACCTTTTGTGGTCACTTCTAGCCATTCGGGAGCCCCCAATCCAGTTGTGGGTTGTGCCCCGGATTGTTGTTGTAAAGGCTCCGATTTCCGCCTCGAAGGATTCCGATAGTGGAAGGTGAACCGAACCTTTTGTGGTGCGGTTCATCGGAGAAGAAGGTGAAGCCTTTGTGGCGTTGAGACCGACCTGTTGTGGTGGCTCACACCTCTCCAAGGAGACGTACTCCCCTAAAAAGGAGGAACACGGGAATACATCCTCGTCTCCGCGTGCCTCGGTTATTTCTTATACCCGAGCTCTTTACTTATGCACTTTACATTGTGATAGCCTTCGTGCTTGAAGTATTCTATATTGCTATCACTTTGTTGCTTGTCTTGCTTAGCATAAGTTGTTGGTGCACATAGATGAGCCTAGTATTTAGGTTGTTGGCATGTTAATTTAAACATCTAGTTTTATTCTGCAATTATCAAGCCTAAACCGGAAAAGTTTTAATCGCCTATTCCCCCCCCCCCCCACTAGGCGATATCCTTGTCCTTTCAGTGGTGTTCGGCGGCCTTAGTCGCGTGGGTGACGAGGCGCCGGCGGGTGGAGGTCGCGGCGCCTGCTCTTCAGGTCTGAAGGTATCCTCCCACTTTTCTGGCACTCTCTTACACGCCCCCCTGTGCGGCACATCGACCTTAGCCATCGTTTCCCGTGTTGGCGTGGTACAGGTGGCTTTGGTGAGGGTCCGAGGGAAACCCCTGGCCGGCTGGCCCGGCCCCGGCGGCGGCGACGCACAAGGGCGCCGCTTTCCTTCTTGGAAGCGCAGCTGTGGACTCTCCCTACCACCCCGACCCCCTCCCGAGCGAAAGCTCAAAATCCGCTCTGGATTGGGCGGTGTCGTCGCTGTGAGCGTCGTGTTCTCCTTGGAGACGCTGTCTGGGGAGGTTTTGGTCTCGGGTGAGTGTTGCCTTAGGTGTGGTGGTGGTGGGCGGTGCTGTTTCCGGCGACGGTAGCGTTTGTTTTCTCCTGCAGGTCTGACGTCTGTCCTTGGTGGTGCGCTCTGGCGCGGCGCTGGTCCCTCTGCTCCAGCGGGTCGACGCCCTCGATCCTGGGCGGAAGGGGATACTGGTGGTAGTGACATGGCCGCTGTCCGGGCACCAAGTTCCTCACTGTGATGTCTGTCTTCATGCTCAAGGGGCTCGCTACCATGGCGCAAGGCCTAGGTGTTGTTTGTCTCATTCGACTCCCCCGGCAACTTTCCCTCTCCAATTGGGTGTTCACGGACGACGGCGCTGTAGCGGGTGTGCTTCCTTCTGCAGGCAGGTCAGTTGATGGGCTCCCTTCGTGTGGACGCGAGGCTAGTTCCTCTCCTAGCTCTCGGGTGAACGCCTCTTCTTGCCAACGGTACGGCGTCCTTCGAGCCAGGACGAGAGGGCAGGAGCCCTCTTCGGCATTAGAGAAGGAAGGTGTCACTTCTTCCTGGCCGACGGTGCAGTCATGATCTCGATCCTCCCCGCGACGGCTGCTGGTCTTTGGCTTCATCGACTTTGCTGTGCTGAGCCCCAAGGGTAGTGGGCAACGACGTCCACGAGCTGTGCGTTTTTGTCTATTTTGTGTCTTGTGGATGTGTGCTGCGTTTTAAGCTTCTCTACCAGCTCCTTGTTCTGTAATTGCCGCCGTAAACTTTGAGCTTTGTTAATTCAAAGCTGGGCATTTTTGACTTTTATCTATAAAAAAATCAAAAAATTCACTTTGTCACCCGGGTGCATATGTTCCTGTTATAGTTTTGAAAATTTAAAAAAACATGAAAACACTTCGAACAAATCTGGAAAAAATTGGGCACAAACATATGCAACTTTTCAACAGCCGTGCAAAATTTTGGAAGGAAATGACACTTTATGTGGTGTCTTTTTTGCACAGACCGCAGAAAATATTATTTGCTTCCGAAATTTTACACAAATGGTGAATACTATATATCTTTCTGCCCAATTGTTTCCGGATATTTTTGAAGGGGTTTCATATTTTCTAAATTTTGAAACATATATCAGGAGCATAGTCACCCGGGAGCAAAAAAACGTCTCTGTCAAAAAAAAAATCTTTCTACAATTATGAGGACTTCTGCCATTGTTAAGATCCGTTCTGTTGCGCGGTAGGGATGATGTGGTGGTGTCTTCAATTCATAGGCCTTGAATGCATTGCAGGGCATGACACGGACCACCCGGATTGAAATCACAGACGTAAATTTAACGTGCAGTATGATTTACGAGTGCAAGGGACGAGTCATCACGTTGCCTGGCCGAGTAGGGAATTTTTCCCACACTGTTGTCGTTTTCACCGTGTCCACTGCTTGGGTTAATCACCGTTCCGTTGACCATTTGAGCTCGTATCTGACGCACGTCGAGCAGAATTCGAACCCCTTCCGAAGGTAAAAGATGCACAGTCTCATTTATAGTACGGAGTGGAGTATTATACAAGCATGTACGGAGTATTAGTATTACAAACGGCCCGTTCTAAAACGTGTGAAGATCGAGCTTGTAGTTTCGGAGTAAGGCGAATTGACCGTGACCGGCGAGGTCAGTCAGTCGCCGGCGACTATCGGTTCCTGCACCGCGGCGGCTGCCAGTTGGATGCTTCCAGGAGGCCGCCGGAGCACGTACTCTCTCCACCCGAGAAGGCGGGTCCCATGCTGAACCCAACTACTACAGTAGTTGACAAAGTCCGCCTCGCCCAAATTCCACCCCATGATCCTCTACGCCCGTCCCATGCTTCGTTATTGACTGTGTGGGCAGAGGAATACACGGTCGTGGCGCAGAAGATCCCACTACCGCGATCAGCTCCACACTTCTCTCCCTTCAAATACCGGCCACCAAGCCGACCTCCCCTACTACTTCATTCTTCATCCTCATCCTCTGTTCCGGTGTTCCCAGCCTCGTCGCCGCCTCTCCTCTGTTATCCTCGTCGCCGGAAAGGGGAATCTCTTATCAACACAGCATGTCTTCCCCGCCTTCTCCGCCGACGATCTCCGTCGCGACGGACCCGTCGCTGGCGGGCACGCCGTCGCAGCTGGCAATCAGCAACGGCGTCCTCCTCGCCGCGGTCATCTTCCTCTTCATGGTCGTCGTCTTCGTCTTCCTGCTCTACCTCTACGCCAAGCGCTTCCTCGGCGCCAACCCCATGCTCGGCGGCGCCTCCACCCCCTCCTCCCGCATCATCTTCGTCGGCGACTCCCCGCTCCCAGGCCGCGGCCTGCCCGCCTCCGTCCTCCGCTCCCTCCCCGTCGCCGTCTACGCCAAAGGCGCGTCTCCGAGGACGCCCGGGAAGACCGACGCCCTGGAGTGCGCGGTGTGCCTCTCGGAGGTGGCCGACGGCGAGAAGGTGCGGGCGCTGCCCAAGTGCGACCACCGCTTCCACGTCGAGTGCATCGACATGTGGTTCCACTCCCACGACACCTGCCCCCTCTGCCGCGCCCCCGTCGGCGCCGACGCCGCTGCCGAGGAGGGCGGACTCCCGCGCGTGCCCCGCGAGGACCCCGCCACCGTCGACTTCCCCATGTTCCCCACCAACGTCCTCTTCTGGGGAACCCACGACGACGACTTCACCAACACCAGCCTCGGGATGCGTCCGCCGGCGGCTGCGGCGCCTATCGCCGCCGCCTCGAGCACCAGCAGCGCCTCGGCGGCCGGACTGAGGAAGGAGAGCCTGGTGATCGACATTCCAAACCGTCCGATGATGGTGGTGGGCGCGTCGTCGCCGCTGCCGGCGAGCAGGATGCCGGGCGACGACCTGAGGTCGCCCATGTCCGCCCGCCTCCGGTCGCTGCGGCGGCTCCTGAGCAGGGGCAAGCAGGCCGTCGCGGGCACCTCCGCCTCCAGCCCGCGCGGCGGCGGCGACATCGAGCAGGGCCTCGCCGGGCGCCCGCCCAAGACGCCAAAGACGCCCCCGTCGTCGAATTGATCCGCAATTTCGCCGTACTTCAGTAGCTCTCAGACGCATTGGCTCGCTTCGCCGATCACCGGAGAGTGTATACAGACAGAAATGTGTTCATTCTTTCTTCTTCCCTTTTTTTTCTTTTCTCTTTTCGGAATGAATTTTGGACAGAAAATTCTGATGTAAGCAAAAGATGTCGGCACCTCTTGGTGTGATTAATTGGTTCTTGATGTCGGAGGATAATTAATTGATGGATTTGTTTAGTTCGTTGATGAGATTGCTCTTGCTCTGGTGTCTTCGTGCTTCCGACCAACTCTTGCGACTTTTTTGGGAAAACGGAACAGGTGAATGTGTTTCAGTTAAGCTCTGCCTCTTGAGGTCTCACCACACTATCTAAGAGAGCATCTCCACCGGGGCCTCCAAATTCGTGTCCGGCACCCCCAATGGAGATCCAATTGGGAGGGTGCCGGACGTGTGTCCGTCCATGTTTTCGACCGCGCCCACAGCGGCGCACCCCAAACGTCCGCCCCCAAACGCGAGCAAATCATCGAACACCTTGCGGGCAGAAACTTGTGTCGGTCGCGGCATTCGAACTATTTTTAAAACATACAAATTTAAATTAAACCGATACAAGTTGCAAACTTAGACTAACACGTTTGCAAAATTAGACATACACGTTTGTAAAGTAAAACTAAAACGATAACTAAAGCCTAATCTAAACGCCGCCGCTCGGGCCAAACTCGTCGTCGTGCGCGGCCTTGGCTAAGCGGGAGCGCACACGTCTCTCCTGCCGGAGCTGACTCGCCGCCCGGCGTATTGCATCCCTCTCGGCCGCCGCAGCCGCCTGCGCGTCAGCCTGTTCCTGGCTCGCGCGAGCCTGCCGCTCCGCGCGCATATGGTTCAGCTCGTCGTGCGCGTCCCGCTCGGCGCGCAGCCGGGAGCACGCATCCGCTAGCTCCTCCGCCTGGGCGATGAGCTGTTGCTGCGTGGCCTCCTCCGCCTGGGCGTTGAGCTGCTGAAAGTGCATGTGTTGCCCCATGCGTGGTTTTGGTAATTAATGACAATCCTTATGGACTAATGTTTGCATTGAGATATACTTGTAGATCTTGTCCATAGGAAAAGATTGGAGCTCATGTGTTGGACTCTAGAAGATTACATGATGACCAATGCTCTATTCAAGGGTTTATATGAAGAATGGTCATGTGAAGAGTTGAGCTTATTGCAAGCATGGCTTGGAAAAGAAGATTGAGTGAACTTCATGTTTATCTCCAAGCCATCATCTATATCAAGAGAAGAATATGATGCGCAAGTGGATTCATGAAGACGGAGCTTAGCGAGGCTCTCCCATAATGGAGTATGGGGGATCATTTGGAGAAGTCTTCATCAAGCATGTGCTAGCAAGCACAATCAAGAAAGGTGTTCCAACTTGAGGGAGTCAAGATCGTCATCATCTAGCTCAAGTGGAATGCGCAAGGCAAAGGTATGATCTTGATAGGGTTTCTATTTTACCGGTCTCGTGGTGTTAGTGGGAGACCGGGTTATAGGATAGACGGCGTACTATCAAGAGGGGCTCTCAAGTGAGTAACTTGATCGCACCTTTGTGGAGAGCTCAAACCTTTGCATACTTGGCATTTCATCTTTCTTGGTTCTTATTTGGCTTTTATCCATGTGAGAATTTAGAGCTTGTGTTCATCTCTATACCAAGCTCTAGTTCATCAAAAACGGATTTCATTTGAATATCTTGTTGCGTTTTTGATGTTCGAGGTTTTACCGGTTTGTCTTTTCTATGAAGAGGTCAAACTCTCTACTTGTGGCTTAATCCTCACATGATGGACTATGATGTATATGCTTAATCTTGTAGAGCTTGTGAGTATATTCTAACAAGCCCAAGATCATAGAAAACGGAGTCCGGATGAGAAACATATTGCGGTTTTGGTTTGGAGGTCTTATCGGTTGTTCTTTTATCGAGAGGTCTAACCTTTCCCCATTTGGTTTTATCCTCCATTGTTGGACTATGATGTTTCTCTGCATGATCTTGTAAAGCTCTTCGTTACGATTCCAACGAGCCAAAGATCATCGAAAACGGAGTTCGGATGCTCAAGATATCGTCGTTTTCGTTTGGGTGGTTCTGCAGTTTTACTTGTGGCGGTAGTACCGCCGCGGTACCGCCAGCGGTACCGCCGGAGCCACCCGAGGCCCATTTTCGGCGGTACCGGAAGCGGTAGTACCCCCGGGGCGGTAGTACCGCTACCCGGGGCGGTAGTACCGCTACCTGGAGCCCGTTTTTCACCTGTTTTAGTGCTCTTTCTTCCCAGGGGGGCGGTAGTACCGCTGGGGCCAGCGGTAGTACCGCCCCGACGCGTTTCTGCACCCAACGGTGGGATCTTGGGTTGACCTATTTAAGGGGCCTTCTTCCTCAATGGTTCTCCAACCTTTTGAGCTTGTTTTTCCTCTCTCCTCCATTGTTGAAAGCTCATTTCTTTGATATCTCCCAATCCCTCCACCCAAACTCTTTGATCTTTGGAGGATTGAAGGAGAAGACCTAGATCTACATTTCCACCAATCAATATCTCCTCTAAGTGAGGGGAACCTAGTGGATCTAGTTCTTGGAGTTCTTGAGTGGTTCTCCTCTTTGTTCTTCCTCTCTTATTCCCCCATAAGCATTTGTTGCTTTGTTGGAATTTGAGAGTGAAGGATTTGAGCACTTGTGCTCTTGCCTTTTGCATTTGGTGCATCGGTGTGCTCTCCACGAGGATTCGTGGAAGTTGAAAGCTTGTGAACTTATTACTCTTGGGTCTTCGGGCCCTAGACGCCTTTGTGGTGGTTGGACCCTTGTGTGGTCACTTGAAGCCGTTCGGGAGCCCCCAATCCCTTTGTGGGTTGTGCCTCGGATTGTTGTTGAAAGCCGTTCGGGAGCCCCCAATCCCTTTGTGGGTTGTGCCTCGGATTGTTGTTGAAAGCCGTTCGGGAGCCCCCAATCCCATTGTGGGTTGTGCCCCGGATTGTTGTTGAAAGGCTCCGGATTCCGCCTCGAAGGAATACCGATAGTGGAAGGTGAACCAAACCTTTGTGGTGCGGTTCATCGGAGAAGAGGGTGAAACCTTTGTGGTTGTTGAACCGTTGTGTCGGTTCACACCTCTCCAACGAGACGTACTCCCTTTCAAGGAGGAACTCGGGAATACATCCTCGTCTCCGCGTGCTTCGGTTATTTCTATACCCGAGCTTTTTACTTATGCACTTTACATTGTGATAGCCTTCGTGCTTGAAGTATTCTAAATTGCTATCACCTTGTTGCTTGTCTTGCTTAGCATAAGTTGTTGGTGCACATAGGTGAGCCTAGTTTATTTAGGTTGTTGGCTTGTTATTTTAAACACCTAGTTTTATTCCGCAATTAGCAAGCCTAAACCGGAAAAGTTTTAATCGCCTATTCACCCCCCCCTCTAGGCGACATCCTTGTCCTTTCAGCTGCTCGTACGCGGCCCGCTCGGCGGCCATGAAGGCACGGCAACGCTCGTCGCGCTCCGCGCTCAGGATGGAGGCCTGGATGATTGCGGCCTCCACGGCGTCCCCAGCCGCCTCATAGCCAAGCCTGACCTGGCGGCTTGCCTGCTCGTTGCGCCAGCTCTCAAACGAGTTGGCGGCAACCACCTGGTCAGGCCACAGCGGCGGCGGGAGCGGCTGCTGCGGCGGCGGCACCTCGTCGAGCTCTGGCGGCGGCTCCTGGCCGGGGTACGGGTCCTGCACCGGCTCCTGCTCCTCTTGCTCGGCGACGTCGACGTCGACGTCGTCCACATCCGCCCAGTCGAATGGCTGTTCGTCGGCGGCGGCGGCGTCCTCCTACGCCGTACCGTGAGCGCGGCGCGCTACCTGGGTGAGCGTGGCCCATGAGGTGGCGAGGCGGCGAGGCATGGCTATGTGCTCAACTGGCTACGGCTAGACTATGTGCTCAAATGGCTACCGGCGAGCGTCGGTGCTGGTGTGGCGAAATGGCTGCACGGCGGATGCCTCTTTATAGCCAGCCCAATGTCTCGGCGGGAAGCGGTGGCTCAGGGCGGGTGAGCACGCGTCGCGTCGGAGTTAATGGCGGCGACACGTCTCCGCCACTGTGCCGCTTGGGAAGCCAGGAAAGGTTGGGCGCTCAGCAGGCGCCGCCGTAAATGCGAGGCGTGCGGGAGACGCATCGCCGTCCTATCCCTTCGTCGCCTGCGGAAACGCGTCGCCATTAACGCGGGCGGAACGGCCTCTTGCACGGCGCTTTAAACCCATGGCGAGGCGGGCGCTGTCTCTATGACGGGCGGGCCACCCCTGTCAGAGCCCATGTCCGGGCAGTGTCCGACACCCCAGAAGAGGCTTCCAAATTGTGTCCGGCACCCCTGAAGAGGCCTCTTCGGTGGTGCCGGACATATTTTTGCTCGGGGTGACCCTTTGGGGGTGTCGCTGGTGGCGTTTTTAGGCGTCCGGACCCCTAATGGGCCTTTGGGGGGTCATTTGGAGGCCCCGGTGGAGATGCTCTAAGAGCATCTCTAACAGAGCCCTCAAACGCCGCAGAACCGTAAAATAACCGCCAAAAACGGTTTCGGAACCTTAAAACAAAAATAGCAGCAACCTTAAAAGGCGCGGGCCCGTAAAAAAGTTTGAGGGCGCCCGTGAGATCGGCCCGCGGAACTGCGAATGCACAGGTTTCACCCACGAACCGCCGGCCCCCTGTATATTGCAATAGCGCTTGACGGGAGGGACATTTCAGCTGGCCCGTACCCATCTTCCTTCCCCATCTCGCCGCCGCCTCCGCCGCCCATCCCGCCGCCCTCGATTTAGGCCCACCCCCGTCGCCTCTGCCGGCGCCGCGCCCCAGTAGAGTAGCCCCGCCTCCCGATCTACCTCTCCAGCCCTTTTGGAGTCGCCGCGCCGAGGGAACAACGCATCCCGCCGAGGGAATCGCCGCCGCCGCGTCGGATCTGCCGGTACTCCATTTTCCGGTCAAATTAACTCTTTTTTTCGTCGCTTCTAGGCGTAACTTGAGGTCTGGTATGCATTCCAGATGGATTTGACCCCGTGCGCCGAGTTTTTGCTCTCCGATTCTTCCTCCTCCGATGACTCGGACGTAGAGGCCTTGTTTGAGAGTCGCCGGACGCAGATGGTGGTTGCGGCCCTCGCCGTCAAGGAGTTCGAGGACCGGTATAGAAGGACGCGGCAAGGTTCCAAAGCTGGCCACCTCTGCATCCCTCGGAACCGCTTCTACGGCAACCAGCTGCCAATGCGAGACTATTTCGACGAAAACCCGACGTATCCCGCTCACATCTTTCGGAGAAGGTACCGAATGCGTCGTTCTCTTTTTGGGAAGATAGTTCAATCTTGCGAGGCAAATTGCCGTTATTTTACCCGCCGACGGAATGTTGTGGGTTTGCTAGGATTTAGTGCGTATCAAAAGATCCCGGCCGCAATGAAAGTGATTGCATATGTCATTCCAGCTGACTACGCCGATGAGTATCTTCACATTGGTGAGGATACTACGATCGAGTCGGTTCGAAGATTTGCCAAAGTGATCATTCGGCTTTTCGGCAAAGTCTATCTTCGAGCACCAAACGAAGAAGATACGATGAGGTTGATGGCGGCAAATGAGAAGCGAGGTTGGGCGGGCATGGTAGGTAGCATAGATTGTATGCATTGGACTTGGCACGGGCAGTGCTGTGGAAAGGAAGGTGATGCAACAATTGTGCTAGAGGCCGTTTTTGGGATAAGAATACTCTTAAAAACATCATGACATGTTGTGTGATTCTTCACAACATGATCATTGAGGATGAAAGGGGTTTGAACTTGGATTTGTCGTATGACAATGTTGGTAGCCGTGTGAAGCCAACTAGAAACCCTGATTGCGTAGAAGCATTTCTTCAGACATACAGGGAGATTGAGAATGAGGACACACACAAGCAGCAGCAACTAGACCTCGTTGAGCACACATGGCAGTTGCACGGACAGTAATTTGTCTACTATTTTCTTCATGGATCATCATTTTTCATTTCATTTCATTTTATTCATGTATGATTGAAACAATTGTTTCCATTCGGCACTATTCTTGTATTGGATTATTGTTGAGTAGACATTTTATTGTAATAATATGGATTATTGGTTGAGCTACATAATAATTTTTATTCTCAAATGGATCATCTTTGGTGAAATGATGAAAACTGTGTGGTTTAAAGGTTCGCGAAACGACGCGCGCCATAGCAGTACCCGTAAACGGATCTGTTTACGGGTACTGCTATGGCGCGCGTCGTTTTTGCGCAAAAAATGCGACGTTCGCGAACCTTATAATGGTTTTAAGATTCCGCTGTTTAAGGGATCTGTTAAAGATGCTCTAACAGCTGCAAAGAACACTCGCAAGCTCGTGAGGAGATTTTGTGCTCCCGAGTGCAGTGATCCTGCTGGTTTAAAAAATAGAAAAAAAATATTTATGAGTTTCAAAAAATCTGAAAAACATCTCGGATGTAGCCAAACGTGTATTCACCGAAAGTGCAAAAAATCACATTTAAACACTTCGTATTCTGGACTACACAAAAATGACAAAAGTGTGGATTTGAATGTGCATATTTTCAAATCTCCAAATTTATCAGATTTTCTACTTTTGTATAGTCTAGAAAAATTTGGCACATTAATTGAATACACTATTAGCTACCTACAGTATTTTTTCAAGTTTTTTAAACCTTATAAAAAATCGATTTTTTTAACTGCTAGTATGACTGGAGCTCTCGGGAGCATAAAACACTTTCCGCGCAAACTCACTGTATGTCTATGTTTATTATTGGTAGGATATGACGATCCAGTTTATATGGCAGCTGGAACTTGAAAGTTGCCCCCTCAACACATCAGCAAGTCGAGAAAACAAGGCACCAAATGCGTTTGTGCCTAACAAAGGCCTCGTCATCCATGTATGTTCTAAGTAATTCAACCATAGATTGACCAGAATACCAAGTGTGTAAGAACAACCGAATTCCAGTAGCTTCAAGCAAGCGTCGCCTCATCGATCTCACTATTCACATCTCGGTTCCAGACTTTCGGCCGCTCTGAAGTATGATGATGATAACTTTGAAAAGTTCGTTAGAGCACCTTGGGCTAGTGTGCAAGCGTCCAACACTGTCGTCGACAAGGAAAAAGCTTAGCACTAGCTAGCTGTTGTTGGTTCTCAAGTTTCTTCCCGTACGTGAGGCAAATCCTCGATCGTCCCCTTTTCAGCTTAACTTGCCGATCAAACACACACGGCACGGGTCACCGCGTGTTTTGACGAGTGAAGCAAAAACTTTGACTTGACGACTTAACCAAGAAATTATGACGCATGTCCTGTCTACGCCTCGCCTGTTCTTTATATACTATATCTTTTTTTTTTGAGGAATTATATACTATATCCTCTTTATATATGTTTGGCTTGTTTCTTCCTCTATTTTTCTGAGGCAAGTTGCGCCAACACCGAACTAGTGCATGCACGGCAATACTGGTCTCTGCATTCCGTACTACTCCCTCAGTATCAAAATATAAGACTTTCTAGCTATTTCACACACATGCATCTAAACATGTGAGAAAGTCTTATATTTAATACGGAGGGAGTAGTATAGATACTCCGTTCGTCGTCGTTGTATATGCATATTTGTATTGCCGTTAAGTCGTGCGATCCAGTCGCTTGGCATGATTAGGTACCGGAGTACGCGTCGAAACCTTGACGGCCGGCTGTTGTGAGAATTTTTCTGGTGGATGCAAATCCATCGCGGTAGGTATCAACAGACGGAAAAGGTCACAGAGCGCATGCCGCTGAATTCGGATTGAACACACAAGGGTGTCGTTTGTGTTAGGTCAGGCATCACTTTCAGAAGCTCCTTGCTGCTGTCTGCGATGTTCCATCCCCAAGTGGATAACCTACGTGTGAGACGTGCTTAATAATACTCGCAAGTCGTAACTAGATTGACCCTTTGGCGTGTTTGTGCGATGATTAGCTTCGGATGATTAATTCGGAACCAGTTTGTTAGAGCACCTTGAAAGAAATAGTGTACAGACGTTGGTTTCCAAACCGCCGACACTGTCTGTCGACATGGAAAAAATTTAGCGACAGTAGCTTTTCGTTTTCGAGTTTCTTCCCGTGAATCAAATCCTCGTCCCCGTTTCAGCTTTCCCGTGAATCAAATTCATGCACTAGTGCTGCTCAGCATGCCTCTTTTAGTTTGACCTGTTTCTTCCTCTTTTTTTAAACCACTGGATGCACGGCATTTGCCTCTTCTCCGGGTAACAACTAACAAGCACCCGGTTGATGATCAATTGAACATGTGATGTATATTTATAATACTCCGTTCGTTGTTGTACATGCGTATTTGTTTTTGTGGTTAAGTCGTGCGATCCAATCGCTTCGCATGATTAGGATGTGCTTAGTCGGCTCGCGCATCAAACCTAAACCGCCGGGCGTTGTGAGAAATTTCTGATGCAATTTATCAAAATGGAAAGTTTAAAGTGTGTTAGTGTTAGGTCAGGTATCACTTTCTAAAACCCCTTGCTATCTTATGTTCTTATTGCTCCTGTCTTCGTAGTCCTATCCCTCGATCCCCAAGTGGACGTGGATAACCTACGCGTGTGAGTCGTGTTTAATAATACTCGTAACCAGATTGACCTTTGCCGACCTCCAAGAAATAGGAGATTGGCCTTGGTGTCTGTAATTTGATGTGTGTGTCATTATTAATTATCTTTGGATGATTAATTTAACGTGTCTGTAGTTTGATGGAGTGGGAGTTTTATTAAGCTCCTCTCAGTGAGTTACTCGGTTTTGTTTTCCAGATCCTAATTTACGGGATTTCCGATCACATAGGTTGGGTTACCCCCTCGGTAACTCAAATGGGTCTCAAGCACATATTCATCGATGCATTGTATAACATATTTATTGATAAACCTTTTGTAAAAAGATCTGCCAGATTTTTAACCGTTTGGACATAATACAATGTTATAACTGTGGAATTTTTCATTTTCTTACAGTCTTTAGTCTTCTCTTAACACGTCTTGAACTTTTCATATTATTTTAAGATTGTTCGCTTTCCCCATAGTCGGTATTGGGTTTTCAACCTTGGCAAGTCCGTTAAGAGTTCACGAAGCCATTTTGTTTCGACGATGTTGTGTCTAATAATGTGAGTTATACTTTCATTGTTGATATGTATATGATGGTCTTCTTGCAAGAACAAAAAAGATTACCACCAAGAGTGAATATATATATATATATATATATATATATATATATATATATATATATCCACTTATATAATTTGTCTCATTAGCTTCAGAAATCTAGTTTGAGTCACTTTACCGTTTCAAGGACTCTTGGATTACCGTTTCAAGAGCATGCCAACGATCATCTTTCGGATTGGCTAGAAACCTCGTAGCGCAAGTTAAATAGATGAGCGAGCCAATTATTTTCAAATAAGGTAGTTGCAAATTGTTCGATGCAAAAAAATCAAATGTTTTGGCGTGTGTTTGTGGGATCAATGGATAGATCATGGCTGGGAGCTAACCTAATGTTATTTGCAGGGGTTGCATTGTTGGGGCTTTCATATATCTACTGAGTAGTACCTAAAGGAATGTTTCAAAATCGATCTTGAAGCCCCTGAGATTCTTCATGAGCCCTAGTGGGTTCCTGGAGGTGACATGGCTGACATGGTACTTCTTCACAAACAAGAACTGCATCCTCTAGAACGCCATTATTATCGTGTCATAAAATAAACGAAGGCAGGGAATTAGGAATTTATTGGAAAAAACAAAATTGTGGTGGATTAAGGCAATATGGTCTGAACCTTAGACTTGAGGGATCGGAGCTCGAAGATCTTGACGTCTGCAAGGTTTCTCGAGGGGTAGCCCACCTCCACCACGATGCCCTAGGACATCAATCTACATGAATCTTCTAGGACACCCTAGCGATGATTCAGATCAATCAAAAGAGGAAATGCGGGGAATCACATCGATGAGGAAGGGTTCCTGGGTAATCGGCCAACTGGAAGATGCGATGCTTAGGTGTTTGAATTGGTGTAATATGATGATGTTCTTACTTTGCTTTGTCCAAAAGTTTCTTATTAATTCCTGGATGTTGTGAGGACAAGATCCGATGTGGACACTGATACACATTTCTTATTTCATTATTTTGCACTGCCTTTTTTCATGGGTTTTGTATGTTACAACTTTCTGACAAAATTATAGCAATTCTACTCCAATAAATAAAGTTGTATCAGACTCAGATCAAGATTCAATCAGCTTGGCAGTACATAATCTTTTAGCTGAACAACTGTCATTAAACCTGCAACATGCTAGCGAATGACGTCGAGCCACGGTGACAGAACTTATTATACTTAGGTGCTCTTCATGACACGATTTCCTTTCTCCGTTGTCTCTTATTCCCAACCTAAGCATCCATTGTCTTTCTCTTTTCTACATCATATTCACTAGGAATTAGCATAGAAAAAAAAGGTGGTGTGTAACTCTTGAAGGAAGGATTGAACTATCGAGGAAGTAGGGAGGGAAGATACTGTGTCGGTGGTCATATATAAAATCTTAACCAGACAGGGGCGTCAATAAATGCACCGAGAGTTGTGGTACACTAATTCTGGAACAAATTCATTGATGTTGCATGGAAAATCTCCGCACATAATGGATGCATCCACTGTGACGAATATAACACTTGCATGTGGTGTTTGTTATTTTGTTCCTACTATCAACTTGGACTATTCATTTCAAATTAGATGTGCCAATTCATTCCATTTGTCCTTACATGATTAATATGGGCATGCACAGGATAAAACTGGTCAAATATTGGATAAGGGAGATTGCTTAGGGAGTTAGAGTGGAGTCAGACAGTCAGTGGCAATGAGAGTTAAATATTTTTAACTATTCCTCAAGGGAGGATTGTAACCCATATATCATCGAGAGATGGAGGGGCGGTGGACTCATAGTATGTACTCATATCCTCCCTACATATATTGGGAATTGTAAAAAAAAAGTATTCCATAGTATAAAACCAACAAAACATAGGAAAGTGTCTGTTGCACATGAGCACCAGTGCTCCCATTTGTTAAAAGGAAATAAAAACTGTATTTATAGGTCTGCGAAAAATCAACGAAAATAGACAAGTAGGTATGCAGAGACACTTTGGACGCTAAAAGTTTTGTACAAATATACGTTGTATTTAGGGGTATAGAAAAAAGACAAATTTCGGCCCAACGATAAGTTTTTTATTCCTACATACAGCCACAAATTTGTTTTTTTATTCCTACAGTAGCTTTTGGTTTTGGAGTTTCTTCCCGTGAATCAAATCCTCGTCCCCGTTTCAGCTTTGCCGATCAAACACGGTACGGTCACCGCATGTTTTTGACACAAGGAAACGCAGTGCAAAACTTTGACTTCACTTAATCAAATCGCATAGTAGTATATCCGTTAAGGTGTAATGTGTTTTAGCTTGTTCTTTGTCTTCCTTTTCTGAGACAAGTTGCACTTAACTTATGAACTAGTACATGCATGCACTAGTGCTGCTCACTTGCTCAGCATGCATCTTAATTTTCGTTCGACTTGTCTTCCTCTGTTTTGTTAACCACTGCATGCACGGCATTTGCCTCTTCTCCGGGTAACAAGCACCCGGTTGATCAATTGAAAATGTGATATATATCTTTATAGTACTCTGATCGTTGTTGTATACACGTATTTGTTTTTGCGGTTAAGTCGTGTTATCCAATCACCTCGCATGATTAGGGATGTGCTTAGTCGCCTCGCGCATCAAACCTTGACCGCCGGGAGTTGTGAGAAGTTTCTGATGCAATTCATCAGATAGAAGAGTTCAGAGTGTTAGTATCAGGTCAGGCATCACTTTCTGAAACCCCTTGCTATCTTTAGATGCTTCTGCCTGCGTAGTCCTCCCCCTCGATCCCCAAGTGGACGTGGATAACCTACGTGTGAGACGTGTTTAATAATACTCATAACCAGATTGACCTTTGCCGACCTCCGAGAAAAAGAAGATTGACCTCGGTGTCTGTAGTTTGACATGTGTACCATGATTAGCTTCGGATGATTAATTTGACGTGTCTGTAGTTTGACGGAGTGGAAATTTTATTTAAGTCCTATCAACGAGTTACTCCGTTTTATTTTTGTAGATCCTAAATCACGGGATATCCGATCACGTAGGTTGGGTTATCCTCTCGGTAACTCAAGTGGGTCTAAAAACCATATCCATCGATACATTGTATAACATATTTATCGATAGACATTTTGTAAAAGATTTACAAAGATTTTAACAGTTTGGACATAATACAGTGTGAAAATTGTAGAGTTTTTCATTTTCTTACAGTCTATAGTCTTCTCTTAACACGTCTTGAACTTTTCATATTATCTTAAAGCATTCCCTTTGACAATCACACTATGGTTGTCAGGTTCACAAGGATAGTCGACATTGGTTTTTCAACCTTAAATAAGTCCGTTAAGAGTTCATAAAGCCATTTTGTTTTGGTCTTCTTGCAAGACTAAAATGAAAGTGTGCCACCACCAAGAATGAATATATATCCACTTGTATCATTTCTGTCACCAGTGCCAAAAATCTAGTTTGAGTCATTGTACCCTTCGAGTACTCTCGGATTCCCTGTATAATGAATAGCATAGCTCATAGTTCATTTTAGCATATTAGCATTTCAAGAGCATGCCAATGGTCATCTTCCGGGTTGGCGAGAAAGCATCTTAATTTTTTCACAACAAACAAAATATTAGACCTCGTAGAGCAAGCTAGACGGATGAGCGACCCAATTATTTTATATAAAGGTAGTTGCAAATTGTTCGACACACAAAATTACATGTTCTCGTGTGTGTCCGTGAAATCGATAGAGGGAATAATGGAAACCCAATACCCTGCAAATGAAAAACTGCACAACCGGCTAAGGAGCTAGAAGATGATACCAAGACCAGACTGCCCGCCGGTGCCTTTGGGCTGATCGCCTGAAGAGGTAACCGACTAACTATAGCCTAAAACTCGACTCCTGAGTAAGGATATCCGCCTAGGATAACTAGCGTGCCCCAATGTTATCAGGCACCAAGAAGAAGGGACCCCGCTAGACGAAAGGGGTTTCAGCTTTGTAAGAAGTGAGAGAGGTCCATACCTCAAGACTTTCATTCCCCGCAGACTATGGTTTGCGGAGTTTTCCTAGGGTGCGGATATAATGGGCGAAAGAGGTTTCCCAACCTTTATGTTGAAACTTGAACCCATCTATGATCTGTGTGTGTGTGTGTGTGGGGGGGGGGGGGGGGGGGGGGGGGTGGGGGATTGGCCCTCCTTCCATGGCCCTAATTAAACAGCGATATTTTTTTATGATTTCCTGTTCCATTTGATCAGTACAATTACGATCTTGTCGTAATTATGTTTTCTCGGAGGAATACATTTGGTTTAATTTGCAAAGTAAGATTTAGTTCATAGGCTTAGTTTGCTCAACATGCCAATAACATAGAAAAATAGCAAAGGTGAAGGTAATCATGGTTACATACTCCCCTAGCAAATATAAATAAATTCCAAGTCTTATATTGTTATGTTAACCTTAAAGGGGGCATAATTGAGATAGCGAGTAGACATACACAAAATCCACCTATACTGAGGGTGCGCTTCGACCGCCATCTCGCGAGTAGATAGCCAACAAATCCATACAATAAATGGATACGTGACATGGTAGTTTTGACGTTGTAATCAACTGCATTTAATCGTACACATACTATACTAGGTTTAAAAAATGGGGGTGAAACATACTCCAATTGATAACTAAGTGGAAAATTTTATCATACACCTAAGAATCATTTTTTACTTGAAAGACTCATTGAACCCTCCAATTTTGTTGTATGAATTTCTCATAAGTACACTTACTGTCCTTACCAACTCTGTCCGTGCCAAGATGAATTTCTTACCACAATGACTGAGATATCCGACCAGTGGTTGAACAGACTGTTGTGCTCCATAGGTATTGCAGTATCAACTTCGCAAACCAAAGTGAGAGAGGTCCAGTCCCCAACACCTTAATTCCTCGCAGACTATAGTTTGCCGACTTTTCCTAGCTAGGGTGAGCATATAATGGGTGAAAGAGGTTTCCCAACCTTTATGTTGAAACCTGAATCCATCTATGATGTGTGCGTGGGGGTGGGGGGCATTGGCCCCCTTCCACGGCCCTAATTAAATGACGATATATTTCATGATTTACCATACCATAGACCATATGATCAGTAAAACTACAATCTTGTCGTAATTATGTTTTCTCGGAGGAATAAATTTGGTTTATTTTGCAAAGTAAGAAAGTTTGGTGGATTTATCAGAACCTTGGACTTGAGGGATCGAATCTGAGAGCCCTTGATGTCTCCTAGGTTCCTAGAGGGGGAGCCCAACTCCACCACGACCCGACAGACATCATTCTATATGAATATTCTTTGACAACTGGCGCTGATTCGGATCAATCTAAATAGGAAATGTGGGAATCATATCAATGAGGAAGGGTTCATGAGTAATCGACCAACTGGAGGATGTGATGCTTAGGTCTTTGAGTTGGTGTAATATGATGATGCTCTTACTATGCTTTGCCCCCAAAAATTTCTTATTAATCCTGGATGTTGTGAGGACAAGAGACGATGGGGGCAATGATACACATTTCTTCGTTCATTCTTTTGCATTGCCTTTTTTCATGTTTTTTTTTGTGTTACAACTTTCCAACAAAATTACAACAATGCTACTCAAACAAATAAAGTTGTATCACACTCAGATCAAGATTCAGCATGATACAGCTTGGGTGTACACCATCCTTAAGCTCTAAACCTGTCATTAAACATGCAATACGCTAACGAACACCGTCAAGCCAGAGTAACATAAATTATTAGAATTATGCGCACTTCATGACAAGCTTTATTTTCCTCATTGTCTCTTATTCCCAAGCTAGCATCCGTTGCTCTTTTCTACATCATGTTCACCAGCAATTAGCGCAGAAAAAAGAGGTGGTGTGGAACTCGTGAAGGAAGGATGGAAGTATGGAACTATCAAAGGAAGTAGGGAGGGAAGATATTGTGTCGTGGTGGTCATACAAAAAAATCTTAAGGCCTCGTTCGGTTCCACCCACCCCGGCTGGGATCGGGCCGAAATCCCCGCTGGTCAGCCAGGATCAGCCCGCAGGGGTTAAATGCCGCTGGGTTACACCCGGGAGGGATTCGACCCCGCTCTGTTCCACTCCGATCCCTTCATTTCGTGGGGAACTAAACCCCGACCCTTCTCCCGTGGAACCAATCCACGAAACGGTGCATCTCGTCTCTCCCTCCCCCTCGAGTCGACCTAATTTCTCTCCCGCGATCGGAGTGGCTGGTGGCGGCGGCGGCGCGGCGGCAGAGGAACGCTGCCGGAGGAATGGCCGATGGCCGGTGGCGGAGGAACTCGGCGTGTTGCTCCCTCTCCCACCCTTTCCAATCGGCGGCAGACATCACCCGCATCCGAACTCGGCGCAAGATCCACCACAGACCCCACCTCCATCCGAGCTCGGCGACGCTAGTGAGAATCACCTCCACGGCCCTCTCCATCTCCGACTGCGTTGCACTAGTAAGCGCCTCCTCGAGATTCATGATGATAACATGAACTACTGTTTGTGGCGTGCATGCGAGCAAAATAAGATTTTGGTGCATTAATTATTAAGCTGTGAATTGTTTTGAAGACGCACCGTGTAGACTGAATGTTTCTCTTTACTTCCTATGTGTACATGTCTCGGTAATTTCAGTGTAGAATTGATCCTGTATATACCTTGCTCAGTTTCAAGATTAAGGGCATGCTTTGTTTGCAGTATAGTACCTGCTAACAATGCCTGCTATTACAATGCTTCTTGATTTCTAGAATTATATCCAAACTTCCCATGCAGTAATGTTACCATCCCAGCAGTTATTTGCTGAATCGGGTGATAAATATGGCCCGTGTAGTTTAGATGATTGGTTGTAAAATTCTACTAGGTTACTTTATATATCTAGTTTGGTTCAACTTGTCAAACGAGGCAGAGCATTCCCGGTGTCTTACCAAAAAATAAATCATATGATTTAGTAGATCAATATTTTCTGTACTCATATGTTTCCTGTCTTGATTTTGAGAAAGAGTGATAAAGGGAGTTGTTTTCTGAAATGATAAATCCTTATTTGTTTCTTGTCAGTAAAGTCGTAGCTTCAAGCTGTGCAATGCCACCTGTCCAAGTTGCATCACTACTACTACTGTCTTCTGATTGCAAAGTGCAGTGCATGTAGTCTCACCAGTTTGATGAATTTTTTCATGCAGGTCTTGATACCGAGGTTGATTATCATCTGATGATATAGAAGTCGTGAGCTGCTCATAGCTGTTCGAGGTGATTATCATATTATCACCATGTTGCTGTATATGCAAATCTCATCTGATTAGTTCAGCTGGTCATGCTTGTTAATCTGTTGTATTCAAGCTGTTCTACTGCATATTCTGGTCTTTGTGTAGTTTGAGCAATTCGATACCTTTATCATGTGCAATTATGTAGTTATTACTTCATTAAGTTTACTCAATAATGGCCATGATCTGATCCTGTTGCTGCTTGGCTGGCTAATGATAAGTTCAGTAGCATCAAATTCTACTTTTTTATTGCATAATGGCCTTTCATTATATTTCCTCCCTTTATTTCCTGTTTGCTCTTCTGCTGCTGATAAGTTCAGTAGCATCAAATTCTTATAAAAGATATATGTGCTTGTTAGACTTCAAAGTTCTTATGATCACCTATTTACATTTCTCTCTCTAAATTATAGGTCTAATCTTGGAGGGTAAAGAAATAGAGTTCTACATGAGAAAGCTCCAAAAGAAGAAGATTGATAAGGGCGCCATGGCCATCAATTTGTGTTCTTTACGAAAAGGACCGCATATTTAGTCGTTACAACTCACGACAACCAATTCCGATCGGAGGTAGTACTATTCTTCCCGTTTGTATGTCTGAAGCTTGCTGCGCATCTTGTGAGCTGCTCCAGCTGTTTACGTGATGCACGGCTGCAGGGATTAACCGAATGGGCAAGAACATCAGGGAATACGGGGGAGGGATTAGCAGGGAAGACGGTGACAGCTTGGGTTCGTCCACTAGGGGAAGTAACCCCACGCAACCGAACGAAGCCTAAGGCCTCGCTTGTATTGGCGGTTGGAATTACGGAGCCGAGTTTTTTCACCCGCCCGCGCCGGATTTTTAGCGTGACGTGACATGGTCCGTGAATATTTCCTGTCGTTTTGGCTATTTAACAGTGAACCAATCGGGGCCTAACCGGAGGTGTCAATAACCGCATGGAGAGTTGTTGGGTACACTCATTTTGGAACAACTTCATTCATGTTGCATGGAAAATCTCCGTACATAATGGATGCATTCGCTGGGACAAATATCTACTATCATCTTGAACTATTCATTTCAAAAATAAATTGCGAATGTATTCATTTCAAATTTGATGTGCCAATTCATTCTATTTGTCCTTAGTTGATTAATATGTGCATGCATATAATAAAAGTGTTCAAATATGGGATGAGGGAGTGTGCTTAGGGTGTAGTCAGTGGCATATATATTTTTTTAACTATTCCGCAAGGAAGGATTGTAACCCATATTTCACCGCGAGAAGGAGAGCGGCGGTGGACACATAGTATGTACTCATATCCTTGCTACATCGGTAATTTAATTGAAAACAAAGGAATTTTTTCCAAATATAAAACCAACAACATCCACTGGTATAGGTTGAAGATGAGAGCTTGGTGGCTGGAGTTTCGATGCCCCAAGATCGACATGCCATGGTTAACACACATTCTTTTTTTTCCAACCAGGCTATCCCTTTCTATTAATCGCTTAACGGAAATACAATGTTCAGAATACAAACCGCAAACCAGAAGAGAGGAGATAAAGGGGGGAAAACGAGTTGGGGCAGTAACAGGAAACCCACTGAGAACGGTTTCGATCTCGAAACAGACCTGCGGGGCAAAAACCTGTTACCACCTTATTCGCCGCTAACCTACAGAAGTTCAGGAAGATTCAACCACACAAAACCACCCAGGCATCTGTTTCACCACGGCCTCACACCAGGCACAACAAACAACTCGAAAAGAAGGACTCTAGACTTGAAACTGGGGCATCAAACCCATCACCACGCAGGGGTATTAGTCTCCAGGACTCGACGCCAACCATAGCAACCTAGCTGCCGGTGATCCTCAAGATTGTTGGCGCCGTTGTAGCGTGTCTGTTCGCCGAGCTCCTCTTGGCAATCTCCATCGCCTTCCACACCAACTGCTCCGCGCCATTCCTGATGAAGTCCCGTTCCTCTTCACTGTAGAGCCCTGCCCACGTTTTCAGCAAGGAACAAGCAGTAAACACAATAGTAACAGGGGATTTCAGCTTATTACTACTATATTTAAAGAGCAGCCAAATCGCGGCCTCTCCGCAGCTCGAGCACTGTTCATCTACAGTATTTTGCTGTTCATCTACAGTACCATGGTGGGTCCCACATGCCAGTCACACATCGCACCGTTATTTCGCGAAAACACCCCTCGCGCGCCATAAATTGTCCCGCGGTCCACACGTACACGAAGGGAAGGACCTACAAGCAATTACGAAAAAAACTAAGGACTTTTGTGCAAAAAAAACGCCGAGCCCCCTTCCCTCTCCTTCTCTCTCGCGACCGTCGCGTCGCCGACGGCGCCACCACGCTCCGCCGCCGCCATGAGCCTCCCCGGACAGATCGACGCCGACGGTCGGCTTCGCCGTCGTCTGCTCCACCTCCTATCCGACGGACGGCTGCCGTGGCGTCGCGCCGTCGCCGGAATCTCTGCCGCCGCAACCACCGTGCTCCGCCGCGTCCACGCGCCGCCCCGGCCGCTCCGGCGACCTACAGGTGGCGGCGCCGCCCCTCCCTGGTAGCCCTCCTCCATCGCGTCCGGTGAGCGCACGGGAGCGTGCCCAAGCGCGGTGGCGCGCCGCCGGCGTCGGGGTCGCTGCCGCGGCGGAGCCCGCCCCTGGTGACGTCATGCTGGCGTCGCGACGACCGGGCTGGCCTGCTGGGCCGCTCGCGGGCTGGGCCAGCTCCTCTGCGGCCGGCCGGCACTTTTCAGTTTTTTTTCCTTTTTTGTTTTCCCGAGAACTTTTACAATTTTTCAAACACAACTCGGAATTAATTCAGACAAAATTCAAAAAAAATTGTGGAAATCAGCATGGTTGTTCTACGGTATTTGGACAATTTTCGTAAACCACTAGATGCTACAAAATTATTTACTTTTAACATATCCATCAATATTTCAAAATGACCACCAGTTTAAATACTAACTATTTATTCGTAAATTTTGTTCCACAATTTCTGAACAGTTACCAAAAAATACTAAATGCTCTAAAATTAGTTACTACAAATGTATCCACCGAAATATTAAAATAGGCACAAATTTAAATACTAAATTTCAAATTTGGAAACTTCAACCATTTAAACGAACTCCAAGCCGGATCATTTTACAGATGTAAATAAAACCCGAAAATGCAAACATTTTCCAATTTGAACAAATTTCCGAATATGAACCCTTTCGACAGCCAATTTTTAAAATTACAACAATTTCCAATCCTAAAAACATACTTCAATACATCCGCTTTCAAATTTAAATTAATGCTTGAAATGGCTAATATTTGTACATAACCATAATATACTCCCTCCGAAATATGGTGAGAAACTAAAACATTATTGTAAAATTAAACCAGATTTGATCATTCCGATTTGGAAAACATATTTCGAAGATTCATCTGTACTGCTCTACAGCATTCAGACAATTTTCATAAACTGCTAGATGTTCCAAAATTAGTGACTTCCAATATATCCGTCAACATACCAAACTAATTACAAATTGAAACTTAAAAAAAAATCAATACATTTATTTTCACTAAAGGAAACGCCGGGTTCTTTTTTGTAAAAGTGTCCACACCACCTCCCTTCCTCCTCCTTCTCCGCGCAACGCGGGAGCCGCCGCGGCGCCGCCGACGCGCTCCACGACCGCAGCGTGCCTCCGCGTCCAGATCGACGCACAGGAGAGGCTTCGCCGTCCTCGCCTCCGCCTCCTCCCCCAGCGCCGCGTGCCGGGACGCACAATTGATCTATTTACGAAAATTTTACGTTTTAATTGCACGAGTTGCGACAATATATAAATATTTTTCAACATTTCAACATACCAAATATTTCGACAAAGCCTAAATGCATTCCTTCTAAATAAATATATTCAAATTTACAAAATACTTACATACTGTATTTCTCCTGATTAAGTGGATTAATTAAATATCTATGTCAAGCTACAACACACACTTGAACATTTAAATTTGCTAGAAAAAATTGCAGTTACTCCGGACAACAAATTACGAAGAATTTTAACATTTCACGTCACAACTTTCCGGATGGAGTCTACTTAATGATGGAATATAAAATCTGTTTATATTTCATTTGAACGAATCTTTTCTTATGGTCTACAAAAAATAAAAGAAATATGAAATATTCGGAGTTTTGTTTAAACAAAAGAAATAGATAAAAAGAAAAGACTTTTTATGCAATGTTCCAAATTCTTAAACAAATGATAATGGAATCATTTTTTTACAACACTCCAATTGCTTCATATCTCACTTAATAATGGCGTCATTTATCTAAGAACTACATGTATTGTTCAACTTTACAATAACAAAATAGAAAACATGCTCTCAAGTTGCAATTTGTCCAACATTTACGCGAATATTCCGGTATTCCATAAAATATATATAAAAAAATGCTATAGAAAAAACCGTTATCTACATATATCAAAAATGTAGATATATTAATTCATCAAGAATTTTCTATTCAAACATACTCACCGAAAAAAAAATATGAAGACATACCAACATAACAACACACAACAAATGCTAACATTACGTGCCACATTGCCGAAAATCAAATTCGAAAATTCCAAAAAAAAATGCCTTACAAAAGACTCAGACATTTTGTCTTCATTTCAAACAATTTAAATCTGAACATTTCTTTTTTTTTAAATCCAAACCGTCATCAAAATTTAACATCGAGGGCGCGGCGTGCGCCGCGCCAAATACCACTAGTACTTCTCAAAGGTAACCTTGTTACGTGTTGTCCAAATGGCCCAACAGATAGCAGCCAAAAAATGGAATGAAACTTTTTTCGCCCTGGCCAGAATGCAAAGAGCCAGGCCATGCACTGCCAAACATTTCTCGGACATGTGCCCGTATGGAAGATCTCTCCCACACAACCCCGAACTACTTTAGACACCTCGCATTCAAAGAGAAGATGATTTCTTGATTCCTTCTGAAAACAGAAAGAACAATTTGGATTACCCGGCCATTTTCTTTTCTTCATATTATCTCTCGTCAAAATCGCATCTTGCATAATTTGCCACATAATTTTTTTAATCTTGAGGGGTACTTTGTCTTCCCAAATCCACTTATAGTATGGTCCAGATAAAGGTTTCTCCAGGTACTTGTATACCGACCTTGTAGTAAACTTTTTACTAGCAGTTAGTTTCCAGAAGATCAAATCATCAACATCCGATAAGTTCACACTACGAGCCTTTTGTAAGATGGACTCAAGTTGTTCAGTCAACTGAGGAAACAGTCTTCTTCTAAAAGAAATCACAAAGTTATATGTCCTACATTTTCCGAAAGTAATATCAGGATTCTGACAAATGTTATACAACATAGGAAAGGACTGCATTAGAGGAGTCTCATCTACCCATGGATCTTTCCAAAAACGAGTAATAGAACCATTGTTCATCTTAATACCCCTACCAGCCAGATAGATATCCCTGACTTTCATAATGCCTTTCCAGCATGGTGAATCATTCACCCTAGTCTTGACATCTGTCACAGACTTATTTCTCAGATACTTAGCACGTCCAATTTGTTGCCATACTCTGTCCTGGGATTCTAGTTTCCACCACCATTTCACCAAAAGACTCACGTTCATTTTTTGAAGGTCCATGACCCCCAGGCCACCTTTCTTTTTGGATTTACATATCCTTCTCCATCTCACTAAATGATACTTTTTCTTTCCATTTATGCCTTCCCAGAATTTTTTTCTCAAATGCTTGGTCAGCTTCTCGATAAATGTAGGCTAACACACATTCATAGTTGTGGTTGGTTTTTGATATTACTAATCTCTAGTGAATCGATAGCTTAAATGAACTAATTTTCTTTTCGAAATGTATTTGAGGGAACTTGATCTGGTAGTAGTAGTTTTTTGGTTTTGATGAAGTCTCTTCTCGTACGTAAGCAAATACCCAGTTTCCGTTTGGAGCTTTGCTGATCACATCGATAGACCAACCCTAGCCGCCTCCAACCTCGCGCCCGCGGCGGCCGGCCCGCGTCGTCCCTCCCTCCCTTCCTCCTCCCCCCTCCTCCCGCGTCCGAGCCGCCCCCGCGGCGGCCGGTTGCGGCCGTGCCGCTCTCCCACCCGGACTCCTCTCTCCCGCTTCTACTCCTTCGCCGCCGTCGGCGCGAGCCGCCGCGCGCGGCTCGGGTGTTGCCGGCGGCGACGGATCTTCTCTCCGCGCGCGCGTGGAGGCGTCTCGCGGGGCGACGTTCTCCGGCAGCGGTGCGTTCCGGGTGGCATCAGGTCGGCTCCGGCCGGTGGTTGGTGACACGGCGGCGCTGCGTGGTGCTGTGGGCGGTGCAGCACAGCGGAGCGGCAGGCTGCAGTGGGGCAGCGACGCTCCTCGGCCCAGATCTAGGCCCTTTGGGCCCAATTTGGGTTTGGGCGGGCTGGCCTGTCTGACGCGCGGCGTGATCTGCAGACGGTTAGGGGTGTAGATCGAGTAGTGGTTCAGCGGCGACGGCGGCCGTCCTGTTGCAGCGTGTCGGCGGGCTTTACAGGCTCGTTTTGGGACGGCCGGACCCATTAGAACTGGTGTGCCCCCGAGGGGGCTTTACAGACCCGCTGGGTCCGGCCGGACCTGAAGGGGACTGGTGTGCTCTGCGGCTGCGTCCGGTCGACTACCACCCCCGGCAGTGGAAGTAGTTCCCTCCCGCGCAGACGCGGTACTATTGACCCACACTCAGGTTACTCCTCGCAACCGTCTTGCAGACCTCGTGAAGCTAACTTTGGTGAGACGACGATGTTGGCTTCGTGTCCGTGCTGGTGCATGCTGGCGGGCGTTGTGTCTGGTGGTGGCGAGACCGTTCTCGCGGGCTACTATGTTACGGATCGTTCGGGATTGCGGACAGGGCTTTTTTTGGGAGAAATCCTTGTCGGCTCGGCTGGCACCGACGCGGTGCCTCCTATGGGTGGCATCTTCCCTTCCTGAACGCGTCGTGGCTGCCCCCCGTCCGCTTCCTTCTGTGCAGGGGGAAACCCTAGGGCCAGTTCGCTGGTCCGGGCAGCAGTGGTGCTCTCCTTCTTCATGGTGCTGCTTGGTACTCGACGGTTTGGCGCTAGGAGCGTGGTGGTACTTCTTCGGAGGGCGCAGCGGTCGCAGGTCACCGTAGTTTAATCGATCCGCATATGTCTCCTTTTCTTTTCTTTTCTTTTCTTTTCTTTTCTTTTATTTTCTTTTCTTTGGGTGTGTGTGCTGCTGCCCCAGCACGCGTGGTGTTGCGTTTGTATCGTGGTTGTATCGTGGTCGTTACTTTATTTATAAAGGCGGAGAAACCCTATTTCGAAGCTTTGCTGATCAAACAGGGCACAGGTCACCGCGTGTTTTGACGAGTGAGAGGTAAAACTTTGACTTCATTTAATCGAATTACATATGTCCTGTCCACGGTTGTTTTGACACAAGTGGGAATTGAGTATGAAACTTCCAATTCTACTTGCACGCATTACTGCTCAGCATGCCTCTTTCCGGGCAACGAGCACAACACATATATATCGTCTTTATGTTTGACTTTTTTCTTCTTCTATTTTTCTGAGGCAAGTTGCGGCTGGATGCGATGCTTAGGTGTTTGCATTGGTGAAATATTATGATGTTCTTACTTGGCTTTTCCCCAAAATTTCTTAATAATTCCTGGATGTTGTGAGGACTAGAGACAATGCGGACAATTCGTAGTATGTTTACTCATATCCTCCCTACATATATTGGGAGTTAAAAAAAATCCATAGTATAAAACCAACAAAACATAGGAAAGTGTTTGTTGCACATGAGCACCAGTGCTCCCGTTTGTTAAAAAGAAATAAAAAATGTATTCATAGGTCTCCAAAAAATCAGCGAAAGAAAGTAGACAAGTAGGTATGCATATAGACACTCTGGACGCTAAAAGTTTTGCACAAAAAGACGTTGTGGTTTGGGGTATAGAAAAAAGATAAATTTTGGCCCAAAGATAAGTTTTGTTTATTCCTACATACACGCATTACTTCTCAGCATGCCCTTCTTTCCGGGCAACGAGCGCATATATATCCTCTTCATCTTCTTGGTTGACTCTTTTTTTAAGACAAGTTACATCCCGGTTCCGGGCAATGACACCCTCTCTACCAATTAATTATACAGTGGTATAGATATTCGGTTGGTCGCTGTATATGCATATTGGTTTTGCCGTCAAGTCGTGCGATCCAATCGCTCGCTTGGCATAGATAATTAGTCTTATCGCACGGACGGCCAGAGTTTCGTGCTGGATGCAAATCCGTCGCGGCCGGTATCAACAGATGGAAAAGGTGAGTGAGTGCACATGCCGGCTGAATCGGATTCTGAACACACAAGAGGGTGGTTTTTGTGTTTGGTCCTACAGTATGTGGGGCCTGCCACAGGCCGGTGTAGCCCGTAGCCGTGTGACATGCGAAAGGGAAAAAAGGGATCAGCATGCGTACGTGCGTGCGTGTACTGTTGCAGCGCGTACGTACACAGTAGCAACAGCCATATCCAACGTCTTTGATCCATCGATGTGACGCGCACGTACGGAAGCAACAGTGCGCGCGGAGCCGGGGGAGTGCCGAGTGAAATTTGATAAAACTGACCACATGGCCAAACTTCGGCAAAAAACCAACCTTTTTTTGAAACAAATTTCGATTCTAACCTTTTTAGTAGCGCCCACGCGAGAGGCGCTACCCTTAACATGGTAACTCCAGATCGAGCGGCGCTACCCTCCTGACAGCGTGTCATGGCTCGGTTAGGTAGCACCGGATTGGCTGGCGCTACACCTATTACGGTAGCGCCGTGACTCGTGGCGCTACCGTTGGCAAACAGTTTAAATGGCTGGGGCCGCACGTGAGAGGGCTGCAGCTTGGACGACGTTGGAACGCCTAAGCAAAAGAGGGTAGCGCCACAACGAGTGGAGCTGCACTTACAAGGGTAGTTCCTTTCCGGCCGGCGCTACCCTATTTTAATTTCGTTACCCGAGGGATACAGAGAGGGCTGCAGCCTGGGCGACGCCTAAGGAAAAGAGGGTAGCGCCACTACGAGTGGAGCTACAATGAGAAGCAGTGGCGAAGGACGATAAAAAATCGAGGTCGGGCGAAATCTAACGCGTAAAACAATTGATGAAAAATCAAATTTGTCTAGACACAACAATAATTTATATCATTCTAAACATGATCACTCGGTACAAGGAAAATAGCAACATAAGTAAATAGAAAAAGAACCTATGAACACACTGATAATGAAACTTTAGTGTCGTCTAGAAGTTCCAGGCAATTCAGAAAAAAGTGCTTACCTTTCCCCCCTTTGTTGTCCCCTTCCACCTTCTGTCCATCTTCTCTTAGATTGGATTCTCAGTTCAAAACCAATTAGCTGATCGCCCAGATCTAACCCGCTGCCTCCTCCTTGCCGCGCCGTTCCTGTATCCGGTCCTGCCGCACTTGCTGCGTTGCTCCCGCCGTCCGCCGTCGCTTCGAGTTGGACTGTTGGAGCGATGGAGCCTGGAGGTCAGACCGCCGCCGACAGATTTGCCCTTCCGTGCGATCGGGCGTGCGGCGTGACGTGCGTACAGTTAACTCGCTTGATCGTTTGATCGATCAGGAACACGACTACACAAGGATACGAGGACATGCGGTGCTAGGAACCTAGCTACGTACGTTAAACGGACAGCCCAACCAAGCAACTTAACTGGACTGCACGGCCCAATACATGTGCGTAAGCTCTTTTTCATTTGTTTTCCCGAGCTACTCGACCAAGGAATCCTAGCATCGTACGTAAGAATACATGTAGTAGATTTTTTGTCGCCAGCGTAGGTAGGGCGAGCGCCCGACCTCGCCCTACCGAGGGCTTCGCCACTGATGAGAAGGGTAGCTCCTTTGCGGCCGGCGCTACACTATTTTAATTTTGTTAGAAGGGTACATAATGAAATATGCGTATAGATCTTGGATTCACAACAATGAAATTCTCAGGGATTCACAACAATGAAACTCTCAGGGATTCTCAGCTCCGTGTATCGTTCATTGTATGGCATCTTCTTTTTTTTAAGCGGTGATGCCTAATACGTAGTGGGTTCAACATCTACAATAAATAAAATACCAATTTAGAACAATGTGCATGCCAACATATATGAAATAACAACATAAATATACATTACCTTCTTCTTCTCCACCATATACCTCACACGATGGTAATAATCATATTGTTCATCGAGTAGTTCCATCCTATCATATTTAAAAATTACAACATATAAGAAATGGCTATTTGACAAATCAAATCATACACAATCAAATGAAACTAATACTAATTAGCAAATTTCGAAATCCACACGTACACATAGCACATCCACATCCCACCAAAACGACACACTCGAAATCCAAACATATTTCATATCCATCAATTTTCTAATTCATATGATTTTCCGGCCTAATTTCGAATTCAAGGATACCAGTTACTAAATCTAATAAAAATCTATAATCCCCGTGTTCCCCAATGAGTACAACCACTATACAACACTAAACTACCCTAAGCATCTAAGATTTTCCGTCCTAATTTCGAATTCAAGCATGAACTAGGGTTTCACCAAAATGGAGCAAAATAGGCACAATGCAAAAAGTTCTATGGATAAAAATGGGGGATTCGGAGGAGAATAACCTAGGGGGATGGATTGGGTACGAAATCCACCACGCTTGCCTTCAGATTTGAGAGAAACTTGAGTGAGATTTGAGGGAGAGAGAGAGGGGGGTGTTGCCGCGTTTGTCTTTCTTCGAGGATGAAACGGAGGACGATGGATGCGGGCTGAGTCGGCCGGGGCGGCTAAGTCACGAGGGGGTAGCGCCAAGCGCTCTGGAGCTGCACTGCATGGGTAGCGCCAGCCACTTCGGCGCTACCTAACCGACCACGGGGCCCACCGTGCCACGCTGGCAGGAGGGTAGCGCCACTCGATATGGAGTTACCATGTTAAGGGTAGCGCCTCTCGCGTGGGCACTACCAAAAAGGATTAGAATCAAAATTTGCTTTGAAAAAGGTTTATTTTTTGCTGAAGTTTGCCCGCGTGGTCAGTTTTGTCAAATTTCACGAGTGCCGAGTGCGTGAGACTCGCGCCAGAGCAGACTCGCACCTGTATTTTCTTCTTTCATTCTTTCGCACTTCCTTTTTTCATGGATTTTCTTGTGTTATTTCCAACAAAATTATAGCAATGCTACTCGAACAAATAAAGTAGTAACAGACTCAGATCTGGATTCAGCATGAACCAGCACGTGAGTACACTATCCACAAGCTCAACAACTGTAATTGAACGTGCAACACGGCAGCGAACGGCGAAGAGCCACAGTGACATAACTAATTAAACTTAGGGTCACTGCATGGCAAGATTTCATTTCCCCTTTGTCTCTTATTCCCAAGCTAGCATCCATTGTCATTCTGTTTTCTACCTCATATTCACTATAGGGATTAGCGTAGAAAAAGAGAGGTGGGGGTGTAACTCTTGAAGGAAGGATGGAACTATCGAAGGAAGTAGAGAGCGAAGATACTGTGTGTCGCGGTGGTCATATATAAAGTCTTAACTAGACAAGGTGTCAATAACTGCCCACAGATATGTACTTTTAGAAGATGGCTGCCTGCACATCTGCAAGAACAGCTGAGAGCTTTACAAAACCTGATCTGTGGTGTTGCCCTGAATGATGACAAAGATAAACCTGTGTGGAAGTGGACTAAAAATGGTCAGTTCAGTGTTAAATCAATGTATCATGCCTTGAGGAGTGCTGGGATTGACAGGTCTTTTAGACATCTCTGG
This sequence comes from Poa pratensis, assembly GCA_947311845.1. Taxonomy (NCBI): domain Eukaryota; kingdom Viridiplantae; phylum Streptophyta; class Magnoliopsida; order Poales; family Poaceae; genus Poa; species Poa pratensis. The sequence continues at coordinate 7,029,216 of CAMZMU010000105.1, read as the reverse complement.
AAAGCAAAAGTACCCCTGAAAATCAAGATTTGGCTATGGCTTATTTGGCACAACGCAATAGCCACGAAAGATAATCTAACCAAACGCAACTGGTTGGGTTCGGTGAGATGTCAGTTTTGCGAGGAGAATGAAACTATTCATCATCTTTTCTTTACATGCCCTGCAGCCAAATATGTTTGGTCTGCTATTGCTCTTGCCATTGGGGCTCCCACCCGCCTTGGATCCTTCTCTCAGTACTTTTGGTGGTTTCCAAAATATCTTACTGTTAGTAGAAATGTGCAGATCACCCTGGTGGCCGCCGTTTGCTGGGCCATCTGGAAGATTCGTAATAAGGCCTGTTTTGAAGGGAAGTTGATCAGTAGACCTAATGAGCTAATCTGTTATATTTGTGTCTTTTTGAAATACTGGGCAGGTTTACACAATGAAGCATATGAAGATGCTCTGAGGACTGGTGCTGATACTCTGATGAATCTTGCTACCTCTGGTCCATACGCTGGTGGTGCTCACAACCAGAGGATGTTGGATGGACCTCATCAAGATGACGACGATGGCCACACCTGAGCTTGTCCCTCCTGTGACGAAGTTTCTGTGGTGTGCTGCAGTTTCTCCTGATCGTTTGAGTTGTTTTTGCCTGGCTTGAGCGAGCTGATGTAACAGAACCTAGTTCTCTTTGGCTGGTCTGGTAACATTTGTGGTCCGTTGTGGTCATGTAATAACTGTAGTTTTTGTTCTTAAGACTTCTAGTAGGTTTGCTCCCTCAACTCGCGCATGTGGCGGAGTTCTGGGCTTTTCTCTCTTTTTACTTTGCACATGGATGCTGTGAAACCTCTGTAATTTCGTTATCTCTTGGTAATGAAATTCGGTCCTATGGGGATCGCGTTGTCACTGCTCACAGATTTGTTGGGTACACGCGCATGTTGCAACAATTTCATTCATGTTGCATGGAAAATCTCCATACTAAATGGATGCATCCACCGTGACAAATATAACACATGCATGTGTTTTATGTTATGTAATAATTACTATCAACTTTGGAAAGTCATTTTGGCTCCCGAGCTCCAGTGATCTTGCACTTTTCAAAAAATCAGAAAATATATTTAAAAGTTTCAAACAAAATCTGAAAAAATCATACATATTCTCAATGATATATACTTCAAAACGTGCAAAATACAATACGTTTTGAGCTAGACAAAAAAGACAAAAGTTGGAAATTTAAAACTACATATTGTTCACTATACTCAGATCTATACATTTGTCATTTTTGTTGAGCTAAAACCATAAAGTATTTTGTGTAGAATATTTCATTGAGAACATACATGATTTCTTTCAGTTTCTTTGGAAACTTTTAAATATACTTTTTAAATTTTTGAGAAAGATGAGATCAATGAAGCTCGGGAGCATCAAATCTCTACTCCGATCAACTTGGACCATTCATTTCAAAGTTTGATGTGGCAATTCATTCCATTTGTCCTTAGTTGATTAATATGGGCAATTGGGCATGTATGGCATAAAATAAAAGTGGTCAAATATGGGACGAGGGAGGGTGCATGGGGTGTAGTCACTGGCAATGAAGGTTAGATATTTTGAACTATTCCGCAAGGGAGAATTGTAATCCATATTTCACCGAGAGATGGAGGGGCAGTTGACGCATAGTATGTACTCGTATCCTCGCTAAATTGAAAATTTAGAAACAAAGGAAAGTTTAACATAATATAAAACCTAGAACATCGGAAAACACTTTTGGCTCCCGAGTTCTAGTGCTCCCTCCACATAAAAAATTAAAAATAATACTTATAAGTTTTTAGAAAACCTGAAAAAATCATGCACATTATCAATGATGTATTCCACAAACGTTCAACATCTTGATTTGAAATTATTTATATTCCGAGCTACACAAATATAACAAATATGGTATATTTTGGAGATTTGAAAATGTGTACATTTAACAAATATATGGAGAATTAATAACAAATAAGATGGGTGCTTGGTGGCTGCCTGGCAACGAGCGTATATATCCTCTGTATGTGACTTAACTCTTCGTCTCTATCTTTTTTAGGCAAATTGCGCGTGACCACGAACTAGTGCATGCACGGCCTTACTGCTCTGCATTGCGTAGAATAGATACTCATCAGTTCGTCGTTGTATATGCATATTCGTTTTGGCCGTCAATTAGGGATGTGCGTTAACTCTTCCTCTGTATGTGAATTAGGGATGTGCTTAATTAATTAGTCTTATCGCGCGTCAAAACCTTGACGCCGCCTCGTGCTGGATGCAAGCAAATCCGTCGCCGTATCAACAGATGGAAATTAAAGGTCAAAGCGCACGCCGGCTAAATCCGGGTTTCGAACGCAAGGGTAGGTGCTGTTTGTGTTAGGTCTTCGGGTATCACTTTCTGAAGCTCCTTGCTGCTGTGCTGTCTGCGTAGCGTAGTCTCCTCCTCGCCTCGATGATCCCCAAGTGGATAACCTACGTACACTAGTAGAGAAGAGTCCTTTCGTCTGGGCCATTGGTCCCGGCCGCGGTCTGGGCCGCGACTAATGGTCCGGACACGTCACACCGAAAACGCCGAAGCGTATGGCAACCATTAGTCGCGGCCGTTAGGGACCAATGGTCCCGGTTTGAGATACAAACCGGGACTAAAAGGGTCGCGGCTAATTCTGTTCAAACGAGGACCCTTTAGTTTCGGTCCTACATACAACCCGCGACTAATGATGTTCAAACGAGGACCCTTGAGTTCTCGCGCTGGTCGTTGATCACACGGCCGGGGAATGAAAACGATTAATGTCTTGGAAGTTGATCAAATGGCTTAATGGATTTTGGGAAGTTGAAACACGGCCGGATTAATTCCCACGGCCAGCCTCCTCATCTCCCCTGCTAGCTCTATATAAGAGAGCTACAGTGCCATTTGCCAAATGCACCATCTCCTCTCTCTAATCTTCTCTAAAATCCTCTCTCGAATCGCTGCCGCGCGCCATGGAGCCACTCGCGCGTCCACCTCGTTCCGAGGAGTACCACTACAAGAACGACGTCGTCGACATGCACTTCAAGGTCGTGGTCACTCTCCGCGCATCAACCGTGGAGAGATGGATCCGCGACGTCAAGAGGCGCTACCTCGACGCCGCACCGATGAAGATCGTGGGCCTCGACTGCGAGTTCACTGACGCCGCACCCGAGGAGAGGCAGCGTGCCGCCGTCCTGCAACTCTCCGTGGCGACCGACACGTTGGTGTTCCATATTTGCCACGCTGATCGGGTGCCGCAGGCCCTCAAGGACTTCTTGATGGACAAAACCATCAAATTCTGCGGCGCGGCTATCAACAACGATCAGCGTATGCCGGGGCCTTACGGAATTCGTATTTCGTCCGCCGTCGACCTCCAGCGGGCCGTTCACCCTAACCCAACGTACCCTAATCTTCCGAGTCTCTATACTCTAGCCAATTTTACTATTGGCACAACGCTTGAGAAGAAGAAGAAGATCAGCAAGAAGAAGAAGGAGGACGAGGAGAAGAAGGAGGAGGAGAAGGAGGACGAGAAGGAGGAAGAAGAGAACCTCACATTAGGTTAGGGCAAGTTTCCATTGAGCGTTTATCGCATCAAGTATGCCGCTCGGGACGCTCGCCTAGGCTACGAGGTTGCTAGGAGGAGTCTCGGTGCTATGTGATCGTATGTCTCAATGTGTCGATCTAAATGTGCTATATTTAAATCAATTGGGCAATCGGGTGCCTCGTATTGTTTCCTATATTTAAATCAATTGGGCAAGACTTGAGAAATACATTTTTTGAATGTGCTATATTGTTTCCGAGTGTGAAAAATGTGTTTTTTTGCAAAGCACCAACCACAAATATGTTGCAAAACTTGAGAAATAAAAAATATGAAAATACTATACCATGTTATATGCACAAATAACCAAATTGTTTCCCTGAAAAGGTTTCCATCCACCTCAATATTGTTGCCTCGTACAGGTGCCTCATAGTTTGCCTCGTACAGGTGCCTCGTGGAGACGGTGCGTTCGTGGCTAGGAATGATGGATTAGCGTTTACCCCGTCGGCGACAATATATAAAGATCTCCAGGGCTGCGCTAGGGGAGGACACGTGGCTAGGGCGGCGCTGGGGGAGGACACGTGACTGACACGAGTCGTGACCGCAAATCCCGCCTTTAGTCCCGGTTGGTGTTACCAACCGGGACTAAAGAAGCACATGGATCGTGTGTTTCTTTCAAGCGCTTCTGAGACGTTGGATCAGGGGTGTGTTTGTTTTGAGGGATTGTGAGCTGTTGGATCAGCAGTATCACGACCACTTCGTGAGCCACATGGCCCGGTTGGTGTTACTAACCAGGACTAAAGAAGCACACGTACCTTATATATAGCCCCCTCCCGGACATGTTCAGCACTCAGTGTCTACACGGGTAGCAGAGAGCAAGATTTCTGAGAGGCAGGAGTTCCTAGAGCGGAGGCTGAAGGTGAACCCTCCCCTCGGTCGGATCCAAGCAGCGGCAAGGATCTCTGATGATTAGCAACATCCCCAACACTTGTTCGAACGGTTGCAAATCATCAGAAACGTCTTGCCGCTGTTTGGATCGAAGGCCGATTTGCCGTCTCATGACACGCGATGATTTGTCGATTTGCCGGTCAGAGTGGCCACTAGAGAAGGTAGGCAAATTCGATCCGACGTGGTTCTGAAAGGGGCATGGTTAATTTAGGTTGGGCTGTATGACGGGGAAACCGTGTGTTTTGTTCCAATTTTTTCGAGCGCTTGTGAGCCGTTGGAGTTTTTAGATCTTGCTTATCTTTTCTTTTTTTCGGTCAGCTTGCTTATCTTTTCTTTTTTTCGGTCTGGAAGACATGTCCTTCACATAGAAAATCTGAGCCACATCATTGGCTAGGACGAATGGCTCGGTGTGGTACCCAAGATTTTTGACATCCACTGTAGTCATTCCGTACTGCGGGTCTATCTCTACCCCGCCTGACAGGTTGACCCATTTGCACTGAAACAAAGGGATCTTAAAATAAGGTCCATAGTCAAGTTCCCATATCTGCTGTATGCAACCATAATATGTGTCCTTTGTCCCATTGTCGTTTGTTGCATCAAAGCGGACACCACTGTTTTGGTTAGTGCTCTTTTTACCTTGGGTGTCCGTGTAAAATGTATTCCCATTTATCTCGTACCCTTGGAAAGTCAATATAGTCGAAGATGGTGACTTGGCTAACAAGTATAGCTCTTCTCCAACAGTGGTGCTATTAATGATATGTGTACGCAACCAACTGCCGAAAGTGTCTTCGTGTTTTCCTTTAATCCAGAAGTCGGTCTGCTCCGGGTATTTGGAGCGTAAAATATCCATGTGTTCCACGATATTATTTCATATTATATGATAATAATAACAAAAAATGAATAAAATATTTAAAAACTAAATTATTTCATATTTAGATTTAAAGATATATTATTTGTCCAATTGCGATTTATAGATTTAAAGTTATATTATATACCATATTATATGATAATAATAACAAAAAATAAATAAAATATTTAAAAACAAAATTATTTCATATTTAGATTTAAAGATATATTATTTGTCCAATTGCGATTTATAGATTAAAGTTATATTATATACCATTTATGATAATAATAACAAAAAATGAATAAAATATTTAAAAACTAAATTATTTCATATTTAGATTTAAAGATATATTATTTGTCCAATTGCGATTTATAGATTTAAAGTTATATTATATACCATATTATATGATAATAATAACAAAAAATGAATAAAATATTTTAAAACTAAATTATTTCATATTTAGATTTAAAGATATATTATTTGTCCAATTGCGATTTACAGATTTAAAGTTATATTATATACCATATTATATGATAATAATAACAAAAAATGAATAAAATATTTAAAAACTAAATTATTTCATATTTAGATTTAAAATATATTATTTGTCCAATTGTGATTTACAGATTTAAAGTTATATTAAATACCATATTATATGATAATAATAACAAAAAATGAATAAAATATTTAAAAACTAAATTATTTCATATTTAGATTTAAAGATATATTATTTGTCCAATTGCGATTTACAGATTTAAAGTTATATTATATACCATATTATATGATAATAATAACAAAAAATGAATAAAATATTAAAAACTAATTTATTTCATATTTAGATTTAAAGATATATTATTTGTCCAATTGCGATTTACAGATTCCTCACATTTTTCTGATTATAATGGATATATTAGTTGTCCAATTGCGATTTACAGATTTAAAGATATTAATTATGGCATATTATATGAATAAATGGCAATAAATGAATAAAATAGTTTTATTACTTATTTTATTTTCATTGGAATTCAATATTATTATTACTTATTCATTATTGTTTACTTAAATAATTGTTTTTGGTTTCAAAAAATACAGACATGTGACACAATGGTATAGAGTTAATATGATTGATATGTTAGTATTGACAACAAGGTACAATCAGATTCGCGGGATCACAGCAGGAAGGAACAGAGAAGTTAAGCGTGCTGAGGATGGAGTAGTGTGAGGATGTGTGACCGACCGAGAAGTCTGACCAAGACTAGAATGTGACTAAAGTTTAAGTGTAATTAGTGTTAAAAATGGTCCAAATGAGAGAGTAACGAGTCAAACAATTCAAAAAAATAAATTAGAGGCGCTAGCATTAGGAGAGCATTCACAACACGATGCTTAGTTAGAGGCGCCTCTAATTAGAGACTCTAACTAAGAAATTGCCGGAAAATAATCTTTAGTCCGGTTGGGCTTACCAGCTGGGACTGAAGGTCCTCCAGCCCAATCGCTGTATCGCGGCCACGTGGAGGGACTTTGGTCCCGGCTGGTAACAGGGCCGGGACTAAAGGTTGGGACTTTAGTCCCGCTTGGCTGTCCCGGTTGGCCAACCGGGACTAAAGCCCCTCACGGGCCGGGACAGAAGGGCATGTCTCCACTAGTGGTACGTGTGAGCCGGATTGAGTTGTTGACGGCACGCACGGAAACGTAAGTGGGAGGAAGAGTCGCGTCACGTCCAGGGGTTTGTAGGAGCCACAGGTGTGTAGCCCGTAGCCAAGTGCTAGCTAACTCAACATGCGGACGTGCGTGACTGCGTGTACTGCTACGTCATCAAAGAAAAAACCGTCGGCATAGGTACTTGTAGGCATAAGTCAGGTGGCCGTCGGCAAAGAAAAAAACCGTCGGCGTAGGCAAACCGGGCCGTCGGCGCAAGGCAGGTGGGCCCCACAACAGCCACTGGCGCTGGCAGCACCGAAGCCTGGTAGCATCTGGCAGCTCCAGCAGTGTACCTCTGCCGACGACAAAGCCGTCGGCATAGCCTTGACCATTTGTTCACTGCGGTAGCTATGCCGTCGGCATAGGTTTGCCAGATTTTTATAAAATTTGTTCCAGCAGCTCGTTTTTGCAGAAAAATGGCAGCAAAAATATCAATAATTACAGCAAGATCACACATAGACTATATATCATCACAAACAAGATCACAAGCAATATCATCAAGCAAATGCTATATCATCAAGTAGATACATACATAGAACTATCATCATACATAGCTAAATGTCTAAAGGCCGAAAGCCCTACATCTGGGGCGGCGACGGGGTGTACCCCATATCTCCCGCGGTGAGAAAAGGCGACCGATGGCTCGGCGCATCAGAAGAACCACCAGAAGAAGGCGAAGCACCAGGAGAAGGACCACCGGAATGTACCGGTGTGATCTCACGTGAACCCGACGAAGCAGCACGCGAACGACCAGCATCAGGATCAAACGGCATGATCACACGCGAACCCGGCGAGGCACGACCAAAGTGTGGGTTCTCCGAACATCCCGTTCCCTACATGTTTGAGCAAGAGTTAGAAACTTGCGAGGCAAATGAAAGCGGTAACCACTGGTTTGGCAAAGAACTTACCGAGGTGGATGAGTAGTAGGTGAGAGCGAACTCGTCCTTCGATGGAAACAGTGGTGGTGGCCCCGGCTGAGGAGGCTCCTGCATAGGAGGAGCGACCCACTCTCCAGTGGTAAAAAAAGTTCATCACCGACTGCAAGATAGTTTAGATGTCAGGCGTTGCAAAAATAAAGGTTCAAACTAGGGAAGTGGGACTTGTCATATTTTGCAAAAATAAAGGTTGAAACTTACAGCATTGAACAACTTTTGGAATGAGGCGTAGGCCTCATTCCTCTGCAGCCACTCGCGATAGGCCTCCTGATACTCCGCATGAGCGGAAGCGTAGGCCGCCTCAAAATCGGGCTACGATTTCGAAAATAATGAATCTCGTCAACTTAGCCATGTAGGATTGAATGTTGGAAAGAGGATGAAAATGAGAAAAAAACTTACGTCGGTGGAGGTGGATGGACGAGGCTGTGGACGAGGCGGGATAAGGGGGCTGCCGTCAGGAAGGGTAGCTCGGATACGCGTGAAGCTCGTGGTAGGCTTGACCACCTTCTCAAGAACGCGATTACGACCATGCTTCCTTCCGTGCCCCGACAGGACCGCCAAATTCTCGTCGACCTCCTCGCTCAAGGGGTCATCCACCTCGGGTGATAAGCCCGGAACATCTTGCAGTAGTTCTCCAAGTCCTCCTTGGACTTGCCATAGTACTCGGGAAGCGAGGGCTGAGGCTTCGATAGATCGGGCTTCTTCTGCTTCATCTTCTGCCACGATTGGAAGTGAGTTCTCGACACCCCGGTTTCGGCCTCCTGCATCGCGAAAAGAAATGTTATGCGTACCAAGTAGGAACATGACGGGAAAATAAATGCAGGTCATTCCATGTATATATATACCAGCTTTTCCTTAAAGCGGTGGTGGTTTTGGTTTCCCCACTGTGTGTTCCCTCGGTGCATCGGTTTGCCTTATTCGCTTGCTCACGGCGTCAAACTCGGGGTCTTCCCCGACCCACCTCGTAACCAACGCCTCCCATGCGTCTTCTTTGCCGTCGGCCCAGTCGGGCATAATCTGAAAATCCAATTCAAGAAGAGATAATGCAATGGCAACTTAGCAGCAATATAGAATTTCATTGACAGTTTACTTACCGACATGTAATCCTCCTTCGTCATCTCCGGTGGCATCTTGACATTGTCCTTCTTCATGGCCCTCTTGCCCTTCTTCTCAGACATGAACTGATTGGCGGTCGTATGCCTTTGGTTGTAGAATTGCTGCCATGTCAACCTCACACAATGAGCACGCAAAGTGGGAGCCGCGAATTCCCTATGCTCATCCGGCACCCGAAAATGCCGCTTCAACCATGCAAAAAAAATTGTGAGAGTCATGAGTTAGCACGGTGGGGTCATAAACTATGAACGGAACTCGAAAAATATGTCTTACCCAAAACTTGGTGATCACGGCGTCAGCAGCTGTCCCGAAGCCCGGGGACGGGGCAACCTCATAGTCCGCCCAACGATAGGCTACCTTCATCTCGCTGCCGGGGACCGTAGTGTAGAAGCCCGGCCAAAATTTTCTAATCAGAGCTCCAAGCAAGCTCGCAGGAGTGCGGGGAGGCTTAACTGGCCATGTCCAATTACTGCACAATAATCAAACATTAGTACATATGCCAAATTGTTCTGACCAAAATGAAATTACATGTTCAAAATTACAAAATTAGTACACTTACTCAATTTGTTTGGAATAATGATGGCTTTCCCCTCCTCGCTAGTAGGCTCCTTCTCCTCGTCGGGGACTCCCGCTTCGCCACGACACCGCTTAATCTTCGGCGACGCCTCCCCTCCCCCTCCACCTCCACCTCCACCTCCACCTCCACCTCATGTCTATACTCTGTCTTCGCCTCGCCCGCCACCTCATCCTCCAACTTGAACTGGGAAGCCACGTCGCCAGAAGCGGAGGGCAACTCGGAAGCCACGTCGCCAGAAGCGGAGGGCAACTCGGAAGCCACGTCGCCAGAAGCGGAGGGTGGATGTCCTCCACCTCGTCCTCCACCTCGTCCTCGTGCTCGTCCTCGTCCTCCACCTCCTCGCGCATCGCCGGGCTCGACGTAACGCGGATTGGGAATTGCTCCTCGGTCACTTCGTCTAACTCCAGGCTTCTCTTGGCGCAGCTTATTAAGCAAGGTCTCGAGTTTTCCTTGCCTTGGCTCATATTGTTCAATCACCTGCATTGAGAAAGAGAAAACAAGTAAGCATAAAGACATAATAAAATAGACACTAAGCATAAAGACGTAATGCATAAGAAGCATGTTGAAAAATAAATACTAAAGCATAAAGACATAATAAAATGTAGACACTAAGCATAAAGACGTAATGCAATTAAGAAGCATGTTGAAAAATAAATACTAAGCATAAAGGACATAAAAGACCGTCACCTCGAATCATCACTCTCATAATTAGTTGGTTCTCATTCTCACTATCACTATCACTATCACGTGAGTAGTAGGTTGGAGGCTCATCGCACGGTGGAGGCTCGTCATCTTGCCATTGTCCGCATGTAACTTCGAGAGCATATCTATGTCCTTCAGATCCACCACTGACTCACCACGAGTGTGTGCATCGTTCTCGAGGTCCTCAAGACCACCCGTTTGTAAGGCAAAGTCCCCGAAGTCCTCTTGCTCTTGATAGAAAATTCCCTCGTATGTTTTAGGGTCAATGTTGTTGTAATCGTCGGCGGAGGGCATGGGTAGCTTACCATGTGGCGATACCCGGAACACGACTTCCCAGCCCTTGAGGTTCTCTTTCTGGCATGGGTAGGGCAAATAATAAACTTGCTTGGCTTGGTGAGCCACAATAAAGACATCGGCTCCGCTATAGGTGGTTGAAGGCTTAACTTCAACTAACCCAATGGAAGGGTCACTTCTCTGTCCACCGTGTGGTCCAGTGCGTGGGTCGAACCAGTGGCACTTGAACACAACGAGCTTGAGTTCTATGTTCGTACATTGAACGTCAGCTCGTATACCTTCTAACCTTCCGTAGTAATCTACGTAATCGGCTCCATCGGCTCCTCTGGATCCTTTGGTGAAGACCCCAGTATTTACAGTTTTTGCATTCGGCCGATTCTGGTGATACTCTGTATGGAAGCGGAACCCATTCACATCATACTTCTCATACTTCATGACGGTACGGTTAAAACCTTGGGAAACACATCTCAACTCATCCGTCATCTCAACGTTGGGATCAGCTCCCTACAAGTACAGTTCAAATTGTTTTGTGCATTAGTTACGTGTAATAAGAGGGACAAGTCACAGATTGCAAGGTAAGAGGGACAGGTTAGAAATTACTTTTTCCCATGAACCAAGACACAATTTTTTTCCTCCGGAGCACCCTCTTTCAGAAGAGTGTCCAGCTCCGCGGGAGGGATCCGCCATTCCCGACCACTGTTCATCTTGGAATTGGCTAAAAGGAGAAAATACGTATTAGACCGAAACCGAGTTACTAGTTGCAAAGTAATTTGTTCACCATTTTACCTCATGAAATCGACTACTTCCGTCATGTTCATAAGCACATAGAGCATTATGCAATCCTTCTCTTCCTTGGTCAATTATTTTACACCGCACCGGCCTTGCCACCGGGACATTGGAAGAGGAGGAGCTTGGGGTCATGCTTGGGCTCGTCGACATTGTACCGAGAGACCGGGTTATGCATAGTGGAACATCATCGGGATAGTACGTTGTCACGGCGTCTGCCATCTCCCGAAGTATTGTTGCCTCAGCTATGCATGCTTCAATCTAGCTTTGTTTCCAGTTATGTTTCGAATATACTTGAACTCTCTCTCAATACAAAACTGCCAACGAAACTGCACCGGTCCACCCAAGAGTGCCTCGTTCGCGAGATGCACAACGAGATGTGCCATCGGAACAAAGAAGCCTGGCGGAAAGATCATCTCTAACTTGCATAGCAACTCCGGCACAAGATCACGCAGCTTCCAATAATCAGGGACATATCTGCTTCGCACAGAGCGTGCGGAAGAAATGGCTCAACTCCGCAAGCACTCGCCAGACACGATCGGGGAGATACCCTCGAACCATCACCGGCATCAACCGCTCAATCCATATATGATAGTCGTGACTCTTGAGCCCAGTGACTTTTCCCGTTCCAAGATTGACTCCATTACTTATATTGGAACAATAACCATCAGGGAACATCACGACGTGTTTGAGCCACTTGAATGACTCCTTCTTTTGGATACTATCAAGGCAGTAGTCGGCATTCGGCTTGAACCAATTTTTTCGATGGCGGTCAGGAGGCTGCATGTGTAATCTCTCCCTATCACAGAGCTTCTCAACATCGACTCTAGCCTTGACATTGTCCTTTGACTTCTCAGGAATGTTCAGGACTGTGTGAAAGAGACTCTCCAACATTCTTTTCGGTGTGCATCACATCGATGTTATGGGGAAGTTCGAGGTCCTTGTAATACTCTAGCTGCGTTAAGCCTGCCACGTGAGTCCAGTTGTGTTACACCATATCCCTCAAATCGTGGGCCAGGTCCCACAGCAGGCACGAGAGCACGTAGCTCGGCATCAACAGTTGCACCATCGAACTTCGGTATCTCTTTTTCTTCACGCACAACTTTGCCCTTCGTGAAGTTTTTTTGTCTTCTCGGTAAGGATGCCTTCTTTTGAGGAACTGTCGATGCTTGTCAAACGCGACATACTTGCGACCTGCTTTAGCCAAAGGAACTCAAGTCGGTTCCTGCACACTGGGCATGGCCACTTACCAGCTGTACACCATCCGCAGAATAGGGCATACCCGGGTAGGTCGTGCATGGAATAGTGGAACCAAATTTTCATCAAGAAGTTTTTCTTTGATGCTCGGTCGTATGTCAACGTCCCATTGTGCCAGAGTGGTGCAAATCATCCACAAGCGGTTGCATGTAGACACTCAAATTCTTCCCCGGGTATTCGGGCCCTGGAATGATCAGCGACAGAAATATGAACTTCCTTTGCATTAGGACCCCGGGAGGGAGATTGAGCGGAATAACAAACACGGGCCAGCAGCTGTACGAGGCAGTCGACATACCATATGGATTGAATCCATCTGTTGCTATCGCAATTCTGACATTTCGAGCCTATGCTGCCTCATCGGGGTGTTTGTTATCGAAGTTCTGCCATGCCTTACCATCAGATGGATGTCCCATCTTTTGCCGTCCGGCCTCATCTACGTATCTCTTCCCCTTCTTGTGCCACGTCATCTGTGTGGCAGTCTCCTCGGACAAGTAAAGCCGCTGGATTCTTTTTATGAATGGGAGATACCGAAAAATCTTCACAGCGACTTTTGTCTGCGTCTTCTGACCATCGGCTCCCATTTTCTCATGATACCTAGAGGCCCCACAAAGGCTACAGTACTTGTCATCCGCAAACTGTTTCCAAAACAAAAGGCAACCTTTTGGACAACAATCTATCTTTACATAATCCATGCTGAGCGATCCCATGAGTTTCTTCGCTTCATGCATGGTTTTAGGCAGACAATGCCCTTCGGGCAACATGTTACCAAATGTTTTAAGATTAGCTTCAAAGCCTGCACGGGTGGTGGAGTACGGGCCTTGTCACCTAGTGCTTGAGAGATGGCATCAAGCTGAGAAATCTTTGTACCCTCGTATAGAGGGTTCTTAGCGGAGGCCATCATACCAAGGAAGGTCTTCGCGGCAGGGGCAGGCCCAGGTCAATTCATGGGTATTCAGATGAATACCCATTACTTTTTGCAAAATGTATCATTACTGTATGTATGTGGTATTCAGCTATCTGCACGATTTCCCGCAAAAAAAAAAAGCTATCTGCACGATACAAAAAAAAAATACAAGCGCCCAGGGACTCCTCTGAACAAACTCAACGTCCGCCTCCCCCAAATACCCAGCGGCCCATGGCCCAATTCTACAACTCAAAACATAATGATTTAAGACTTAGCCCAACTATGCACTGAGCCAGAGCGAGAGTAAAAACTAAAAATAGGCATCGAAGCATTGAGCCAGTCACGCACACGTACCAGCAAATGCTTTTGTTTTATTTTTCTCGGTCTTCAAACCTCCAAATCAACAATCATCTTTCTAAATCAAAAAAATTCAGATGTGATCCTGATGTAGGATGCTGTTAGTTTGCAGGTCAGTAAGATCAATCCTTCTTGTTTTGGAATTTGTATACTTTATTTTGTAAGTTTTTGACTTTGAATACCCACCGTCAAGATCCTACCCGCCACTGCTTCGCCGTTGGCTCCGGTTACTCCGGTTCTGGTTCGGTAGTGAGGCCTATTTCTTGCTCCAGCAAGAGTTCGTGAAATTCGCAGCAAAGGACAATGTTTTTTTACACCAAGAAACGTCCACAACCAGGAGCAAATGACAATTTTAAATGTTTCCGTTCACGACTGGAGAATCCTACGCTTAGGTGTCTGATGCTGTAACATGATGATGTTCTTACTTTGCTTTGAATTTCTTGTTAATTCCTGGATGTTGTGAGGACAAGAGACGATGCGGGCAACGATAAACATTTCCTATTTCGTTCTTTTGCACCGCCTTTTTCATGGGTTTTTTTGTTTTACAACTTTCCGACAAAATTGTAGCGATGCTACTCAAACAAGTAAAGTTGTATCAGAATCAGATCCAGATTCACCCAGATTGGGAGTACACCATACTTAAAATGAACAACTGTGATTAAGCCTGCAACACCGTGGCAAACAGCGTCAAGCCACATTGACATAACTTATTACACTTCGGTTCACTTCATGACAAGCTTTTCTTTCCCCGTTGTCTCTCATTCCCAAGCTAGCATCCATTGTCTTTCCCTTTTCTACATCATATTCACTAGGAATTAGCGTAGAAAAAAGAGGTGGTGTGGAACTCTTGAAGGAAGGATGGAACTGGTAGGGTGTCAATTACTTCACAGAGAGTTGTTGGGTACACTCATTTTGGAACAATTTCACTCATGTTGTACGGAAAATCTTCGTCCATAATGGATGCATCCACTGTGACAAATATAAACACATGCAGGTGTTTTTTGTTATGCTATACCTACTATCAACTTGGACTGTTCATTTCAGATTTGATGTGCCAATTCATTTCTTTGTCCTTAATCGATTAATATGGGCGTGCATAGAATAAAAGTGGTCACATATGGTATGAGGGAGGGTGCTTAGGGTGTAGTCAGTGGCAATGAGAGCTGGATATTTCGAAATATTCCGCAAGGGGGGATTGTTACCCGTATTTCACCGAGAGATGGAGGGGCGGTGGACGCATAGTATGTGCGCATATCTTTGTTACATTGGGAATTTAAAAACAAATATGTTTTCCATAATATAAAACCTAGAACATCGGAAAACACTTTTGGCTCCCGAGTTCCAGTGCTCCCTCTACATAAAAAAACTAAAAATAATACTTATAAGTTTTTAGAAAACCTGAAAAAAATCCTGCACATTGTCGATGATGTATTCCACGGACTTGCGAAATCTCGATTTGAAACAATTTATATTCTGAGCTACATAAAAATAACAAATATGGTATATTTTGGCGATTTTAAAATGTGTACATTTAGACCAACACAATTGTCCTTTTCGTGTAGATCAAAATATACAGTATTTAAAATCGAGAATTTACTCGCTTGTGGGATATATCATTGACAACAGGCAGGATTTTGTTCAGATTTTTCTAAAACTTATAAATATGATATCTTATTTTTTTAAATTAAAAGGAGCACTGAAGCTCGGAAGCAAGATATCTCTACTCCTAGAACATCCACTAGTCTAGGTTCAACATGGGAATTTGGTGGCTGGAGTTTCGATGCCCCAAGCTCGACTGGCCACAACCTAGCCGACACACATAGTTGTGTTGGTTTTTGATGTCACTAATCTCTAGTGAATCGAGAGTCTAAATTACCTAATTTCTTTTCGGAATGACTTTGAGGGAACTTGATTTGGTAGTAGTAGTAGTAGTAGTTTTTTGGTTTTGATGATGTTTCGTCCCGTGAAGCAAATCGTCATCCCCGTTTCAAGCTTTGCCGCAAACACGGCACGGTCACCGCGTGTTTTGACGAGTGAGGCAAAACTCTGACTTCACTTAGCCAAGGAATGACTTATGTCGTGTCCACGCTTCGCTTCTTATTTCCCAATCATTTGTTTTGAGTTTTGACGACATGAGTGGGAATTGAGTATGAAACGTACAATTCTTCATGCACGCATTACTGCTCAGCATGCCCCTCTTTCCGGGCAACGAGGGCGTATATATCCTCTTCATGGTTGACTCTTTTTTAAGACAAGTTGTGGCTGACTAGGAACTAGTAGCGCATGCACGGCATGGCCCAGCTAGCTCCAGCCCAAACTACACCTTGGATCATTCTCGGAGACTTTGAGATCGGGAGGTGTATTGAATTTCCGAAGTAAATAATCCCTCCGTTTCAAAATATAAGGCGCGCTATTTTTGTGCTGATATTCGATTCTTCACTTTGACCATTAATATATAATAAATTATGTGGATCAAGAATGTATAAATGGTACCGCTGGATTTGTCTTGAAAATTTATTTCATTTCATGTATTTTTATACTAATTTTGTGATCATATTATTAAATACAAATCATGGTTAAAGTTGCACGTCGTTGACCAGCGAAATTACAGAGTGTCTTGTATTTTGGAATGCAGGGAGTACATGATAACATTTTCACCCCAGAATTTGTAGGAAACCAATAGCCAACACAAGTTGGTCGGATTTGAAGAAAGAAAACACAAGCAATCAACATGGGAGATGGTTCCGCCCATTGTGAACTGGTTGAAATATACATGGTACATCAAACACCAAAATAAATAAAGATGAGACATGATAACATTTTCACCACAGGATTTGTAGGCAACCAATAGCCAACACAAGTTACTCGGATTTGATGAAAGAAAACACAAGGAATCAACATTGGAGATGGATCCGCCCACTGTGAACTGGCTCAAATACACATGGTACATCAAACACCAAAATAAATAAAGATGAGTAAATAGTACTCTTTCCGTCCAAAAAATAAGTGTCTTAGATTTGCACAAAAATGAATGTATCTAGACTACATGATTTGTAGGAAACCAATAGGCAAGACAAGTTGGTCGGATTTGAAGAAATAAAACACAAGCAATCAACATTGGAGATGGATCCGTCACCAAGTACGAAAGAAGAAGATATACATGCGCCACGTACGAGCTGCTGCCGGTCGAGTAGAGATGGATCCGTCCGGCACTTTATTCAGACGCCAGACGGTGGTGGCTATGGATTTTCGCAGGGCTCTGGCAAAGTTACGTTAAGCATACCGCTAGTAGGCAAGACGAAGTCGCAGGAGACCTTGATCGCGACTTGGCCATTGTCGCCGTTGCCCTCGCCGCCGGGGCCGTTCTGCAACAACGCTCTCCCGGCCGCAGCCGCGGGGGAGCTTTGCTGCACGATGGCACCGACCAGAACGACGACGAGGAGGAGGAGGAGGAGGAGGAGGGCGAGGCTCCGAGCCATGGTAGATGGAGGCTTGCTAGCTAGCACTATCGATCAGAGCAGGAGGATCGATGGAGGCTTGATGATTCTTGCAATGGCGTCTTGGGGAGGGGCGGGGTGGCTCCTTTTAGAAAAACATGGCCCGATATGTGTTGTTTACTTGGCGTAGGTATCTCCCGTTTGTGAGTGGATTCTCTGAAGAGTAAAATTCATCTACGGTCACTAAACTTGACTCTGTCGTTGCAATCTCTCTTCTCTCTCGCAAGTTCAGAGATGAACTGAAGGAAAAATGAGACAAGTGTTTTGTGCTGCGTACTGCCGCTGCAGCTTTTCGGGGGTTTCTATTTATATGTCTGTTACAACTGAAAACGGGAAATCAGGATCGAGGAACGAGCACAACGGAGCTGCCATCCCAACTCCACTCGCTGCACGATCTGCACTAAGTCACGGTGTCCACTTGAGCTCGTGCCATCCCATGAAGTCAACACCGCAACAGCTAACTACCTAGCTTATCGAATCCTAGGAGGATCAGGTCCAGACGTGCACAAGAACACGCTACAAGACCTGCTTATTGTAACAGCAATAAACTACCTAACAGTCTTCAGTTAACCGTAGCAATTCTGACAGAAAAACCTGAACAGCTACAGTAACCTGAAAGTGTTATTCTTCGACAGAGGTTCAGTGCAGTGTTTAAACCAACACTTCACCCCCTTAAACCTGCACCTTGATGACACCTAGCTTCTCCCTCATCTCAATGAACCGAGTTCTTCCCAGTGCCTTGGTTAGAATATCGGCCAACTGCTCATTGGTTCTGACATGATCAACATCAACCTTGCCTTCCTCAATGCACTGACGAATGTGGTGAAACTTGATGTCGATGTGCTTGCTTCTGTCGTGGTGAACTGGGTTTTTGCTGAGGGCGATCGCAGACTTGTTGTCGATGAACAGCTTGAACTTCTCTGTCGAACGCCCTGTCAGATCCGCAAGCAGGCTGCTAAGCCACTCCCCCTGACAGGTGGCTGCTGCAGCTGCGACATACTCGGCCTCGCATGAAGATACGGCTACCACCTTCTGCTTCTGCGAGCTCCAAGTGATGATGCTGCCACGAGGAAGAACACCACGCCAGAGGTGCTCTTTCAGTCGTCAGTGTCGCCGGCGAGATCGCCATCACTGTAGCCAATCAACTCTGGTTTTCCTGTCCCTTTCTTGTAGCGACACCCGTAGCCAGTAGTGCCACGAACATACCTCAGTATCTGCTTCACGAGTCCTCAATGTTCCTTGCTTGGCTCCTCCATGAAACGGCTTGCAACTCCGACAGCTAGAGCAATGTCAGGTCGAGAATTGACAAGATACCTGAGGCAACCGATGACTCCTCTGTACTCAGTGGCGTCCACCTTCTCTGCGCCGTCGTGCTTCGACAGTTTCAGGGCGTCTCCATTGGCGTGTGGCAAGCATTGCACTCGCTCAGTTTTGCTCGCTCGAGGATTTTTTCTGCATAGGCCTTCTGACAGAGTGTGATCTCCCCATGTTCTTGCTTCATCTCAATGCCAAGGTAGTACGACAGCAACCCGAGATCACTCATCTTGAACAGACGATGCATCTCATTCTTGAACGCCACATAGGAGGGAAACTTTCACTACTTGGCGCTTCAGGAATTCCGACAAATCATATGTACTACTTGCAACAGCACAACTCAGCTATGAATGCCTCCTATGTGCTGATTCTGTGCTGATTCTGTGCCGGGTATTACATGAAGCGTTATCTGTGCTGTTGTACGTATCTCTCTTTTTATTTCGGTGAGAAAATAACGATTGGGAGAGGAAAAAATGCGGAAGCCATGCGATGGGCGCCACGTGCCCAGGAGCAAGCCGTGGGAGCAGGCAAGCCCCGTCCCTATCTAGCCTCGTCACATTCCTCGCCTCCTACCTATGCGCGCCTCTTCCCCATGCATCGTCGTCTAGCCCACATGGCCACATCCAAACCATGCCACGCCATGACTAGGAGGCCTACTCGAGTCGTGCCGGCGGACGACACAGCCCTGACAGTGATAGAGGCATGGCAGTTGGCCACCGAGCGCATCCTCGCACCACCAGACTGATGGCTCCCGAACAGCTGGCTAATCAGCGGGGATGGCGTCCCCGTGCCGTGACCGCCCGATGGCCTCTCCAGGCACGTAAAGTCGTCTGGCACAAGGAGTTGTTATCATCGGAGGCGCAACATAACCCTTTGTACGCCGTGTCGTCGACCTAGTGGGACCGCCTCTTTGCAGAAGAGCACGATGTCGTGTGGCAGGACTATGAAGGCCTCCATGCGCCGGCCAAGTGGAGCAAACCCCAGGGTGGGCCGTGCCCGGCTAAACCGTCCCCAGGGTGGGCACTGTGGGTAGGTTGGGATGACATGTCACCGACATTAATGACGATGGCACGTGGTGAAGCCACAACGGTGGCGTGTGGGTAATTGGCAATTATTTTATGTTGACCCGCCATCTCCCTCAATGACAGGCGGGTCCTAGGGCCGAAGGGTGAGCCACACGCCGACATGGCGGTCGTGTCTAGACACCCCTTATCAGCCCCAAATGTTGGGTGAAGGTGCATGCAGACAAAAAAGGCAGCGTCCCAGACTGATGTGAAGGCTCTGGAGGCCATTTCGTTGTCCAAATCTCTATTGGACCTCTATGTAGCTACCTGACATTCTGAGAAATGTGCAAGAATTACCAGTTGAAAATACTATGAAACGAAAATCTGTGATGCTTCACTCCCATATCAGACGTAAAAAGAAGGCTCTAGACAAACTTTGCTGTCCGCGCCTCCTCCAGGCTGGGTGAAGCTAAACTGTGGATGGATCTTTCAAAACCGATGAGATGATGTTAGGACCCCCACTTGTGTAACTGTTGGGCCGAGCCCAGGTTCTAGGTGGCTTCTTATACAGCGCAAGAGGCAACAAACGGATCATCCCAGGAGGATCAGAACGGCAATGGCGGCGGCACCTTCTCTCCCACCTCGGCTCCCACTTACCCATTTCCCTTCATGCTTACTCTAATATCCAGCTACCAAACCCTTGTAATCAGCTACATGTGTCGTTATTGAGTGATTTGATCATCTGTACCCTAACACCTGGTATCAGAGCCTCCTCGCCACCCTTCCCCAATTTTTTTCCACCCACCTCATACATCGCCATGGATCCCGAGCTCAAGTCCTACCTCGATGCGTGGCAAGCTGAACGCCAGCGCGACTTCAAGGTCATTATGGCTAACTTAGATGCACTTCACCAGTCTATGCTCCGCACCTCCGACTGCTTCTTCACGCCCGTGACGGCGAGCTCCGGCGCAACCGAGATTGTCACAGCGTCGGCAAGGGAGGCCCCACGCCCGGCTCTTGTCCCTGCCATCGGGGAGCCACTAGCGGTTGCTCCCGCTGCTCCCATCGACACTATCGTTGTGGTGCCCGCGACCTGTTCGACGGATTGCTCGGCCCAAATCATCACCGCGTCGGCCACGGCAACGCCCTTGCTGTGGACATCCGAGTCGACCACGGCGACGCCTGCGTCACCAGCCACACCCGCGACCAACGGCATGGTCTCCACCGAGCTCGCCTCCGACAACGACGACGGCCAGCATGGCGATTCGATCGACGACAGCTCCGTCAACGCCATCAGCTTAACGGCTGGCACCTGCGATGACTCCACGCCATCACCCACGACGCCCACCCGGTGCTCGACATATTGCAGCACCGCCGGCGCCATGGCCTCGTCGATGGAGCACAAGGATGCACATGAGTCTGCAATTCCGCTCACCGTTAACCCATCGACTTGGTATGATCAGCTCCTCGTTCCCCGACTTCCATGTTTCGTTTCATTGCATACCCAGATGGTGTTTGAGAAGCAAGGGAGGGTTGTTAGCTGTCAACTGCATCCAGCATGGTCGCCACACGTGCAAGCGAATTTCAGTGACTTGCGCTCATTTCGGCAACTGGAGACAAATGCTACTTTCCCCCTGTTTCCTTGGAATCCAGGTGGTTATTTGCGTGGAAGTAGTAATCAGAGGAACCTGGTGTTTCCTGCTACTAATAGAGGTCAATGTGCTGCACCGTTGAAGGTTTGGGAACAATTATTTGGAGTCAAATGCAGCTGTGCCTTCGAACTGATCTCTTTGATGGGGCGTTATTGTTCTAATCTGATTTCAATGGAAGCGCCTTCGAGCTGTTCGCAATATGTGCATCTGCAGCTGTGCCGTCCACCTGATCAAGCAAAACTTAGTGGCAAGCTATTCCTGTTTACAGAAGAAGCTCAAGTTGATAAGAAATCTCTCAGATATTCTATTCATTGTGGTTCTGAAACCATACAATGGAAATTGCTTGGACATTGATGTATGAGTGTGATTTCCTTATTCAAACTGATGGGTTGCAGATTGATGGGCTGCAGATTTGCACCTTGGCATTTGTTGGGCACCTGTACAACTTCAGTGAACTGAGCTGTTGTTGTCAACCTTGTACGTCTTGGCAGTTACAGTCCTTTATTTCCGGTCCTAGAACTACTTCTTCTATATATGCTCTGCTGATATGTTTGAAGGCACGAGACGAATTGGACATGAGACTTGGGCTGTCAATGCAGATAGATATTATTGCATTGGATTGCTGCAGTATAGTACTCCACAATATGAGCACTTGTTCTTCCTTGCTGATTTCTCAATGTCCTTGGTATTTGGCTTCTTGTATACAACCTGACACACCGCCATGGCCTGTTTTTTTTTAGCGAAACCTGGCAGGAGCTCTGCCTATTCATTATAGAAGAAGAGAAACGTAAGACATTACAAACCCACGCAAAGGAGAGAAACCCACATGCGGATTACTCCCGACGAAGTAAAACACTCACCGACCCCGAAGGGTGCAAAGCACACAACACCTGACGAAACTCCTTGAAAGCTAGATAGGCCACCTCCAGGTAAGTCTGACGCGTCGCAGTGAAAATGCGCCGGTTTCTCTCCTTCCAAACATTCCACATGACATAGATGATTCTCCCGCTTCTTTCCCGAGCACGAACGGAGGTGGTACTCGAGATCATCTTACTCCACGCCTTGTCGATGGAATCATGAGACCCGAAAAAAGGGCCAAGCTTGTCTACGGCCCAAGCATCAAAGGTGTTCCACACCGCCACCGTGAAAGGGCACTCCATACAGAGATGGGAGGCCGTTTCGGGATGAGAGAGACACAGCTGACACATAGGATCATGAGGCCACCCCTTGGTGGCAAGAAGATCAGCCGTGAGGATGCGATTGTGGAGGACCAACCAGGCGAAGAACTTGGTCTTAGGCTCAGCAAAAGCCCTCCAGACCTTGGAGGACTCGAACTTTGGGAAGGAGCCTTCGAACTGAGCGTAGGCCGAGGAGGCGGAGTAACACCCATCCGCCGTCCAGCGCCATCTGATGGTGTCAGCCTGATCCGCCACAAGGTGGGTTTCCTGAATAATGGTGGCTACGTCCAAGAACTCGGCAAACTGAGTGAGGTTGGATAGTCGCGCCACCGACTGAATCCAAGTATCATTATGAAGCTCAGCGCTGACCGTTCTGTTCTTCCTAGTAGCAATCTTGAAGAGATTGGGGGCCCTGGTGGAGAGGGGCCGCCCGGCGACCAAGCATCATGCCAGAAGAGAGCGGTTTGACCATTTCCCAGGGTGATCTCGGTAGAAGCTCTGAAAAGGTCCATATCGGAAGCATCGCAAGGGAGGGGGGATCCCACCCAGGGACGGTGAGGTTCAGTCCATTGAAGCCAGGGCCATCGAAGGCGCAGAGCCCTGCTGAAACTGTCCAGGTCCGCAATCCCCAGACCCCCAAGAGATTTAGGCCTGCACACCGTCTTCCAGTTGACCAGAGAATGCCCGCCGCTGACGGATTCCTGATCATCTCCGTGCCAGATAAACCGGCGAGAGGTGCGGTCGAAAGCGCGCTTCGCCCATTTCGGCAAAGGCAACACCATGAGGTGAAAAGTGATGATGGACGTGAGCACCGACTTCACCAAGGTCACCCTCGCAACACGAGTCATGTTTTTCCCCATCCATCCTGGAAGACGGGCACGGGCTTTGTCTATAAGATACTGAAGATGGACCCGACGGAGGCGCTTGTAGTGGAGAGGAAGTCCCAAATAGCGACCTGGGAACTCCATGATCCTAGCAGGGAAGGATGCCAGGATGGAGTGGAGGTCGATGTTGTCACAGCGGATGGGAAAAACTTCCGACTTGGTCTTGTTGGTGATTAGACCACTAGCGCTGCCAAAGACGCCAAGGATGTCGGAGATCGCCCGGAGCTCCTCAAAAGTAGGATTGGCGAAGATGCCTGCATCGTCGGCGTACAAGGAAACTCTGAACCTAGCCGCACGGGCAGGGATCGGTTGGAGGATGCCCTGTGAAGCCGCCAACTCGATAATACGCTGAAGGGGGTCGATGGCGAGGATGAAAAGCATGGGAGACAACGGATCTCCCTGACGCAGGCCTCTAGCATGTCGGAAAGGCCGCCCCGGCGTACCATTGAGAAGTACCCTGGACGAGGCGGAAGCGAACAAGTGACACACCCAGCTACGCCACCTAGGCCCGAAGCCAAGCTTCTCCAACACCTCAATCATGTAAGCCCAGTTGACAGAGTCGAAAGCCTTGGAGATGTCAAGCTTGAGGAAGAGGCCGGGAGAATTTGACTTGTGCAGCTCTTTAAGAACGTTTTGGACCTGGAGGAAATTGTCGTGGATGCACCGCTTCTTGACAAAGGCACTCTGGACGGAGGAAACCAGTGTGGGAAGGATAGGTGCAAGGCGGTTCGCCAACAGCTTTGAAAAAATCTTCGAGACGCTGTGTATGAGGCTAATGGGACGATAGTCCCCCACGGCCGCCGCATCCACCTTTTTTGGGAGGAGAATGATGTTGGCGGAGTTCACGAGACCAGCGCAACCCCCGCTGTGACTGGCGAGGTGCCGGATGGCGGAGGATAAATCTTCACGAACAGTGTCCCAACAAGCCTTAAAAAAGGCACCGATAAACCCATCCGGACCCGGGGCCTTGACCGAAGGAAGGGAAAGGACCGCCTGTTTGATCTCATCATCATCAAAGGGGGCCTCGAGCGCGGACAAGTCACGGGGAAGATATCCAAGAGTCTCCCAGTTGAGAAGTGTATTACGGTTGGAAGTTGTGCCAAGGTGCTCATGAAAGTGCTTATGTAGCTCAGCTTCCTTGTCTTCACGAGAGATGGCAAAACCGGAGGCGGTACGAAGAGAGTGAATGAAGGTCTTGCGTCGCCTGCCATTTACCCGTTGATGGAAGAGCTTGGTGTTCGCATCTCCAACCCGAATCCAAGTGAGCCTGGACTTTTGGCGAATTTGAATCTTCTGGATGGAAAGGAGCCCCAGATAACGGGCCTTAAGGGATCTTCTAAGGGAACGCTCAGCATCAGAGAGACCTCTAGTTTCCTCCGCAACATCCAGACGACCAATAACCTCTTTAGCGACCCCGATCTGCATACGGATATTGCCTATGGAGGCACGGTGCCATTTTTTGAGAGCCCTGGCAGTACGGTTGAGCTTGATGTGTACACGGCGGATGGGGTCAGTCGCCGAAACATGCCTTGTCCAGGCGTCAAACACGGTTTCATGAAACCCTGGCATTTTCAACCAAAACTGCTCAAACTTGAAGGAGGGCTTTCTTTTCTCGTCCGTGGCGCCCTGTAGAAGAAGGGGCTGTGATCCGAACAGCCGGAGGGGAGCGCCTGTAGATGCACGTCCGGGAAGAGCATGTCCCAATCATCAGAGACAAAGACATGATCAATCTTGGACATGGTAGGGGTGGCCTGACCATTACTCCACGTGAACCTGCGTCCAGTCAACTCGATCTCACGAAGTTGAAGAGCGCTAAGAGCAGTCGTAAATTTGCCGATTAAACGGCGGTTGATGTTGGTGTTGCTCTTATCGGAAGCCTTCGTGATAAGGTTGAAGTCCCCCAACAACACCCACTCTGTGCGCATCGACGGACGCAGAAGCTTGAGCTCGTCGATAAAAGCCACCTTTTCCGCTTCACCCTGTGGCCCATAAGCCACCGATATAGACCATTCCACCCGCTCATTCATCATCATCACCGTGGCCGACAGAGTGTGGGTGGTGAGAGAGACATTGGAAATGGTGAAGAAGGCGTCCGAAACCGCAAGGATAATGCCTCCACGGGTGCCCATGGCAGGAAGGAAGGCGTAGTTTGCGACGAACTGAGGGCCCAAGGCACGCGCAATGGTTGCATCATCGACGACAGCCAGCTTGCTCTCTTGGATGCAAACGATGGTGGCGTGGGCGTCGCGGACGGAGTCAGCGATGGCATCACAGTGGCCCGTGGAGTTCATGCCCCGGGCGTTTAGGTTCAGGAGTAACATCAGATTGCGTAAATTTCCCATGGCCTGTTTGGGAGGCATATTTCTCTGGCCCCAAGTTGCAGTACTACACTCAGTTTGGGTCAACTACATGGACTGATCAGAAGAAGTACAAAACTGATGATTACATTGGAAGCATCAGAGCTCCAAGTTTCTGGTTTGGCACTATTGGAAATGCTTCCATCAATGGTTCTAGTCATTTTCAGTGGTACATAGCATGGTCACACACAATTGCACTTGCTGTTGATCGTACCACTCACTTGGCAAGGCCAATAATTGGTTTGATTACTACTGAAGCGCTTGCATCAGATCCAAGCATTGTTGCAGTCAGGCTGCTTGCAGTATGGATAAGTGACCTGATAATTGCAAAAGATCATTTATGCACAACCTTGAGGAATGCTAAGCAACTGATAGGTGCAGATATCTCTAGCCAGCCGCAACAGTTTTGGTACATGTTTATAACTCAAACTTTTAGCAGTAGTACACACTGTGAGGAGATCATTCAAATCAACTTCACTATTGTTGGTATTGCTGCTTGGCATGTGTTCTGTACAAGATTCAAACCTACAGAGGTTTATTTCCTTCTGGCTGACATGCAGTACAACAACAAGGAATTATTCCAAACTCTGGTTCTAGCATTCGGAAGGGTCCTCGCTGTCATTATTGTTGATTCTGCTCTCGGTTCCCTCTCACTACATTGGGGTCTCGCACTATGGAATAAGCCTGTTCCGACTGGGAATGGTTATGCAATGCTGGTGCAGCACACGGAGGTGCCATGGGATCTCGGCGGTCCTACATGGTGTCGGTGGTTCTCTCCTTGCGACGAACAAGCATCATTTCAAGGAGGGAGGCGTATGCTAGATTTGGACCGACACAAGGAGGTCCGTTTGCCATTGGACCCTGGATATGCAACTACAACTTGCCGACAACGAACATTTGATGTCATAGCTTCAATCCTATGGAATCAGCGGCTAGTCGGGACCCAACCGGGCTACTACCGTGACTCCGACCACATCAACGAACGTCGACTCCAATGGGATCCAGGTGGTTTCTCTATGATGTCGGCTTAGGGACAAGCCGAGTTTCAAGGAGGGAGGGATGTTAGGACCCCCACTTGTGTACATGAGGTTGGTCTGCTATGATGGGCTAGCACTGTTGGGCCGAGCCCAGGTTCTAGGTGGCTTCTTATACAGCGCAAGAGGCAACGAACGGATCATCCCAGGAGGATCAGAACGGCAATGGCGGCGGCACCTTCTCTCCCACCTCGGCTCCCACTTCCCCATTTCCTTCATGCTTACTCTAGTATCCAGCTACCAAACCCTTGTAATCAGCTACCTGTGTCGTGATTGAGTGATTTGATCATCTGTACCCTAACAGATGACGGTACGGCAGACGCGGGTATGAATCCCCTAGCGTCGAGAAACCAGTTCTAGCGGAACACTCGAACTGAATAGTGCAAGATCTTCTCCTGGCTAGCTGTTCTGGGTAAGTGCCTGTGCCTCACGGCCGATAATCTGTCGAAGAAAAGGCTGGCTATGCAATCCCATTTGCCCGCTCTGCCGTATTTCGCCGGAGACAGCAGCAGTGCATCTCCTCGCCGAATGCTCCTTTGTGTGACTCCTCTTGTCGATGGTGCGGTCGTTCTGTCACCTACCGCCCTCGCTTCTGCCCCAGAGTGCTGCCGAATCCTCCTTGGCCGACTGCCGGTCTACTTCCTCGAGCCAGATTCCCGCCCAACATCACAGACCTTGGAGCTCCATTGTTCAGCTAGTCTGGTGGACAACCTGGAAGGAAACAAATGAGCGGGTGTTTCGTCAACGTGCTTCCTTGTTGCTTCGCCCACAAGCTCTCGCGGTGGCATCAAGCAGGCCACATCAGAAGCAAGGAGCTCATCCAAAGATCACGCGAGCTGGACTGATCTGTTCCTTTTCAATCTTGTTGGCGCCGCCTTTGCAAAGTCTGCCGCACTGATTTCTTTCTCTGTTTGCTTAGTTGTTACTCTTGTTCGGTCTCTCCACTGAACGCATGTAACTCTTTCTCTTTCTGAAAATCAATGAAAAGCTGCCAGCCGTCGAAATAACAATTGAACTAGAGGCCATTTTCATTCTCAATCCAATGTCATAAAAATGTACAGGGAGAATATCGTTATCCAGAAAGAAAAGGTCAGGGCACACTCAGGCACTCTTGCTATGGCAGTCAGTCCACTATCCGTGATTAATTGGCACCCACATAGGTTTTACTTCTGAAGAGAGCAACCTCCAGGTGGTGCAGCAGCCCTGTATCAGGTACCCTGAAAAGACTGTTGAAACTAAACTGTGAATATATCATCATAGCAATGTACATCAGAAAAGGAATTGATATGCATGGGGCGAGATAAATAGAAAGAAAAGGATAATGCAGGAAAGTATTTACCTCTCACAAAACTGGAGCGTTAACTCAAGTGATTTACAGTTCCCTTTAAAATTAATATCAATGCTCTGTCTCCTACTTTCGTACCAAGAGAATTCAAGAAACTTAACACATCTGAGTTCTGGATTTCAAAATGTGCGTGTAACCGAATCATGATGCTCCATCTAAACACACTGTTTGATATTTGCGAAGCAACCAATTCCAAAAAAGGACTAAAGCAGAAAAATAAGCAGAGTTCCAGATTAAACATGACTGAGACATAATTTGACCATACACAAAAAGTGCCCATCTGTATCCATACATACCAGGCTTGCAGCAAACTGATGCAAACTTGGAAACTACTTCATAACCATGCCAAGGGGAAAGTTCTGTTAAGTTCATACGGCCTCGAGCTATGTGGCCTACAACATCATCACTAATTCTCGAATAGACCCTGCCCAGCTCCACAAATGCACTATCCAAGACCCTTGCGTAGTAAATTAGAGAGAGTCCCAACTCCCAACAGGTCCTGCTTTCGTGAGATGAGCAAGCATGTGCCATTAACACACAAAAATAATCATATATAGCATTTAAAATGAAAGAATTAGTTTCCTCACAGTTGAAAGCTAGGATAGCCCATGCTTTTATTGTGAATGTAATAATACAATACCAATTTGTAGTTCCGTACATGTGATGAATGTAATAGTGATACACACTCAACTCTTACAGCTGGCAATGCGGTAATTAGTTGAGTTATTGCAGTTCTATAACACAAGTGAAAACGAGAATAACAACAACAGTGGGTAATAAAGTTTCTCACTTAATCTGAGCCGTCGATGTAAGCAGAGAGATATTGGTCAACCTGGACCGTCCGTTGTCAGAATGCTGAATGTAAACTAACGACAATCTCACAGGTTAAAGCAATGTATGCAAACCAAATATCAGTAGTATGAAGCATCACAAATACACGCTTCTAGCACTCAATCAACAACTTCTAGCACTCAATCAACAACTAAAATAATATCTAAGAGAAAACCCACTCCTTGTTATACAACTTACCACTTACAGATACTTACACGAGCATACACTTTCACTCTGCCAGTGGTTCAAGGATGTCCACTTCCCATCTCAGACAAGCTTGAAACCAGCCTCCTGTCTATCATCACGCCGGTTGACTCAGCCTCCCTGATCAGCTGCCGGCACTTGGCCATCCTCCCCGCTACGGCATAGCCTTCAATTAAATTACAGTATATGTCACTGGTCGGGACGAACCCAGACTCCTTCAACCTCAACAGGTACCGAAAAGCCCTCTCTGGATCACCCAATGCCACACACAGCTTGACGATGACCCGGTATGCTGGCAGGTCAAGAAGGCAGTTTGCCTGCTCCATCTCCCACACAAGGGCCAACGCCTCCCGGTGCCTCCCGTCGCGGGAGCGGCTGTGGATCACCGTCGTGTACATCACCACCATCAGTTTCCCGCCAGACGCCCTGGACCAGCTGAGCAGGCTCTCCACCGCCGCGTACCGTGTGAGCTTTATGCAGACTTTCATGACAGCCGTGCAGTCCTGTGGTCGTAGGTCAAAGTCCGGCCTCTCACCGAGCTCGTCGAGCAGCGCAGAAGCTAGCCCGTAGCCTTCAGGTGTCTTGGCAGCTTCCAGAACCAGCTTCGCGTAGATGCTCGGGTGCAGTGTCCTCTTGTTTATCCTGGCAAGCTCGAGGAGCTTGCGTGCCAGGCCTACTTTGCCTGCCCTGATGAACCCACTCGCCATGGCTTCGAGGACGGTGCGGCTCGCCGAGGGCACGCACTCCTCGAGCGCGGACTCCATCCTCAACTCGTCAAAGCGGGCCAAAACCTCGACGGTCGAGGCGAGGATCCGGTCATCGGGGAACAGCGGCACGGCCTTCTGCCCCTGCGCCCAGCACAGCGTCTGGAGCGCCCTCTCGGGGAGCCCCATGTGCCCGAGCTCCCGGATGGTCATTGACAGGGATCCTTTCCGGAGGAACGGAGCCCAACGGTCCAGCACCGTGGACACATTGGACTCCGGCGGGAGCGCGGCGATCTCCCGGGCGATCCCGACAAGGACCTCTGGGTCCTTGCGCACCCGGTCGCTGAACAAGGTGCGCGAGGGGAGCCGGACATGCTGCTTCGGCGCCGGGACGGCCGGCAGCCTCGTCTTATGGGGCTGTGGCAGCGGGAGTGCTCGCCGTGTCGCCAGGCTCGGCGGCTTCGGTGACCTTTGACGCATCAGCCGGGCGAACAGCACCGAGATGGCATCAATCTCGTCCTTGCTCCATTCCAGACCACCGTCTTCCTTATCCGCAGAGGCGTTCTGTTCGTGTGCCAGGTGCTCACCATACGGCGATTCCTTGGCATAAGCTCCATTCCACGAGCCCGCGCAAGAGACCCGAGCACAAGCTCCTGGCCGACGAGAACCACGACCCTCGCCGCTGCTGCGGAACCACGTAGCGCCAAATGTCCTCACCGATGCCGTTGCCGGGGAAGCGCTGGCGGGCAGCGCTAGGAGCGGCTGCCGGCTCACCAGTCATGGCTGGACTCCCTTCTCGTCTCTTGCGTCCGCACCTCGATGGGCGTGCCCCCACGTCCGTTCTGCGAGCAACGTAGCAGAAAGACGGAGCTGCCCGCGTCGGCCGCACCGGTGAGGCAATTCGGCGAACACCTTGAGCGCCGCTGAGAAGTTCGGCCTGTAGACCTCCCTTCCCCGCTGGCTTCAGCTTCCTCGCGAGCACGTCCTAGCGAGCGCGTGTGCCCGCACTACCTTTGGCGTGCGTGCTCGGCGCCGCCTCCCTCCACCCTCCTGCAACTCGCCTCCACCTGCCGCCTGCGGAAGGCCGCGCCGCCCCTGAGGATTTGGGGAATTTTGTCAGCTTCGACCAAGAAGCAGCAATCCATTCGCCGCTGTTTGTTTTTTCCTTTTTGCAACCATTCGCCGCTGGCAGGCATGTGTTTTCTGTAAGTAGGCTGTGCGTTCACGAGGCCCATTAGAAGCCCATTGTTCTTTTGACGACCCGTCAAGTACTCTTGATTTGTTATTTTTCGCGCGAATCCTAGTTGCCGCGTTACGCGGGAGCGTTAGGCTCCCGCGCACCCCATGTCGCTTGTTTTGGGCCGGCCCAAAACATACGTTACTAGTTGCTCCATTTACAGCCTGATTCGTCCTTTTACTGGATTTTGTGCAATTTTCGTTGGTTTTTCTGTTTCGTCCTTTGGACCAGTTTCTTGTCTTGGTTTTCTTTTTTTTCCTTTGGATATTTTCCTTTTTTCGGTTTCTTTCTTTTTATATTTTATTTTTAATTCTTTTTTTTGCTTCTTTCTTCTTTTCTATTTCCTTTTAGTTTTCTTTTTCTATTTTAAATTTTTATTTTCTGTTTCCTTTTTTGTTTCATATATTTCTATTAAAAAACATCGTTTTTTGTGTTGTGCAAAAACAAAATTCGTTATTTTGGTTTCATTTTTTGTTTTACTTTTTCCCACTTTCTCATTCTATTTTTTCTTTTCCTTTTGTTAGTAATTTTCGAATTATTAGAAAAAATTTGTTCATCAACCTTTTCAGTTTACTAAAAATCGTTGGTAACATAATATTATGTCACTAAAAAAATTCAAACATAGTTAGCGTTCACCTTTTTTCTATTTCGTTCAAAAATAATTTTCGTTCATGGACCTTTTCTATTCATTTTTTTAAATGATACAAAAACAAGTGTCTGGTCATTGACCTTTTTCTATTTATTTTGAAATCGTTCAAAAATAGTTTCCGTTCACCGATATTTTTCTTTTCACTTTTAGAATTTTTCCAAAATAGTTTTGTTTACTTTTTTAAAATCGTTCAAAAATAGTTTCCGTTCATAAATATTTTCTGCTCACTTCCTTACAATCGTTAAAAAATAATTTCCGTTCACCGATATTTTTTGTACACATTTAAAATCATTCAAAAATAATTTCGCTCATTGACTTTTTATGTCCACGTTCTAAAATTGTTCAAAAATAGATTTCGTTCACCGGCCTTTTTTGTTCACTTTTAAAACTGTTCAAAAATAGTTTCCGCTCACCGCCATTTTTTGTTCACTTTTTAGAACCGTTAAAAAATAGATTTCATTCACCGACCATTTTCAGTTTTTAAACTTGTTCAAAAATAGTTTCTGTTCACTCATAATTTATGTTCACTTTTTCAAAATCTTTCAACAATAGATTCCATTCACCGACCATTTCTTTTCAATTTTTAAAATTGTTCAAGAATAGTTTTTGTTCCCTCATAATTTGTGTTCCTTTTTTACAATCATTCAAAAATAGTTACTGTTCAACAATTTTTTTGTTCACTTTAAAAATTGTTCAAAGTAGTTTCCGTTCACTGACATTTTCTGTTCACTTTTAAAAATATTTCCAAAATAGTTTTTGTTAAGTTTTTTATTTTATTTTCAAAAATAGCTTCCGTTCACAAGCCTTTTCTGTTCACTTTTTAAAAAGTGTTCAAAAATATTTTGCGTTCATCGACATTTTCTATAAACTTTTAAAATCTTTCTAAAGTAGTTTCTGGTCATTTTATAAAATCGTTCAAAAAAAATTCCGTTCACCGCCATTATATGTTCATTTTTTAAAATTGTTCATATTTATTTTTTATTTTTCTTTTTGTCTGTTTCTTTTTTATTTCTACTTTTATGTTTTCTGTTTACATATTATTTTAAATTTTGTCTCAAATTTCATTTTGTGGAAAATGTTCAAATTTTAAAAAATGTTCACATTTGAAAATTGTTCATATTTTAAAATTGTTTATATTTGAAAATTTTCAGATTTGAAATTTGTTCATATTTCAAAAATCGTTAAAAATAATTTCCGTTCATAGAGTTTTTTCTGTTCACTTTTTAAAAATCGTTCAAAATAATTTCTGTTCAAAGACTTTTTTCTGTTCACTTTTTAAAATTGTTCAAAAGTCGATTTCGTTCACCGGCCATTTCTGTTCACTATTAAAATCGTTCAAAAATAGTATCCATTCACCGTTATTTTCTGTACATTTTTTAAATTGTTCAAAAATCGTTTTCGTTCACCGGCCTTTTCTGTTCACTTGAAAATCGTTCAAAAATAGATTTCGTTTATTGATCTTTTTTGTTCACTTTTAAAATCATTCAAAAATAGTTTCCGTTCACCGCCATTTTCTGTTCACTTTTTAAAATCGTTCAAAAATAGATTTCACTCAAAAAATATTCACTCAATTTTGTTTTTCTTATATCATGGTCTTCTTCAAAACCGTTCAAACCTCGTTTTTGTTAAACTACGTGTAAAATCGTCTTAACCTAGTTTTTTGGGCACCGTATAGGTTTTGTATCCAGATCTTTTTCTTAGAATCTTTCAAACCTAGTTTATGTTCAAGTACCTTTTAAATCGTTCAAACCTAGTTCATCTTCACTTTATAGGTTTTGTAACCTGATCTATTTCAAAAAAAAAGCTCAAACCTAGTTTGTGTTCAACTACCTTTAAAATCGTCCAAATCTAATTTATGTTCAAACCTACATAACTGTTAAACGGGTTTTCAAAATCGTTCGAACCCACTTTCGGGGTTATCCAAAATCATACAAACCTACTTTTGTTCACGGGGTGTTTCCAAATCCGTGTAGAACACACATTCCGTTCGCCGGGGTTTCCAAATCCGTTAGAAACCAGATTCTGGGGTTACCAAATTTCGTTCAACATGTTTTCTAAAATCGTTCGAAACACACATTTCGATCATAGGTTTTCCAAAATCGTTCAAAACCGAATTCTGTTCAACGGGTTTTCAAATATCGTTCAAACATACATTCTGTTTGCCAAATTTTCTTCCCAATTCCGTTCAAACCCAGATTTTGTTCAACAAGTTTTCCCAAATCATTCAAAGCACACATTTCGTTCACCGGTTTTTTCTCGGATCGTTTAAATCCAGATTCCGTCCAACGGGATTTCTAAAATCGTTCAAAAATTAGATTCTATTTAACAGAATTTTCAAAAATCGTTCAAAACCAGATTATTTTCAAAGGGATTTTCAAACTCGTCCAAACATACATTTCGTTCACCGGTTTTTCCCAATGGCGTTCAAACCCAAACCCCGTTCAACATGTTATCCAAAATCTTTCGAAACCCAGGTTCTGTTCAATGGGGTTTCAAAAATCGTTCAAAACCAAATTCTGTTCAATGGGTTTTTCAAATAGTTCAAAACCATATTTCGTTCAAACCACACATTCCGTTCACCTTTTTTCCCAAATTGTTTAAACCCAGATTCCGTTCAACGGGATTTCCAAAATCGTTCAAACCCAAATCCCGTTCAACGCGTTTTTCAAAGTCGTTTAGAACACACATTCCGTCCAACGGGTTTTCCAAAAACTTTTAAAACCCATATTCTGTTCAACGGGGTTTTCAAAAAAGTTCAGGACAAGATTCTATTCAAATGGATTTTCCAAAATCTGTTTAGACCCCGATTATGTTCAATGGGGTTTTCAAAAATCGTTCAAGACTGTTCAACGGGTTTTTCAGAAACCGTTCAAAAGCAGATTATGTTCAAATGGGTTTTCCAAAATCCGTTTAAATCCAGATTCTGTTCAACGGGGTTTTCAAATATCGTTCAAGACCAAATTCTGTTCAATGGGTTTTTCAAATTGTTCAAAAATAGTTCATTTTAAAAATCGTTCTAAAAAATAGTTTCCATTCACAAACATTTAATGTTCACTTTTGAAAATGGTTGAGATTTAAAAATTATTCATATTTCAGAAATGTTCATTTATTTGAGAATGGTTCAGATTTAACAAATGTTCATCCTTTGAAATGTTCATTTTTGAAGATGGTCCAGAATTTGAAAAAAAAATATCAAATTTTAAGTTGTTTAGATTTTGAACTTAGAATAATCTAGGTGACAACACGATGAAG
This sequence comes from Poa pratensis, assembly GCA_947311845.1. NCBI lineage: Eukaryota > Viridiplantae > Streptophyta > Magnoliopsida > Poales > Poaceae > Poa > Poa pratensis. The sequence goes on along the minus strand of CAMZMU010000105.1, from coordinate 6,994,117 downwards.
AGCGGCTAGCTGAACAACGTCGCGACGGTGGCGGCAATTTGACGGCGGCGGTCCAGCGCCAACGACAAAGTTAACCATTGCGAGTGGCGGCAACACAAGTTGGAAAGACACCTACACTGAGCGGAGTGTAAACACATTCAAACCTAAAGTACAAGATATGCTCATATATGGCCGTCGAAACAAAAAATTTACAACACGAAAATTGTGCGAAACATTGAGATTAACCTCATCGTCAAAGGATATTTTAAACGGTCAAGTGAATGCAACGAATTTGACAAAACTCGAATAAAAAGTTCCAAACGTCGATTTGAAATTGAGAAGTAACAATGGACGAAAGTTCAAATCGGATACAGGAATGGAACCTACCCATGGACACGTATAATTCTCATGTATACTTTATTTTTATTTGAAATATGTATTGTGTAAATCAGTTCTGAAAGGCCGCACCACTAAACATGAGTGAAAGACGAAAAATCACTCAATACGTTACTACAGGTATGGTCTTTTAAGTAAGTCGAACGCTGCAGGCACACGGCACCTATGTGCACTCGAGTCGCCCTCCAACGGAATCAGGAAAAAGTTTTTTTTTACTTGGGAATCAGGAAAAAGTTGAACAGCGATAAACTTCTTTGTATGTTTGAGCACTACCAAGCATCTAAACAAGAAAATCTGTAGTGGCATCCCGCGCGAAAAACTGGGCCGAGCCCACTAAGCGCAAGGGGTACGCGGAGCCTTGTTCGGTACGCATAACGCGGGGAGTATGACCTCCCTATTTTTCGGAAGGAAACCGCAGACGGATGATCGAGCAAGGAGTAGCTTTTGGCCTTTTAAAGTCTTGTATGGTGAGGGCTTTCAGGTGTCACTTTCCTGATTGTCAAAAAAAAGTATCACTTTCCTTTACAGCTTTACTGCATTTTCAACGTACTTTTTAGCCGCTCTATCGGACGGCGAGCACGCGAAGGAAAAATAGATGCTCTAGGGGTCTTTTCAAAACAAATGTTCATGGCATCCAATTTGAACCTACGTACGGATCCATGGACCAATTTAGCCTTTCCTCGAAACCCACTTTACAAATAAAACAACCATAACGATATTCATACAAGATTCAAGCGTCAAGCATAAAAGAAAAGAGACAGAGTCTCTTGGGGCAACAGCACAAAATGCCGGACAAGGAAATTATAAAAGGTAGCGATACAACTGCGCCAGGAGTGCAACTCAACGGATAGACGGTACAGAAAATTAGCGCCATCAGGAGGTTCTCGGTCATGCCGTCCAGTTGCTCATTGTCTCGCTGTCGACATATGTTAGACATTGTATTGTATATGTAGCCTTCTGTATACTAATCGTATGTGGTTAGATCATTGTATTTGTACACATGTACTCGTTATAAATATAACACGAGGCCTCCCACGTTGGGTAGTGCCGATTCCCAAACCTAGTACGTCTTACAACATAGCAGGTGTCACTGCTGCAAAAATGTCAAGAATTTAAAGACAGAGTTAGAAGCACGTCTCAACAAGACACGCTCAATAACTATCTTATTGCGAATATTCCATATCATCCAGGTCATCTGATAAACACTTACCAGAAGAGACGCCTCCTCCTACCGGTACCGTTCGACTGAACTCTCCAAGGTCTAGGACCAACTTAGCCTTTGACCAATGCAACTAGCAATATCAAGTGTTCCACCGTCGCGCCAGCCCATTTTCGGATGAAACGTCCGGTGATCGAGCATGTAAGGTTTTCCAGGAATACGTGCATGTAAGGTTCATGGCATCCAAGTTGACAAGCTTAACATTTGACCAATGCTGCCTACTAGCAATATCAAGTGCTTGATCGCCGCGACGGCCCAGGCATATCCGGATGGATCAATTTGCATAGAAGTAGTATATATGTTGTTCATGCTCGTGAACCGTGAATTCGTGATCGAGTAAGACACGTCCTAGAAGCCATGTGGTACACCACGCGCATGCTGCCTTGCGGTTTGCTCCGCAGTCCGCAGACACGTACCGCCAAGTTCACAAGGCATTGTTGTGTTCACACGACAGAGGATTTTTTGTGTTCACAACACGACAGAGGATTTTGAACAGCGGTCTCCATGTCTATGCAGTTTATTTGTTAGGTCAATGAAAGACAGTAATTAATAAATTTAGAAATACTATTCGCCTGCCCTTTCAGATATTTGGAGTAGACCGAAGTATCACTTGCTAACAACAAATTCGTTGCAAAGCAAATAGTACTAGCATACTAGCATGCTCAGCTCGATACGGCCGGCGATCGGATTGTCCCTAGCCAAAACTCATTTCTCCATGTGTATTGTTATGCTTGTCCAGCAGCTCGCCAAGTCTTTCCATGCATGCCGCCAATTATCCACCAACTGTCCTCTTGAAACTGGACACTGCAATTGAAGATTGACCCAGCGTCTTGGCTCTTCGTGGATTTTTTTTTTTTTTGAAACGGAGGCAAAAGATTTGCCCCATTCTATTAATTAAGAAGAAGAGAGTTGTCCGGTTAATTAATGGAAAACCGGGCAAAAACCGATACAACACAACAGCCACAAGCGAACAACGCACAAGCAAACAACCATCCAACCGCCAACAAACTCGACCAATCTATTGCAACCACTAGCAGACAACACGACAAGCTGAAAAGGCCTCAAGAATCAAGCAACAACGGAATCTTTCCTTGCGACGCCAAGCTTCTTTCCTGAGCTGCTTCCTGAAACTGGACTCACTATTTTCCTGCAATTGAAGATTAATGGTCAGGTCGAAGTGAAAACCTCACTGCTGTGGATGTGACAAGGGAAAAGGGACAGAAAAGGTGAAGTGCAGGCTCGTTACAAACGTTAAAACAAGACTAGGCAACTTAGCGCGGCATACGCCGCGTATGTGTAGTGAAAATTCAAATTTCGAAATGCCGACATTTAAAAATTGTGAAGAGTTGAAATTGTTGAAATGCAAAGAAAGTTTACGTTTAAAAATTGCTTAGATTTTGAAATTTACAAAATGGTTAGATTTGAGAGGTATTTAAAATTTTAAAATATTCAACTTTGTGTGTCGTGCACGTGCGGTAAAATTCAAATTTGAAAATGCGCACATTTAAAAATCGTGCAGACTTGAAAATTATTGGAATGCAAAGAAAGTTTATGGTTAAAAATTGTTCAAATTTCAGAAATAGTATAGAAGAAGAAATACAGTGGTGTGAAAAATTCAAATTTAAAAATGTCCGCACTCTAAAGTTGTTCAGACTTAGATCTGTTGGAACTGTAAAAAGTTTACATTTATAAATTGATCGAATTTGAAAAATTGTTAAAATTAGGAAGCTATTCATATTTGAATTATATTTTATGTTTATGAAATGCTTAGTTTTGAAAGGCATTCAAATTTTTGAAGTATTCGAAATTTTGAAGTATTCAAATTTGAAATTTGATCATATGCAATAAGTAGTGAGCAATTTTTCTTTTTTGTGTTCATGTTGATATATTTGTCACATTTGTAAATACCGTGGTGTAAAAAATTTAAATTTCAAAATGTCCATATTTAAAAATTACGCAGATTTGGAAATTATTGAAATGCAAAGAAAGCTTACGTTTCGAGCTTGTTCAGTGTTCGAAAATTGTTCAAGTTAGGAAGTTATTCAGGTTTGAATTATGTTAACGTTTATAAAATGTTCAGATTTTAAGGGTATTTGTAAATTTGAAATGTGCATTATTTAGAAGTTTTTGAAAAATTGTTTAAATATCCTAAAACAATATCTATAAAGTGTTTTAAATTTTTTGAAGCATGTACTATTTTGAATTTTGTTTTTTGATTCGATTATATTTATTTGAAAAGTAAGTTGAAAACAACTATTTGCTAATATTTGCATTTGGAGTTCCAGCATCTAGTAGTATTTTAAATTGTTTAAAAACCATAAAACAATGTTTGTAAAGTGTTTTATATTATTTAAAACATGTTTTATCGTAAATTTTGTTTTTTGATTCAATTATATTTATTTGGAAAATAAGTTTGAAACAGCTATTTCTCAGTATTTACAGTTGTGGTATTCTTATTTTGATATTTTAAAGCCCTCGATATAAATGGGTAATTATATTTAAATGATTTACCGAACTCTATTTAAATAAGATGTTTTGTACCAAATTATTTTGTCGAGTTTATCATATTGAATGATATTACTGATATTGTTTTTCCTGGATTTTATTTGAGTTCAAAAGGAAATTATGAATTCCATATTTTATCAAATGGGCCTTTTGATGAAAATTGTGATTTATGAGTAGAGAGAAAAAAAGTAGAAACTTCTAAAATGTTGGAAAGGTAGTGAAAAAAAATGACTACTGTAGCGTGCTACCGCGCGGTCGATTTACAATTTATAGGAAATGTGAGGATTTTTTCGCAAAAAGTGGCGTGGGGGGACTTTTGATGCAAAAAATTTATTTCGGAGGGTCGATTTATGTTTTTTTTAAACGTTAGGGCTTTATTGCGAAAAAGCGGCGAGTAAAGTGCACATATATATGTCCGTCGAAATAAGAAGGTTAAAACACAAAAATTGTTTGGAAGGGTGATATCCATCTACTCGTGAAACGAAAATTCAAACGGGTGACCGAGCGCGACGAATTTAACAAAACTCGCCGAATGTTTGTGCGAATTTGGATCTGAAATTAAGGAGGTAGAGTCGACCAAACTCGAAACCGATCACGGGAATGGAACATACTCGTCGGCGCGCAAATTTTTCGTGTACATTTTTTCTGTCGGTTGTAAAAAAAAAACCACTACAGTAGCGTGCTACAGTCTTTTCGTGTACATTTTTCCTGTCGGCTGTGAGAAAAAAACGCCTGCTGCTACAGTAGTACTGTAGACACTGCAGCTACTGTACCACTGTAGCACGCTACAGTGCCGTTTCTCTTCAACCTATTATATATAGTCGTATAGTAGTGATGGCTCAATCAATGTCTACGACTAGAGTTAATACAATATACAGGCATGGACATCAAGCATATATACAGGCTAACTGAAGAGAGGAAAATAATCCAGATATTCGACTACATCTTGATCTCATGATGCCAATGTGCCATGGAGGTCAGGTGAGGTCCAGAGCAAAACAACGTCAGGTGCACTGGCGTAAAGCAATATATCTCCAAGAAGATCACATCAGCTAAGGAAAAATAAACCAGATGAGAAAAAATAAATGAACATAGCTGATGCTGAAGAATTGGGCATTGCTGATCTTTTTCCAAGGAAAAGAAATCAGATGATTTCGTCGTGCTGTGAGACTGGCAGTAGAAACACAAAGAGCGGGCATTATTTGTCCTTTTCAACATCACAGGGTGAGGCGAAAAACAATGTTAGCTCCTGAGTCAAGCTCCAGCACATTCAACTGTCATGCATGCAAATGCACGAACAGAGTCTCACCGTAACCAACAGGGAAATATGGTGGCAAACCTTCGACTGCCAAAACAGTAAGCAAAGCAATATTGCCGCAGGATAACACCACTTATCCGCAGCGCAAAGTCAAGAAAAGTTAGATAAATAACGTAAAGATAAAACAAATTAAAGCGAGAAATGTGTAGTAATTAAACAGAGACGCAAATATCAAGGCTGGGTCACTCATATGGCTCTCAAAATATTTATGGTGAAAACTGAAAACTCATGCTATATAGATAGATAAAAAGAGACTAAATCCGAAAGATCTATTGTGGAATGAAACGAAGGAGAAGAAATGGATGGTGACAAGCAAGGCAGCATGATTTCGATAAGTTTGTGTCCTACTCCTATGTGACAGCATGATATAAGAGTGAGAACATACAGAGGCAGCATGTGATTTATTCTTTTTCAAATAAGTATGCACATTTTTTTTTAGAAAAGGGGAGGCCCCAGCCTCTGCATCGATTGATGCACACGGCTTTTTATTGCAGCGTCAAGTGTTATTCAGAGTTTACATCTCAACCAAAAGGTTCATGGAAAGGGAAATAAAGTCTTAAGAACTATAAAAGCTCCTCAAAACGTCTAGTCTTCTTAAACGTCTTGAATTCGTCTAGACAGCCGCCAGGTACCCCGGGAATAGATATCCAAAGCGATCGCCTCCAGCCGGGTGCATCCAGAGTCGATATGCGCACGTTGCGCCTCTGGGACCAGTAAAGCCTACTCGTGGATCCAGTGGGTAGCCATGCGTATCACCTGTAGAAAGTTAGCATGACGAGCATTGTTAAAAATGATATCATTTCGACATCTCCAAATAGACCATAATAAAGCACAAGTTCCCACACGGATGTGTGCTTTCAAATTCTTTTCCACCCCATCTAGCCAATTCCCGAACATATTCGTACTGTTAGCCGGAGTGCCGATGTTAAAAGTATATTGCACAATAGTCCAAAAAAATGCAAACGGGCATGTAAAAAAAGATGATTATAGACTCCTCCGAATCATAGAACACACATTTCTTACACCCATTCCAATTACGTTTAGCAAGGTTATCTTTTGTTAATATAACTTTGTTATATAAGAACCACATAAAAATCTTAATCTTTAATGGTATCTTAAGTTTCCAAATCTGTTTGCGCAAGTTTACAGTATGCCCATTTAAATAGTCCTCATATAGTGATTTAACTGTGAAAAACCTGCCGAAGTAAGTTTCCAAACAAATTTGTCTCTCTCATTCGTTAAAGTATGGTAATAAGCCTTTGTAACATGTAGCCACGCATTCCATTTGTTACCCGTCAAGTTTCGTCTAAACTCAATGTGCACCGAGGAATTTGCTAAGGCATCGGCCACCAAATGTTTTTACGACGCGCTACACTATAAGCGATGGGTATTGGGCAGCCAGAGGGACTTCTCCCAACCAATTGTCCTCCCAAAAACGAGTTTTTTGACCATTACCAACAACAAATTTTCCTTTACTGAAGAAATTTTCTTTCACACCCATAAGACCCTTCCAAAATGGAGTCAGTAGGTTTAGCAGTCACTTGTGACAAACTATTATTTTGTAAATATTTGTTCTTTAATAGCTCTTGCCATACTCCTTCCTCATTAATAAGTTTATAAAGCCATTTGCTTAATAAGCACTTATTTTTTATATCAGAACCTCGATTCCTAACCTCCTTGGTCCTTTGGTCTACAAACAATATCCATTTTGTGAGCCTATATTTCTGTTTATTTTGATCACTTTGCCAGAAGAAACGCGACCTATAAAAGTCTAACCTTTTCAGTACCCCTTTAGGTATCTCTAGAAAGGATAACATAAACATAGGTAGGCTCGTAAGCACCGAATTTATTAGTACTAGTCTGTCTCCGTATGAGAGCAGCTTTCCTTGCCAACAACCTAGCTTATTTCCAAAACGTTTTTCAACTAAGTTCCATTCCTTATTCAGCAGTTTCTATAGTGAATTGGGATTCCTAGGTACTTAAACGGTAGTTCCCAGCCTCACAACCAAAATACTTCTGTACTGGTCTTCAGCCTCTTTAGCTTTGCCAAAACAGAATATTTCGCTTTTATGAAAATTGATTTTTAACCTGATAATTGCTCAAAGATGCACAAAATCAACTTCATATTGATCGCCTTTTGTAAATCATGCTCCAAGAATAAAATGGTGTCGTCTGCGTATTGTAAATCGACACCCCTCCCTCAACCAAATGCGGAATAAGACTTCCGACCTGACCATCCTCTTTTGCTCGTGAATAAGGATGGCCAACATATCGGCCACTATGTTAAAAAGAATAGGAGAAAGGGGATCGCCTTGTCGAAGCCCCTTTCTAGTCTGAAAAAATGTCCAATGTTATCATTGAACCCGAACCCCCACCGACCCACCCATTATAAATTTTGGATGAGATCACACCATTTTTTGTCAAAGCCTTTCATTCGCAGCGTTTGCAAAAGGAAAGGCCACTTAACTTTATCATACGCCTTTTCGAAATCAATTTTAAATAAAACCCCATCCATTTTCTTCCTATGAAGTTCGTGGATGGTCTCATGTAGGACAACTACCCCCTCTAGGATATGTCTCCCTGGCATAAACGCAGTTTGGGTTGGTCTAATAACTTGTGTGCAATCTGAGTTATACGATTGGTTCCAACCTTCGTAAAAATCTTAAAGCTCACATTCAACAACAAATCGGTCTGTACTGTTGGATTTGGACCGCATCCTCTTTTTTTGGCAGCAACGTAATTACCCCAAAATTAAGCTTATAAAGAGGCAAATGGCCATTTTGCAGCTGAACAAACATAGCCATAAGATCGTTTTTAATCACATTCCAAAAGGTTTTATAAAATTCAGCGGGGAACCCGTCTGGTCCCGGAGCCTTATTATGCTCCATCTGTGAAATAGCCTCTAGGACTTCATCCGTAGTAAAATCAGCTGTCAAGATCCTATTTCTTCACTAGAAATTTGTGGGATATCTGAAACCGCATTTTCATCAAGACAGAAGCTATTTTCGGCCGGCCCCCAAATAACTTTTTGTAATACTCAGTAATATATACTTTCAGATTTTCTTCCCCTACAATTGTTCCTTCCTCTTGTTCCAATTGGAAAATTTTCTTTTTCCTATGTTTACCATTTGCAATGAGGTGGAAATATTTCGTATTATTTCCTCCCTGTATGTGTTTCACTTTAGCCCTTTGTGCCCATTTAGATTCCTCCTCTCTTCTTAATTTGGCTAGCTATCATTAGCTCTTCTCAACGCATCACGTTCTGCTGTGTTGAGAGGAGTAGTTTCGGCTTTTATGTCTAACATGTCAATAATACCAAGAAGTCTTTCTTTTTCTTTCTATAGATACCACTTATGTGTCTTGCCCAACCTCTAAGATATCTTCTTAGATGTCTTATTTTGTTTTGCCACATCAATTGGTGTGTTCCCCCTCACGTGTGCTTGCCATTCTTGGAAACCATTTCAAAAAACCATCTTCTTTAAGCCAGGCTAATTCGAAGGAAAACAAAGATGTATTGCCCAGGTGAGCTTGTTCACCCGAGTCAATAAGTAAAGGGGTATGATCAGACCCGTCCGCGATAGCGCTCTTACAGTTACCAACGGAAATTTTTGTTCCCAATCTACACTAGCAAGTACCCGATCAAGTTTCTCAAACGTAGGTGTGTCTCGTCGACTCGCCCACGTGTATTGCCTCCCTGACAATTTAATCTCTTTTAGACTTAGAGTTTCAATTACCGAATTAAACAGGAAGGGCCAACGTGCGTTGTAATTTGAATTGTTCTTTTCATGTGGTCCTCTAAGAATGTTGAAATCCCCCCCCCCCCCAACTAACATAGGTATTGGTGAGGACTCACAAATACGAACTAATTTAGCAAGAAATATGGTTTTTGTGCTTCTTGAGCTGCCCCATATACTGCCACAAAGTTCCACTCAAAACCATCTTTTGATTTTAAATGAAACTTCACACAGAAATCGCCGGCATCCACGTCTCGAACAGTCAGCGTTTCCATGTTAATCCCTACTAACATACCACCCGATCTCCCTTGTGGTGGTAAGCAAAACCAAGAGAAATCCCTTCCAGCCGACAAATTTCTTAAAAAATGTGCTGGAAAAGTAGAACGACCAGTTTCTAATAATGCTACAATATCCAAGCTAAAATCCCGTATGGACTCCTGAACCCTTAGATGCTTCGCCGTATCCCTAAACCCTTCACTGTTCCAAATAAAGCTTTCATTGTTTATTCTTTTTCAGTCTAGCACTCCGTCTTAGGTTTTTCTTATCAACCGTAATTTTCTTACGCCCACGTTTCTTAGGTGATAGCTGACCTAAGTGATCCGTTTGATCTCTCAGATCGCCAGCGTCCTCCTCCTCTAAATCGTCACAAAGCCCCGACACTTTTGAGACAAAAAGATTATGCGGATCGTCAACAAGAGTATTCACGTTTTTGTTTAAAACTATTAAAGCTCTCTCCTTCTCAACCTCTTTTAAATGTTGGACAGAAACCATATTTTCAGAAGGTGATCTACCCAGAGAAACTCCCAAAACGCTAGCCCTAGCTATGACAGAATTATTTGAAAAATTGCATAAAGAGAATTTAAATGTGGGACACGAACCTTCCATGTCGCGAGAGTTGGCCCTATCCATCGCTCGCTCCATCTGCGGTGCGTCCGCATTGGGCTGCGCTCGAATGCGTGCACTCGATCGCAGACCTGTCACCATAGCCTCCGGGATGCCTCCAAACGCTATGAGCTTCTCTCTCGGCGTACTGGTAACATTCATCGGAGAACGGAGATCGCCAGGTTGAGAAGACGACTGAGCGGCCCTCGGGGTCGCCGTACCTTCTGCCACAGCAGTGGTAGCCGGCGACCTTTGCGGCGAGATAACCGCAGCATCAGCAGATGCGCTCGGGCTTGACCTGGTGCGTCCATTGGCACCGCGAGCAGACGTGTCTGCCCCGGCAGCGCCGCTGGGCGAGCGAGGAACCCGAACAAGAGACGTACAAACGCCCCGTTTAAAAAAATAAGAGCATATATTTTAATTGAACTTTTTTCAGTTAGAACATATACCTACCTGACTTGAGCGGTTTTATAAAGTGAACAGAAAATGCGGTGAACGAAAATTAATTTCGAATGATTTCAAAAAATGAACAGAAAATGACGGTGAACGAAAACTATTTTTGAACGATTTTAAAAAATAAACAGAAAATGAAGGTGAACGGAAACTATTTTCGAACGATTTTAAAAGTGAACAAAAATGGCTGGTGAACGAAATGGATTTTTGAACGATTTTAAAATTGAACAGAAAAAACTCTATGAACGGAAATTCTTTTTAAAAAGTGAGCATAAATCTATTTTTGAAAGATTTTAAAATTTTAACATGAATTTATGTAATTTGAACGATTTATTTATATGAATATTTATATTATTTTAACGATTTTCAGATATGAACATTTATGTTACTCTAACAATTTTTAAAAAATTACATTCATTCTATTTGTACGATTTTTTATTTTTCAATATAAAAATTTAATTTATATGAATGATTTTCCAAATAAGAACATTTACGTAAACATTTTTTCAAGAAATATGACATCTATTGTATTTGAACGACTTTAAAATATGTTCAACAAAATTAATAATATATTTCTACAACATTAGAATATTTATTTTAATATAAAACATAAAATATATAACGAAAAAAAAAGAAATGAAAACAATATCTAAAAAGAAAACAGAAAAAAGAAAGCAAGAAACAGCCAAAAACGAACAACGGAAAAAAAGGAAACAGAAAAAGGCAACAGTACCGACAGAAAACAAGAGAAAAGCTGGGCGGAAAAAACGAAATCGCGACCTATGGGCCAGGCCCATGTCTCCGCAAGGGTGTACAACGCGTGGTAGTTGCCGACCTGATCGGCAACTAGGATTTGCCGGAGATTTTGTCAGATCCTTTCCCGTGTGCGCATAACAATGGGCTTGGGCCGTGGTTCGTTCCGCTCCACTCCGGCCTGTCAGTCGAACATGGACTCTCGCTGGCCAGCCAGCCAGCTTACACATCTCACTTCTCAAGGATAAGGTATCCAGCATAAAGAAACGTTTCTCACGACGCCACGGTGCGCAGCATCGTGCCACGCCCACACGACGAGAGGTGAGTGAGAGCCATGAATATTCTGGGACGCCGATATTGGTGTCCCATCCCGAGACAACATTCGGACCAAACGAAATACTGCACACACATTATTATTATTATTACTAACTATATGAAAGACGTGCCGTTTCGCGAGCTCTCAGCGATCGGGTCACTGTAGATGAACAGTGTTGAACAGTGTTCGATCCCGCGCCGTCACTGCCCGATCCGACGGTCTACGTGGCCTTTTTGCGAAAAGGCCCCTGAGTTTTTCTACAATTTTGTCTCGTTCCTTCTAGATATAAACCGAACCCTAACCCTAAATCCTAATCGCTGTCATTTCCCCACCCGGCTCCTCCTCCCCGACACGCTCGCGCCACCCTTGCTGCTGCCGCCGCCGCCCCGAGCTCTCCTGCCACCTCCAGCCTCCATCCCGCCCGGCAAGCGCGACGAGGATGGCGTCCCTCAGCACCACCACCGTGTCCTCGCCCACGCCGCTGCCCGCCGCCACCACCACCGCGCCCTCGACCTCCTCCGTATCGCCTACCGCCGCCCGCTGACGGTCCAAAACCCTAGCCGCCGCCTCCAATCCTCTCAAGCTTTCGATCCCCTCGAGTTCCTGATGGTTCTTGACGTAGTTACCTGCGTCAAAAGAATATGGGTTAGGTTGAGACTCCAAGTGCAGAGTGTATAGTATAGGAAAGACGGTTTTCCCCACGAGGGGTGACTCGAGGGTTTAATAACGAACTTTCGGAGAATCACTAGTGAAAGATTTATCTTCTTATCCTTCTCTTGAAAACCTACAAAACAAAATAAATTGTGTGTGCCCTCAACCTCACCTAGTGGTTGTCAAGCACAAGGTGTGAGAATGATATGAAAAGATAATGAATGCAAAACAGTAAATAAATATGCAATGATGATAAATAAATATGCAAGGGATGGTGTAAACAATGATGGATGATATTTTTGGGTTTTGTATTGTGAATGCAAGATATAAAAGTGTTATTGTATTTTCGGATTTTTAAATGGCAGAAAATGTAAAGTGGATAAAAGTTGTTGGAAAGGTGTTTCTTATGATTTAAATGGACCGGGGTTTATGGTTTCACAAATGCACTCTCTCTTTAATAAAGTGGTAGACAATGGAACACTAGAATTGACATATGAGATTGCAACAAAAAGGTTTCATGACAAGTTACTAATTATATGGGCATCACGTCCTAACATAGAGATCTTTTGTTTATTAATCTCTCTTATACTCCACCAAGATGCGAACTAAATCATAACACCTTAATAATTAAGATAAATCAGAGCATAGCATTAAGTTTCATGACATGAAGTTAAAATAAGAACATGCTAGATCTAGTCATGGAGTAGTGACAATGGTCACACCCACATCTCCGGTAGCAAGGTATTTTCTTTATCCCTAATGAGGCAACAAAGTAAGGTAAAACACCCAAGTGGATCACGGAATTTTCTCTCACGTTCACCGCACTAGCCATCCCCCGTTACTTCAACTAATGCACACATTCCCCCTCACACGCTCTCATACACATGCTTGATCAAAACAAGTAAACAAGAACGGGGTACATAATATGCATCTACTTTCATAACTGAAACAAAACTATTGCAATCTCAAACATATATTAACTCATAAAAAGATCCACCACAAAGGTATTACATAGATGACCGTAATCATGTTCAGCAGCTCATACGGTGCTAATTAGTGAAACTCAAGAGAGGAGAGATACATAAATTACTTTCACAAACCCATAGTCCAGGGGTGGACTACTCCCTCTTCATTATGGAGACGGTGGAGAAGTCGTTGGAGAAGAAGACCACCCCGGCAGTGCCCCGCCGGAGTTTTCCCCCTCCAATCTGCAACTCCAGGTCTCTGTTTCGTGGTTTCTGTGTTTCTGCGGCGCTCCTTTCCGAAGGGCGTCGGAGACTATTTTTATAGTCGTTTTTAGGTCAAGACGGAGGCTCGGGAAAAAAGATCAACAGCAACGGAGCCACGAGGGCCCAGATGGTGGGTCCCACGCGGCCAGATTCCTTGGCCGCGTGGGCCACCCTCTTCTGGCCCTCGGGCCTCCGTTTGTTCGCTTCCTTCGCTCCCACGCTTCGTTCCATCTAAAAACTGATGCTCATAAATTATTAGGTCATTTGGACGTCGTTTGGGTCCCTGAAATATCAAAATATAGAAAATAGGGTTTTCTGCATGTGCAGGGTTAATTCCAGAAAAATAGGGAAACAATGAAATATTCCCAAAATCAATATAAAACAATGATATAACCCTTATATGATGCAAATATGATTGAAATATAAGTGATATAATGCAAAGTTCATGTATGCATTTTACATGCATCAGTTCCCTCCTCCCCCAACCCGCTTCTCCTCATGCCCGCCCTCCTCTCCCTCCCGTGGAGTGCGTCTCCGGGCCAAGCTTCTTTGTGCCCGGTTGCTATGTCGTCGATTGCCGACTGCATCTCCTCACGACCTCTGGTCAACTTCCATGGCTAGCGGTGTCACCGCCTGCTTCTAATCTGGGAGCACGGCCTCAGCTGAAGCCGATCTGCTGCAACCGGACGACTTCCACATGTCGGCAAGACGGACATCGGTGAAACATGGCGGCGCCTGTGGCGAAAGTCCCTACCAGGAGCAGGTCAACAGGACTGCGAGCGGAGCCACTGTGTGTGGCTTTTCCGGCTGCAGACGAGGTTGTACAATGCCTCCTTCCTGTTTTCCTTACTTTTTCCTCCGCATCGGAGCTCTAGAAGTGTCCCTGTCGCGTAGGATTCCTCCAAGTGCTTTTCCTTCTCCATTTTTTGTCCGTTCCCTTTTTCATGCACAAGTTCTTGCAGGGTCAAGCTATGCAGTCCTTCTGTTTGCCCATTGCTGGTACGCTCCTCAGTCCTCATGTTGGTCTGTTAAAATTGGTCTGCTTTTTCCATTATTCAGTTCTTACAATTCACCTACTGTCTCTCTTGACACAATCTAAATTCTCATAGTAGATCTGTTGTTTATGTACAGGCCAAGCATGAGAAATTGAACGAGAGGTCGTCCGCGAACTAAGGAGTTTTATATCAGAGCACTACTTTAAATCTTGCTGATTGATATAGCCATTCACTTTTTCTCAGGATATATATAAAGTGTTGTGCAGCATTCCAAAAGCTCAGCCATAATGGTTACACTCTTGCTATTCAAATTGTGAGGAGTTTTAGATAATTGACAGTATTCTTCCTTGAATTTCGTACTGTACAAGGGAATGTTTTTCCATCCGTTTGTTTCCTTGCTTAACTAAGGGAGCTTTCAAGCATGTTTCTGATGGAGATGGCATGGTAATTTGTCTGTTTGAAGCTATTAGTGAGTTTAAGCTTTCTCACTATCCCCATGTTTGAACTATGCCTGCGGGAACTTGAAACAACCTTCGTTTTCATTTGCATATATAATTTTGCCTACCTTTTGTTATCGCCTATGAGCACATATAGTCTTCATAAGCTTTAGTCTAATAGAATTTCAGTTGGAATGCATTGTCCAGTGCATGTATCCTTATGCCGGATTACCTATGCACAGTTGGTTGTTAGTAGATCAATGTATAAATTCATTCGGCTGCATTACTTCTCTGTTGAGGTGATGCTCCAAGGTCCGGATAGATCTATGTGAGAAATGGTTAGTGTTGGCTTTAAGGAAAATAAATACATGTTCTTCTTAATTACTTATGAACTCTAAATGGCACTCAGATAAATATAAGAACTGTGTTGTAGGCCCTGTGTCAGCTGATTATATTATCATTATCACTTTATAGTTCATTTCGTGTGATAGCTGCACCATTCACTTACATATGATATCTCTTAGTTCTTCTAAAACTTTTATAATGAATTTATCAACTTGGCTAATCCATGTTACTTGAAAGATATTTATATATGTTCTCCCGGAGTACATTTGCTAAAAGGTTCAGGTTTTTGATTCCAATATTGCTTCATATTTTTCTACTTTTCATGTGTTGTAGTAGGTAATAGTAGATATAAGCTAAATCTCCAACTTGCCGGATTCTAGACGTCGTCTTTGTTCTTCATGCTGAATAAGAATTTAATTTCTCAAACAACTGTTGTTAGGCACCTTGCTTCGATGTACATCATGTCCTTCAATCTTCTCTCAGTTAGTAGTAGTACACTGACGCGTAACTAGACATATTCACGTCTTATTTGTTCACTGTATCTTTCAATCAATACTGGAGATATTTTG
The DNA here is from genome assembly GCA_947311845.1 of Poa pratensis. Lineage (NCBI taxonomy): Eukaryota > Viridiplantae > Streptophyta > Magnoliopsida > Poales > Poaceae > Poa > Poa pratensis. The sequence continues at coordinate 6,978,336 of CAMZMU010000105.1, read as the reverse complement.
GATGGTAGGATATTTCTGTTTTTCCGCGCTGGCATATGTAACGGATGGTAGGATATTTCTGTTCTTTGGTGTTGTCATGTTCAAAACACCAGTGGACATATAAGATGTTTTATAGAGTTGCAGTGAAATTAGAAAATTCTATTAGATATAATTGTGCCTTTGGGAAACTGTACACTGAATTGCTTGCACATCATGCAGGTTGGCACTCCTCTTGGAGCACAATTATATGGACATCAATAGCCAAACATGAGCTACATAATGGTAGTGCAATCCTGGAATCAAGCTTCATTTAATTTTTGTCAAATTGACTCTACGATTTTATTCATGCATATTTCCTCTATGTTCTCATAACCTTCAATTTTGATTTAAACAGTGCACGTGAATTACAAAACTATCTCAATCTGAAAGAATTGAAATTTGGTATGCTTTTCTTGCTACCATGGACTGCTTATTTGCGTTTCCATTTGCCAAATGGGTTTTCCCAATTATTCCAAATATTGCGTATGTACCAAACGGTTGGTTTTAATCTCCTATTACTACAGTCTGCTCAATAGAGAGTACACATGACCGTGAGGCCATAAAGCTCTAGCTAATTGCCCACCCTACTTATGTATTCACTGAATTCTGCTTCAGGTATTGTATGATCATCTGGATTTGTACATTGTGGTATGGTTCTCCTTAGCTATCTCTGTAGTACAGGTAACTAAATCAAGGATTTTTCCTCTTAAAGTTGCAAGAAATCACTTTAAAACAAATTATGATGAACCATCAGTTTTTTTTGTTGTTTTCTTTTGATGGTCAAAGTCTTGAACCAGCTGGCTGGCTGCAGGATTGTGGTTTGTCGACTTTATCACTTGGCATGCCGCTCACTATCGTGGTCACGGCAAGGTCCTACCCCGAACCAGGGAACGTATGCAGGTACTATTACTTTGAGTTACACATTTGTTTCAGTCATCTGTGAGTCAAGATGGTCTTGGATGTCCACAACAATTTCTATGGTGTTGTAGCAAATAGAACATACAGACTATCATTTACCTCCTGGATAGGACATAATGGCTGTCATTTACCTCCACATCCTGTCATGTCACGACCAATAATACTGATTTGAAATTCTTGAACATATCAGTGTGTGCGTTATAGTGAGCCCAATTCTTGATAAAACGACCGGCTACAGTACCCTCAAGGCTTCAACCTCTTCGGATTTTCATCAAGTGGTCAAACTATTTTCTCTTTCTTATGTCAAAAGGAAGTTACATAGAGAGCTCCATCTATTTTTTTCATATGGTTCATTTGTTCTATGTGCATATCCTTTATTCACAAGGAGCATTCTATTAATATTTTAGTGTATATTTCTCCATGAAACAAATATATTGCAGCGGTCACTTGATCCATTAACTACTAAGCACTGTTGTTAACAATGTAATCAGTATGTTTTACATATGTTCTCTGTCATTGCGTTCTAGCTGTGACTAATCAAAGTGAGAATGATTAATTATGTTTTGTATGTACTAGCGTCCATTTCCATAAAATGCATAGCACTTGCATCTGGTTGACATATTACTACATAAAAAATCTGACTACTTTTCCATCATGCTTGCATTTTTCAAAATTAATCTTAATAATTGAAACTTCACAAAAACATGAATGAACCCATATGATATCTTCCTTAGTTACTTTCCTCCAGGTCCCATTCTGAATAGGTTTTGGAATTCCTAACATGATTCCGTCAATTAAGTGAGGTTGTTGGAAAGTGGAAGAAAAATATAGAGGTCACAGTAACAAGTGAAAGGCATGACATCTTTTCCTACTTTCATCTTCCACACTGATATATCATTTGGTCTAGCGGTATTTAATCAAATATTGCTAGAAGATAGAAATCCATGTTCGCAAGACTCTACTTTCTGAAGATGCAATGTTCATTGGATTAGTTAATCTATTTTTAGATGGTATTGAAATCATAAGTTTTTTTTATAAATCCTGCTATTACTGTATGCTATTGGTTTCAATGACATGAAATTACTTTTTTATTAATCTGATGGCTACTATGTTTCAATCTGTTCTTCTTACATCTCAATGGACTGTACTGCAAAAACATATTGTATAATTTCACATGTTTGAGGGTTATAAAGAACCATTAACCATGTTCTCCTTACTTTAATTTGGAACCATTGTGTGGATTTAGGACAATTAAGCCATGGTGGAATGTGAAAATAATTCCCCACTTGATTCAGCTTGAAAGCGGAAAAGAAGACCACCAAAGATCTATGCTGCTGTGCATTTATCTCGCATGACTTAGAACTAGAGAGGCCATATTTCTTTGTCCCTTATTTCATCTATTTTCCTCCCTGTAAGATTTTAAGCTTGACTCCGGTTATTTCAGTTTATTTCCGTACCTATGCGTTCTTGCAATATTTCATCTACAAGAATTATATGATGTCCTCATATCAGGACCTTAAAAGTAAAAAATATATAAGGCTCTTTGAGAGTGATTCTCGCATCAGTTTTCCAGTTTATGCATTTATGTAATTTTCGTAGTATTTTGCTATTCAACTTCTGAAGAGCATGAGCATTGCAAGGGTGTGGAATTACGATGAAGCCACGTAGTTACCATAATTATGTCTATTTCGTAGCTTAGCAGAAAAATTCCACTTTCATACCACATCTACCTATTAGTATACTTGTTACAGACTACCTTCATTTCCAACTTTAGTTAGAGAAGAAACAACTTATGTACCTATCTAATCTCTCAGATACAAGTTGTAAGATCTGGATGATTCCATTTGCACGCAAAATAAATTTATCTTCGCCATGTAGTTACCATAATTATGTCTATTTCGTAGCTTAGCAGAAAAATTCCACTTTCATACCACATCTACTTATTAGTATACTTATTACAGACTACCTTCATTTCCAACTTTAGTCAGAGAAGAAACAACTTATGTACCTATCTATTCTCTCAGATACAAGTTGTAAGATCTGGATGATTCCATTTGCACGCAAAATAAATTTATTTTCTTCTGTTTATCTCCCCAATCCTAACTACGTGGTTCCCTTTGTAGGTTAAAAGAAAGAGGTTCTCTCAACATTCCCCGTCTCATTTTCGTTACATAAATATGTGCATATTCTCCTCCTTGATCTAACCATCTTGGTGAGAATCCACTATCTTGAAAGTTGAAACCACCCTCGAGTTCTATGGTTTTTCTCGGTGCGACAGACTATAAATTGATTGTGGTGTTTTAAACACACTGTGAGGCTCAGTGAATACTGCGGAGGCAACATATGGTCGGAGGGATCGGCAAGAACCGGCTGCCATAACTAACATGGAAGTCATTTCTCTTTGTTATTATATTCCAATATCATTCGTTACAATTTCGATACAGCACTAGGGTTCTTTTCTCATGTTATAGGCTAACTCCATTTATGTTTCTCACATTTCCTGGTTCTTTATTCGAGTAATTGCTCACGTGTATAAGGTGCTTTACTATTTCAGATTGAATTGGAAATGAAGTCATGGTTGTCCAAAGTACGTATGTGTGCTCACAGCTAAATGGTAGCTTGGCTGCACAAACCATTTCAAGAGTAATTCTAATCGATTAAAAAGACCTTCACCTCCCATTGTCGTTTATAGAACACACAACAAAAGTTCCTCTTGCCTATTACCACACACCTCTTTGAGGTTACTGATCCTAACCTAATCTAAGAAATCTTATTGATTTTGTTTTTAGCGGAGAGTTACTATATCTTAAATTTTTGTTCTCTAGATGTGAATATAGACTACACCAGAGGTTTTTTAATGAGTCTTTTATAGAGTTCACACACGGCTGAAACTTTTTGTTCTTTTATAGAGCTTACAAATGGCTGAAACTTTTTGCAGCTATAGAATGGTGGTTATACAATCTTGATTCTTCAGTCTTCATTACGAATTATTTCCCGATATATGAGGTGTAAATTCTCACAGGTATTGATGTCATCCTCTAGCCTTTCTTTCGGGAATATGTGAGACATGCATGTAAGCAACTCATCTCTTACAGACAATTCCCTTCTTATAGGTAACAAATTGATGACTCATAATTTCATCAGCCAAAGACACTTGAGCCTAGATGGCCCAACACTCCAACACGAGGGCTATTTCACTATCAACTCGCAACCTCTGACTTTCTCCACTGATTGACGCAATTTGGCAAGATGATACGTTACTGTCCTAAATACTGAAGTTTTGTGTGCTACAAGTATGCAAGCTGAATTTCGTGATGTATACTTGATTTTGATTGAGATGAATTCATGTACGCCTGTCAGGTTCAGACTTACTGATAGACATGTACAGCTCTTTATGTTAGCTGCTTAGTACTTTACGTAGAATTCTTTATGAGGTGTAAAATCTGAAAACGCTAATATGGTCTCTACTGTCTCTACTGTTGTAATGTCATACTTCCAAAATTTTGAAGTTATCTGCATTTTGGAGCTCACTCCTGGGCAGCAAGTCAGGAATGCATGTGCTATGGAAAAAACCACATCAATCTCTTAAGGGATGGCGTATGCTGCAGGTACTGCCACACACAGATGATGCACTAAAGGCGCGGCGTGCCGCCGCGTCGAATTCAACTAGTTAGAATAAGGAGGATGAGATTAAGTGCAAAAGCGATCCCGAGTCGGCCCGAAAACGAAGGTCGTCTTTTTTGGCCAGCTCTTTCCGCCGTATCGATTAAACGTGATATCGTTCGAATCAATAACTAATTAAGATTCTTGTCACGGCTAAAATAGTCAATACACGACATGAATGATTAAACAATTTTAATGTAAGGCCGTCCTTTTGCCCCAATCCCTGTCTGAATTAAATCATGCAGAATGGCACAAATGAGAGTCGCGAATGTAAAATATGAGCTTTTAACAAGCCCAACAAACATTTGAGTGAGGACCCTTATGTTATTTTTGCTGACTTGAAAGCACATGTTTTGAATTTGATAGGTACATATAGGCGAGTGAGAGATTTCAATGGTTTATCGGGTAGCCTAGTCACTAAGGTACCAAAAAGATGTACAGTGAAAACATAATGGTAATAATGATGCCTTTTATCTCTTTTTTGTCTCAAATCTTAGAGGCATATGATTGATTGTTTTTTGCGAAAAGTTCAACCAATATATTGATCATCAATAAAGGTACAAAGAATCCCACAAGTAATTAAAACTACAAATAGTTCTTCGGATCACCTAGCGACGACTACAAACATTGAAGCGAGCCAAAGGCGCGCCGCCGTCCTCACCCCTCCCTCACCGGAGTCAGGTAAAACTTGTCGTAGTAGAGCTTGTTGTAGTAGACAGATGGTTGGTTGGTTGGTTCATACAGATCGAGTATCTAGTCAAGGTCATTTTGGTATTGATCGGGTATATCATGATTTCTTTCAATTTATGTACCGTTATATTTGCTGGTCACCTTTTGTCCCACTTATTTTGCTAGCTTATGGCTATATCGATCTTTGATTTTAGCACACTGTTTCTTGCCAAGTTTGTGGCTAATTATACACTTACATGGTTGATATCGTTGAATCAGTTCAGCAACACCAATCATGTTTAAAACCAACCAAAACCAAGAACGCTGTAGAAATAAATCACATGTAGCAGTTCCTTGACACATTTTCATTGCTTTCCTTCTAGGAACTTGATAGTTTTTCTCACTCATGTTTCTTTTTTGTGAATATAGACTTATACATATATTTCTGCTAGAATGTGTTTCAATTCACCTTTCGTCCTTTCTCCCACAAATCGCTTCACTGATTATTTTCACAAAATCACCTTTTTATTCCGCCAAACAAAAATCGTTAGCTTCTTTTTTTCGAGGAACAATCAATCACCATAATTTACATTCGTGCTTCCAACGATCAATAACCATAATTTATATTTCTTTTGTCGATTAAGTCACCACACGTAAGATGATTCGTAATGCAAAACAAAATCCAAGAGCGGTCAAAATCACACTAAAATGTTGTGATTCTAACTTTACAGGACTTGGCTGCAAAATGTAAAATAAAATGAATATGTGCAGCTCGGTTACAAAAGAAGGGAAAATGCTAAAAAGAAAAGGAGCCCATGATCACCGCCACTCCACACGTCCACATAACTGTAAAGCCACACGAAACAATCGTGCAGAACAACCCAAACCCTTAAAACGGCAGGCAGAGAGAGAAAAACAAAGGAAAAACCCAAGAATCTCTCTTCGCCGTCTCCAATTTCGCCTCAACAAATTCATCCCTGAGATTTTTTCTCCAATTTCCGGAGTTGTTCCCTCTACCCTGATTCGCGATCTGAGTTTGAAAGATGCGCGGCGATTCCCTCCCCTTTTTCAGCGCGCTCAGATCACAGGAAAGGCGTGGTGCGCACTGAGTACTAGGTCTCGTCGTCCCAACCGATCCGATCTCGCGTCGCAGGTACGGGATCCTCCTGGCGCCGGCGATTGCGTGCTCCGCCTTCCTAGATTTCGCAACCTTGCAGATTCTGTGGGTAAGAGAATCTGATCCGGAGGGTGCGCGGGTTTGGCAGGTTTCTCTGATTTGGACGGGGAATGCTCGCATCGACATGCTAAACCGAGGAGCCGTGCGGTCGTTGCTGGACCGTCTCCGCCAGCCGCCGAGGGGGAGGTGCCCCGCCATGCCGCCGTCGCCGGCCGCAGCTGTCGCAAACCACGCTTGCTTCTGCAGTGTTAGCCACTCGAGTGCGTACACCGACGGCCGCGGGGTGCAGAGGAAGGGTGCCCTGGATTTGGGGGTCGGCCGGAGGTTCGCGTCGGGCAGCGCGCTGAGCTTGAAGAGCTGTTTGGATTGGCAGGACAGCAGCAGGTTCAGGAGGGTGGATGGTGATGCGGTGGAAATCAGGGCAAGGGTTCTGTCCCCTCAAAGGCAGTTCGTCCATGATTCAGAGGTTCAGCTGTCGGAGGAGGCGAGCATAAAGAGTGTTAATGGAAATGGTGCTTGCCGTCCTGGGAAGCGCCTTGGTTTCCCTGACCAGGCTGTGCCTACTAAGATGGTGGTTGCCGTTGATGTGGATGAAGGTATTGTGAAGCAAGATCCTTACAGTAAAGCTGTGCATCTCTCAGTTACGCAGCGCAAAACTACCATGCTCATTGCAAAACTAGTTCCTTTCTTCAGTGGTTTGGTCTAGAACTAAATAGTGAATTCAACATTAGTGCGAAGAATTTCCATGCTTATGTTGCTATTTATATCTTGTGTGCAGTTCTGGGAAGCTTTCTTGCCGCGCTGAACAGATTTATTGCTGAGCGTTACTCTTGGAATCATTCGGTGTCAGAATACCATGTGTATGAGTTCTTTAAGGTGCATTTGCTTTCCTACAAAAACTTAAATTCCTGCAATTTATTTTCTATGGTCAGTGTGTAATTTGTCTTGCATCGTTTTGCAATGCTCTATGCAGATATGGAATTGTTCTCGAGAAAAAGGTTTGTCTTGATTATAATCTCCTCACCATGTTTAATATAATGCTGTGTATGACATCAAGCATTCTTCTAAATTGCTGCAGCTAATTTTCTCGTCCACGAGTTCTTTACAACCCATTACTTCCAAGATGGTATACATCCTATCCCAGGCGCTCGGGATGCTCTCCACAATCTTTCTTCTTTCTGTAGCTTATCTGTAGTAACGTAAGTCGATCATTTGATTTTAGAGACACAACCATTTATCTTTTGTTATGTGCTGCCTGCGTAATGACACCTTTCCTTTTAAAGATCTCGGCAGGATGCAATAAAAAATCATACGCTAGAGTGGATTGAGAAGTTTTATCCAGGTTTATTTGAGCAGATCCATTTTGGGAACCATTTTGCTTTGGAAGGTCATTCAAGACCAAAATCAGAGATTTGCAGGTATGATTGTTAGAGGGACGTTATTTAGTTTTTCAGTCATGTAAAGACACTCTGCATTCAGCTTTTGACTTAGTTTACAACACACTTAAGAATAATAATGTTCAAATATGTCGTTTACTATCTCATTTCAAACTGTCAGAACATGTTACCAGTTGATGTTGCACATAATATTAACTCATTTGCTACGGAATGCCTCTGCAGATCTTTTGGTGCACAGGTTTTAATAGATGACAACCCGAGATATGCGCTAGAATGCGCTGAGGATGGCATGAGGGTTCTGCTCTTTGATTACGATAACTCGTATCCTTGGTGCAAAACTGGTGTGGATAAGTCACATCCGCTGGTGACCAAGGTTCATAACTGGCAAGAAGTTGAGCAGAAACTTCTTTCCTGGGTAGCATTAGAGAGCTGACATTCTTTGTCAGGTGTGGGAAGAGAACTGTGATCAGCAGATAAGAGCTCAGTTTTCTGAAGGGGAAAATGCTGGGTCCATTGAAACATCTCAATACATGAACATCTCAAGGGTAAGGTAGAATATTCGACATCTTCAGTGGCAAAATGACCATGGGACATCACCTTCTGCATCATGATGGATGTAGGCCTGGAAGGCAATCAATCTCTGTCTAGTATGCTCTAATGATTCAAGATCGGCACACATAGTCACACACTGAAGATCAAATTCTTGCCGCTGTGCTATATGCGTCTGTTGGATCAAATAGTTCAGTATATGATACACATAATCTTTTGAATTGGATCGTATGTCCTGAGTTCTGTCTTGTGAGTTCTGACTTGTACTGGTGCAGAGGCACCGAAGTGGTTACTGCATTCTAATTGTGTTCAGATTGTTATCTATCTGCTTCAGTAAATATAATTTTAATCACAAGCGGGTTTTAGATTGCAAGGGATCAAAGACAGGACAAAAGAGAAGTATTGTACACCATGTACCTGGCCCATAATGTGAATATGAACTTTTAAGCAAACATGTGTTTTAATACCTTACCACAAATCTCAAAGCATGATACAGATGCAGCGTAAACCTGAGCTGGGTGGCAGAAGCATTTTGCGTGTGGAGTATATCTATGAAAGGGATAAAATGCTATGTGGTGTGGACAGAATGCAGGGTAAACCTGAGCTAGGACGACAAATTGTATACAACTAGCTGCACACAAAGCCTGGGTTTCCAAAAAATGTATAATAATTAATCGATTTAATCCACTCTATATCATGTTGACCTCCTAGCATGTGGCGCCCCGACCCGATTGCTATACAGTGATGCTGTGTGTCACCGGTTAAGCGATACAACCGGAGATTACGGGTTTACCAATCCCCGGTCAAAACCTTTGGCAGACGTTGCTCGGAATGGATCATCGGCAACGCAACACCCCGATTGATGACTTAACACATGCACAACCCTCAATGCATAATAGAGATATCAAGACTTGTGGAACAACTGGCACATCACAGACCCTACGACACGAAATCAGTATAGTTCAACTCTTATAATAGAGAAAGATAGCAAATTACAACCAGAGGTCACAGATTCAACATTACAACATGCGGAAGCGAATTAGGTTGTTCTAAATAACAAGATCCAAATTATGGCCTAAGAGGCCTACAGATAAACATTCAAGCGCCAGCTGTTCCGGGATGTCCCAAGCTGCCACCTGGGAACCCCAGACTACTCGTCGACGTCCACAAAGAACCCACCTTCGAGGTCGGTGAAGTCCTCCTCTGAAACAAAACAAACGACGTTGAGTTCGACGAACTCGCAAGATTAAATAAAGAGATTTAGCTCGATGAGGCTTTCAAGGTTATAAGGCTGTTTTGCATAAAGCTGATTTTATTTAGAAAAACATAACTCAAATGCATCGACTAATCAGAATATTTATAAAAGGGGTAAGAAGTAACTCTTTCTTCTGATCACCTTTTCTCATCATCAACCATTATTTACCACTGTACATGTTCTACAAATGCACCTCCCTGAATCACCCTCGAGGAAGCTAACCTTGCATTCTTGAGTAGTACCTTTAGTACTCAGTTTTTAATCATTCAGTTCAGTTATTCTATGATCTTATCGTCCTTCCCCAAGTCGTCCGTAACCGTGGACACGGCTTTTCGAAAAGATTTACCCTGCAGGGGTGTACAATGTTTGCCACGCGTACCGTCTGGCCCATTACCTGTACATTAGCTCTCTTCCATGGAAAGCCGGCTGGGTGGGAGCGGCGTCGACTTCTCCCTCGTTAAGTACTTTTCAGGATCATCAGTCAGGACGGGACAGGTTCAGTGCCTCCAACACCCTGCCCCGTGGCCACTCATTTTCCTAAACACCACCATCCTTATCCCATTCTCAACCACCATCATCACGCACGCGCAAATGGAAGCTCGAACTAGAGGACCCTGGTCAGCCCCGCCCGAGTTATTTAGTCTATGAGGATTCCTGCAATTGCATAGGCCTCACGCATGGTTGCACCCTCAGTCTTGGTTCAAGAGGTAAAGAACTCGCACCTAGGCGGCGAGAACGAGACAAAGCACCACAATCACAGTGGCCTCTCATCCCCACCTTTAAGCATTTTATTCCCTGTCACCACAATTCTCCACCATCATCCGAACATTTACACATCTGTTTCCAACATGAAATATCCATCGGACGAATAAACATTTAACTAAGCATGGCTAAGCATCAACATTGCATAGTTAAGTATCTCTGGTCAACAATACAAACCTATGGATAATAGGAGGGAAACAGGTATTGGCATCGGAAACTTAATGCAACTATAGGATACTCTAATCCAATAAAATTGACATTTAGAACCGCATGCAATATTATTGTGGAGAAAATATTTGCGGAAACATAGGATAAGACATGCTCAACGTGCTGGTAGTACGGATCGTCACGATACTGTGGTGGCACTTCCACTCCTTGATCTACCGATGCACAAACAATACCGGAGAGGAACAATCAAAACCACGGATAACACCGGTGCAATGCGCAAACACATGATGGCATGACTTTTTTAATGTACCGAACTTATTTTGATTCCATCTAGCAATTTAAATGGGGTGCGAAAATAATTACCTCAACTAGATGAGAAAACACCCGATATTTAACTTACTGATTCTCCTAGCTTCTACGAGTGCAGTACTGTAATTGTGATTAAACATGCATGAAAAATATTTTAAAAGTTAGTTCATAATTTTCCGGACGTTTTGGTATATCAAACACCATTTTCTGATGCACCGATAAAAGTTATCACATTTTATAATTTCCCCTTTTAAAATCTGTCCTTTAATGACTCATTTTAAACAACACTAGTATTACTTAACCAATTTAGAAAGGATTAAAAGGAACAGTATAAATTTTGGGTGCTGGACAAACTCGGAACTCATCCGGAATTCCGAATCATTCGGAATTTTCCGAGCTGGTTCCGAACCTAATCCGGACAAACGCCACTCGCTACTGGACCCGGTCGGAATGAAGTAAGTAGATAGCCAAAATTTTCTGGCCATCCGGGATTCTGAGTCAGTTCCGGAACGATTCCGAGCGAAGGAGAAGAACTGGCTTCTGCACGCGATAACCCCAGGCGACGGCGATCTACGGCGAGAGCACGAGCTAGCGCGAGAGGGGAGAGGGGAAGGGGTCAGCGAGGGCCAGAAGCTCACCACGAGCACGGTGGTGCAGACGGCGAGGCCGGAGGAGGACGGAAGTGGCGGGAATCGCCCGGCAAAGCGGCGACGGTGCTCGTACGGCCGCGCGGGAAAATGGCGATGGCGGCGTCGATTCACGGCCTCCCGCCTCGATTCCTCGGGCGGAGAAGAAGTTGGGGACGTGGCGGAGGTGCTGGTGCTCTTCGATTTGGATGGCGAAGCTCCAATCAACGGCGATGCGACGGCGACGACCTAGCTAGGTCACGGCCATGGCAGGGAAACGAGGGAGCGAGGAAACGGGAAAACAACGGGGAGAGAGTGGGCAGGTGGTGGTCTTCTCCTCCTCGTGGGTGGGGGCAGAGAGGGGGCCCGGCGCGGCGTCGGAGAGGTGCTGGTCGGCGACCTGGTGCGACGCGAGCACGGCTCACGCGGTCGCTTCAGAGGAAGAAGAAAGGATTTTTGCGGAAACCCCCCTGGAAAAATTTGTTGCCATCACGGATAGGTCCTTCTCTCCTTTCTTTTAAAACCAGCAGCATTCCCGGATTTAATTTAGGCACCAAAACATTTTAGAGAAATATGATAAAATTTGGTGAGGCTCCCCTTAGCCTGTAGAAGCTCCACAAATTTTGGTGTCTCGAAATTAAATGTTTTGTACCACTTCTGTTCATAGGTTTCAATTATGGCATTTGGGTAATTTTGAAAATTGGAAGAATACCCTAGGCATTTTAAAGCAAGTTCAAAATACCATTTTGAACTCTTGGAACTTCCTTGACAAATATAAGATGTCAAGTATTTGTGTTTTGCAATTTTGAGTACTTTCATTGTGTTGAGATCTTGTTAAAGCAATTTGGTATTTTGTGTTTCAATGTTGCCAAACCCATTTTGGGTGTTGTTTAGCAACTTAATATGGATGCCATGATGCAATGAACACAAAAGCAAAAAATTTACTCAGGTTTTCAGGTTCTCAAACTTTGGGCTGTTACAATTCTACCCCCTTACAGGAATCTCGTCCCGAGATTCTAAGGTTGCGGAAAGAAGTCGGGATACTCCTCACGAAGACTAGACTCTCTTTCCCAAGTTGCTTCTTCTCGGAATGGTGAGACCACTGAACTTTGAGGAACTTGGTAGTCTTGTTACGGGTCTTTCTTTCGGCTTCATCCAGGACACGGATAGGATGCTCGCGATAAGTGAGATCTTCCTGGAGATCCAGCTCCTCATGATTGACCCCATGGATAGGATCCTTAAAACACCGGCGAAGTTGGGAGACATGAAACACATCATGTACATTTGGGAAGATGACCGGTAACTCCAACTTGATAAGAAAGATCTCCTCGCTTGGCCAGAACGGTGAAAGGGCCAACATAGCGAGGGGCCAATTTCCCTTTGATACCGAAGCGGCGAACGCCACGAAGGGGAGAGACGCGGAGATAAGCTTTATCACCAATTTCATAGTGAATTTCCTGATGGTGCTTATCATAGTAGCTCTTCTGCCTAGACTGAGCAATCTTCAGATTCTCTCTTATGATTCTAACCTTCTCCTCAGCTTCATTGATCACATCCGGACCAAAGAGTGCTCTCTCTCCGGTCTCGGACCAATTTAGAGAGTGCGGCATTTTCTTCCATAGAGAACCTCGAATGGAGCCATGCCCAGACTAGCTTGATAGCTATTGTTGTAGGAGAACTCCGCGAAAGGGAGATACTTTTCCCAACCCTTGCCAAAAGAGATTACACATGCCCTAAGCATGTCTTCCAACACTTGGTTCACTCTTTCGGTCTGACCATCAGTTTGAGGATGGTAGGCGGTACTGAAGTTGAGACGGGACCCCATAGCAGTTTGGAAACTCTGCCAAAACTTGGATACAAAGATACTTCCACGGTCCGATATGATCCTCAGAGGGACCCCATGCAATGGAACAATACGAGCCATATATAAGTCAGCAAGTTGACTTGCCGTATATCATCACGGACTGGTAGGAAGTGAGCAACCTTGGACAGTCGATCAATGATTACCCAGATTGCATTGTTGCCCTTTTGAGATCGGGGAAACCCGGTGATGAAGTCCATACCAATTTCATCCCATTTCCACTCGGGACTGCAATAGGGCGAAGAGTGCCGGCAGGCCTTTGATGTTCAGCCTTTACCCGTCGACAGGTGTCGCATTCAGCAACATACTTGGCAATTTCTCGTTTCATCCGAGTCCACCAGAATTGTGGTCGAAGGTCTTGGTACATTTGGTACTACCGGGATGAATAGAGAGAGGAGATTCATGAGCTTCTTGGAGGATCACTCCCTCAATTTTCGTTTCTTTGGCACTACCAAGCGGTCACCAAAATAAACAACTCCGGATTCATTGATAGAAAAACATTTGGCCTTCCCGCTAGCAATGTTCTCCTTGATTTTTAGAATACCCTTGTCACGGTTTGAGCTTCCTTAATCTGGTCTACAAGAGTAGATTTGATCTCCAGATTTGCAAGGTAGCCAGAGGGAACAATTTCCAGTTCAAACGAGAGAACTCTTCATGAGGGCAGGTTGGGCCTTTTCAATCATCAGATTGTTGCAATAGGACTTCCGACTTAGCGCGTCAGCCACGACGTTTGCTTTGCCGGGTTGATAGTTCAGACTCACATCATAGTCCTTGATTAACTCCAACCAACGCCTTTGCCTGAGATTTAAATCCGGCTGGGTGAAGAGGTACTTCAGACTCTTGTGATCCGAGAAGATCTCGCAACGGTTACCAAACAGGTATGGTCTCCATTGCTTCAAAGCATAGACCACCGCGGCAAGTTCTAGATCATGAGTTGGGTATTGTGCTCATGCGGCTTAATTGGCGAGAAGCATATGCCACCACATGGCCATCTTGCATTATACACACCCAAGCCTTGCAGAGAGGCGTCACAGAAGACGACGAAATCCTTGCTTGTGTCCGGCAGGACAAGCACAGGAGCGGACGTGAGTTTGGCTTTCAGTGTTTTGAAGCTCTCTTCAGCTTCGGCCGTCCATACGAACTTTTTATCCTTCTTGAGAAGGTCAGTCAGGCCTTGGCTATCTTGGAGAAACCTTCGATGAATCGGCGGTAGTAACCGCCAATCCGAGAAAGCTACGGATGTCCTTGACTGACATTGGAGTTTTCCAATCCAAATGGACTGAATCTTGTCGGGAATGACAGCCACACCATTAGCGGATATCACATGACCAAGGAAGACAAGATTATCCAACCAAACTCACACTTGGAGAACTTGGCATAGAGGCGGTGTTCTCGAAGTCGTGTCAGAACCAACGAAGATGTTCTCATGCTCTTCATCGGTTTTGGAATAAATGAGGATGTCATCGATGTAAATGACGACAAACTTGTCAAGATAATCCATGAAGATGGAGTTCATGAGCCTCATGAAAGTAGCTGGAGCATTGTGAGACCAAAGGACATGACGGTATACTCATATGAGCCATACGAGTAACAAATGCCGTCTTTGGATATCCTCCTTTCTGATCTTGATCTGATGGTATCCTGACCTCAGATCCATCTTGGAGAATACCGTTGCACCAGCTAACTGATCCAACAGATCATTGATGCGGGAATAGGATACTTGTTCTTGATTGTCACCGCATTCAACGGTATAGTCAGAGACTAGACGAGGCACGGTAGAATCTCTTCTTGACAAAGAGTACCGGACAACCCCAAGGTGAACTGCTAGGCTGAATGAAATCCTTCGCTAACAGCTGATCAATTTGCTCTTTCAACAGAGCCAACTCTTCCACCGGCATACGGTAGGGCTTCTTGGAAATCGGAGCAGTACCGGGAAGTAGATCTATGACAAACTCCACACTTCGGTCAGGAGGCATGCCAGGCAATTCTTCCGGGAACACATCCGGGAAGTCACACACCACGTGTATGTCCTGGATTTCAGGAGGGGATTCGCCTTCCATAAAGCAAAGGAGGATCTCGGGTGAGTTGGGTATGATGAAGATGGAGGTCTTGATAGTGCAGACCAATACTCACATGTCACCGGAAGAGTGGTCACGGTGACGGTCTTGGCAGCACAGTCGAGATTAGCCCGGTATTTGGCTAGCCAGTTCATGCCCAGTATGACATCAATGCCACTTGACCTCAGAGCTACCAAAGCAAAAGGAAAGATAGTAAAGTAATCTGGACCTCAGGAGTAACCCCATCGGTTTGCCATTTGGAGCCAGGAGTGGAGATCACCAAGGGATGGCTCATTTCTCGAACGGTATTTTGTGGTCTTTTGCAAAAGCTATGGATATGAATGAATGCGATGCTCCAGAGTCAAACAAAACTGTAGCAAGATTGTTGTTGATTCGTAGCTCACCCATAAGGACGCCGGGGTCCTCTTCAGCTTCTTCAGCAGAGACGTGGTTCAGGCGACCACGCACAATAGGTCCAGCCTTGCCAGCTGGAGTGGCAGGGGCTCGTGCAGGTGTCCCGAGATAGGTGCCTTCTGGGGGCACTCCCTGGAGTAGTGGCCAGCCTGGCCACAGGTGTAGCAGGTGAGTCCAGGTGGAGCAGGTAGCTAGGACGATACCCACTCCGCTGACCCAAGTGTCGAAGTAGTGGGGCGGCGGTGGTGGCCTGTATCCCGCGGCCTCGGCATGAATGGAGCACGCGGCACAGCGCTGTAGGGAACAAACACCCTGCGCTTCTTGCTCTCAGAACCCGAGGAACTCTGGTGGTCCCCGTGTGCTGGCCTCTTGGAAGCCTCAAGTTCCTTTCTTCCCTGCTCAAGAGTAAGAGCCTGGTTGAACAGCTCCTGGTAGGTCTGGAACTGAAGGGCAGCAACTCATAGCGGAGCTGCGGCAAGACCCTTGCGGAACAGCTCTTGCTTGTCAGCATCAGTGGTCACGTCCCTTGGGGCGTAACGAGAGAGATGGTTGAACTCACAACCATAAGTGCGGAGGTCCATACGTCCCTGTTGCAAATCCAGGAACTCCCTCCTCTTCAAATCCATGATCGGCTGAGGAATGTAAGCCGCACGGAAGGCAGTGCGGAAATCAGCCCAAGTGAAGACATGGTTGGCCGGAAACAATGCCACATGGCTTTCCCACCAACAGCCAGCTGCACCAACCAAGAGGTAGGTGGCGAAGTTGACTTGCTCGGCCACTGGGACATGCAGCGCGGAGAACTTGCGCTCCAAGCGCGAAGCCAATCATCAGCTTCCAGTGGCTCCTTAGCATCAGCAAAGGTGGGTGGCTGCGAGCGCAGGAACTCAGTGAGAGTGTTGCAGCCATTCCTCTGTGCATTCTGCTGCACCAACTGCTCAAGCAACGCTCATTGCGCCCACGGTTCTCCTCAATGGCCATCAAGACCTGAGCCATCGAGGGTGGTGGCGGGGTTCCTCATCATTGTGGTTACCACGGCCTCCTCGAGCCATTCTGGAGAATTTACAATGACACAGTTAGTATCTTTCTCCGAATGGTTGAACAATAGCATTAGCGTCTACTCAAGTACACAGACTAGGGACGATAATACTTTGTGAAAAGGATCAACAAGATAGAACTTGGGTCAAAGATCAGCATCATGTACTACTAGTGGGTTCAATAGTTAAGAAACCATGTGATTCAACACACTCTAGTTGGCACAATCCGGGACCTTCTGTTCAAGTCCTTGGGTTAAAACCCAAAGAGGATCAAATGATTAGACTCGGTAGGAATAACAGTGTTCAAACATCTGAGTTGATTTATTGCAACGCAGCGGGAGCAACCGGACACATAACACTAAAGGTAGAACCCAACCCGTTTCTATCTTTTAAAACAGATCACGAGAGTAAAACTTTAACTCAAATCGAGGTAAGATTGCTCCGAGATTAGAGTAACCAGATAAGGAGTAAAAAGAATCCTAAGATGGTTTTCACAACTCATTTTTAGGTTAAAATATTTTCACAAACACTAGACTCAACGTCGACCAGTAGAAGGGTTTCCTACAGGCAGTACTGCTCTGATACCAACTTGTGGCGCCCCGACCCGACTGCTATATAGTGATGCTGTGTGTCACCGGTTAAGCGATACAACCGGAGGTTACGGGTTTACCAATCCCCGGCCAAAACCTTTGGCAGGCGTTGCTCGGAATGGATCATCGGCAACGCAACACCCCGATTGATGCCTTAACACAGGCACAACCCTCAATGCATAATAGAGAGATCAAGACTTGTGGAACAACTGGCACATCACAGACTCTACGACACAAATCATATAGTTCAACTCTTATAATAGAGAAAGATAGCAAATTACAACCAGAGGTCACAGACCCAACATTACAACATGCGGAAGCGAATTAGGTTGTTCTAAACAACAAGATCCAAATTATGGCCTAAGAGGCCTACAGATAAACATCAAGCGCCAGCTGTTCCGGGATGTCCCAAGCTGCCACCTGGGAACCCCAGACTACTCGTCGACGTCCACAAAGAACCCACCTTCGAGGTCGGTGAAGTCCTCCTCTGAAACAAAACAAACGACGTTGAGTTCGACGAACTCGCAAGATTAAATATAGAGCTTTAGCTCGATGAGGCTTTCAAGTTTATGGCTGTTTTGCATAAAGCTGATTTTATTTAGAAAACATAACTCAAGGCATCGACTAATCAGAATTTTTAAAAGGGGTAAGAAGTAACTCTTTCTTCTGATCACCTTTCTCATCATCAACCATCACCACTGTACCTGTTCTACAAAGGCACCTCCCCGAATCACCCTCGAGGAAGCTAACCTTGCATTCTTGAGTAGTACCTTTAGTACTCAGTTTTTAATCATTCCGTTCATTTATTCTATGATCTTATCGTCCTTTCCCAAGTCGTCCGTAACCGTGGACACGGCTTTTCGAAAAGATTTACCCTGCAGGGGTGTACAATGTTTGCCACGCGTACCGTCCGGCCCATTACCTGTACATTAGCTCTCTTCCATGGAAAGCCGGCTGGGTGGGAGCGGCGTCGACTTCTCCCTCGATAAGGACTTTCCAGGATCATCAGTGGACGGGACAGGTTCAGTGCCTCCAACACCCTGCCCCGGCCACTCATTTTCCTAAACACCACCATCCTCATCCCATTCTCAACCACCATCATCACGCACGCGCAAATGGAAACTCGAACTAGAGGACCCTGGCCAGCCCCGCCCGAGTTATTTAGTCTATGAGGATTCCTGCAATTGCATAGGCCTCACGCATGGTTGCACGCTCAGTCTTGATTCAAGAGGTAAAGAACTCGCACCTAGGCGGCGAGAACGAGACAAAGCACCACAACCACAGTGGCCTCTCATCCCCACCTTTAAGCATTATATTTCCACATCTGTTTCCAACATGAAATATCCATCGGACGAATAAACATTTAACTAAGCATGGCTAAGCATCAACATTGCATAGTTAAATATCTCTGGGCAACAATACAAACCTATGGATAATAGGAGGGAAACAGGTATTGGCATCGGAAACTTAATGCAACTATAGGATACTCTAATCCAATAAAATTGACATTTGGAACCGCATGCAATATTATAGTGGAAAAAATATTTGCGGAAACATAGGATAAGACATGCTAAGAGGGGGGATTACGCTTGCCTTGCTCAACGTGCTGGTAGTACGGATCGTCATGATACTGTGGTGGCACTTCCACTTCTTGATCTACCGATGCACAAACAATACCGGAGAGGAACAATCAAAACCACGGATAACACCGGTGCAATGCGCAAACACATGATGGCATGACTTTTTTAATGTACCGAACTTATTTTGATTCCATCTAGCAATTTAAATGGGGTGCGAAAATAATTACCTCAACTAGATGAGAAAACACCCCATATTTAACTTACTGATTCTCCTAGCTTCTACGAGTGCAGTACTGTAATTGTGATTAAACATGCATGAAAAATATTTTAAAAGTTAGTTCACAATTTTTCGGACGTTTTGGTATATCAAACACCATTTTCTGATGCACCGATAAAAGTTATCACATTTTATAATTTCCCCTTTTAAAATCTGTCCTTTAATGACTCATTTTAAACAACACTAATATTACTTAACCAATTTAGAAAGGATTAAAAGGAACAGTATAAATTTTGGGTGCTGGACAAACTCGGAATTCATCCGGAATTCCGAATCATTCGGAATTTTCCGAGCTGGTTCCGAACCTAATCCGGACAAACGCCACTCGCTACTGGACCCGGTCGGAATGAAGTAAGTAGATAGCCGGAATTTTCCGGCCATCCGGAATTCCGAGTTAGTTCCGGAACGATTCCGAGCGAAGGAGAAGAACTGGCTTCTGCACGCGATAACCCCAGGCAACGGCGACGGCGATCTACGGCGAGAGCACGAGCTAGCGCGAGAGGGGAGAGGGGAAGGAGCCAGCGAGGGCCAGAAGCTCACCACGAGCACGGTGGTGCAGACGGCGAGGCCGGAGGTGGACGGAAGCGGCGGGAATCGCCCGGCGAAGCGGCGGCGGTGCTCGGACGGCCGCGCGGGAAAACATCGATGGCGGCGTCGATTCACGGCCTCCCGCCTTGATTCCTCGGGCGGAGAAGAAGCTGGGGACGCGGCGGAGGTGCTGGTGCTCTTCGATTTGGACGGCGAAGCTCCAATCAATGGCGATGCGACGGCGATGACCTAGCTAGGTCATGGCCATGGCAGGGAAACGAGAGAGCGAGGAAACGGGAAAACAACGGGGAGAGAGTGGGCAGGTGGTGGTCTTCTCCTCCTCGTGGGTGGGGGCAGAGAGGGGGCCCGGCACGGCGTCGGAGAGGCGCTGGTCGGCGACCTGGTGTGACGCGAGCACGGCTCACGCGGTCGCTTCAGAGGAAGAAGAAAGGATTTTTGTGGAAACCCCCTGGAAAAATTTGTTGCCATCACGGATAGGTCCTTTTCTCCTTTCTTTTAAAACCAGCAGCATTCCCGGATTTAATTTAGGCACCAAAACATTTTAGAGAAGTATGACAAAATTTGGTGAGGCTCCCCTTAGCCTGTAGAAGCTCCACAAATTTTGGTGTCTCGAAATGAAATGTTTTGTACCACTTTTGTTCATAGGTTTCAATTATGGCATTTGGGTAATTTTGAAAATTGGAAGAATACCCTAGGGACTTTAAAGCAAGTTCAAAATACCATTTTGAACTCTTGGAACTTCCTTGACAAATATAAGATGTCAAGTATTTGTGTTTTGCAATTTTGAGTACTTTCATTGTGTTGAGATCTTGTTAAAGCAAATTTGGTATTTTGTGTTTCAATGTTGCCAAACCCATTTTTGGTGTTGTTTAGCAACTTAATATGGATGCCATGATGCAATGAATACAAAAGTGAAAATTTTACTCAGGTTTTCAGGTTCTCAAACTTTGGGCTCTTACATAGCAATCATCAACAAATACGACTATACAAGAAAAACAAGTCTAGGACTATTTAACTCAACAATTTTTATCTTTATATGTGTACATCTACACAATATGGAGCTAAAGAGGTCAAAGACGTTGAACTCATGGCAGAAAAAACCTCAGCTCCCTCAACTACATTTCTCACAATCACAGGCCAAGCATGAACACATCGTTTTGATCCGGTTTCAATAATACCCAGACCCAACTAACATACCACAATGTAGCGATCACACATCAACACAAAGGATAAATTAAATCAAGTTTATACAAAAAAAACTTTGAGCTTAGGCTAGCTAGCACACTTGAATATGGAGCTACATGAGCTGTTTGTAGATTTAGTGATACAGAATGTGCGGTGTTTTCACACAAATCCTACTTTGTGCAGTACCATTTCCTCTGAGCCAAGCTACACCTCCCTGAATCAGGATGACTAACTTGAAACACGGGAAATTTTGGCACGTTTGTACTTTGTCGGTGTCGGAGTAGGTTGCCTACCAGTGCTCAAAATATTCTTGATACCTCTCATTCCTACCTATATGTGCATGTATTTGATCGAGAAACAGAGAGAGATCATGAATTTCATTATACTAGCTCAATGTGGAGTTGTGTTGGAGAAACGTTTTGTGTCAATATATAGGGCGTAGACTCAAAGGTGGTCGGTGAGACGTAATACACAATGGTACCAGTACCATTATTAACATATGCGTGAAGATAGTGGTCCAGATTAATTAATTGGCCCACAATGTCAAAAACAATTTTTATATGTCAATTTCATATTCAAATGTCTATGTTCTCACAAATCTCGGCAGTTGCAGGTTGCACCTGCAGCTATGCCAAGTAATCCTATGAGAGCATCTCCACCGGGGCCTCCAAATGACCCCCAAAATGCCCAATGGGGGTTTGGACGCTAAAAGCCGCCACCAGCGGGACCCCCCACAGGGTATCACGGAGCGATTTCGTGTCCGGCACCCCCGAGAGGGCCTCCAAACTACATGCGCCTGACAGGGCTGGCCCGCCCGTCATACACACAGCGTCGGCATGCCCTGAATCATTCGCTCCCCACACCTCCTTCTTTTTCCTCTCGCCGGCGATTCGCACCATCGCCGCCACTCTCGTCGCCGCCTGCTTGATTCGCACCTCGGGGACCTAGCCGCAGCGCTAACGCAGGCCCGTCTGGCGCCGCTCCCCGCCGGTCTCCGACCTCGTCTAGCGCCGGCGCAACTAGTTTCAGCCCGGGTACGCCTCTTCTTCCCTCCCGCCCCGCACGCAACCTGTTCGACCATGGGTTGGTAGGCTGATTTTGTTGATTCGTCATTCTTGACCTTGTTTCGTTGCTTTGTTTCATCAAATAGGCAATGGACAGTGACGACGAGATCATGTTTTTCAAAATGATGGCGGAGGATGCCGCCCTTGTGGCCGACGACGAGGAGAATGAAATGGTCATGGCCGTACTTCTACATGCCACACTGGAGGCAGACGTGGCGCCGAAGTTTGGAGGATCTGCGAAGGGGCAGAGGGCCAACAAGGAACGCAACAGAGTAACTGGGCACATGCTGTTGTACCAAGACTACTTTGCCGAGCATCCGACGAATTTGCCTCATGAATTTCGCCGGCGCTTTAGGATGATCAGGAGATTTTTCAGGAAGATCGTGCATGGCGTTCGGGACTACGACGACTACTTTGAGCTGAAGAGAGACTGCACCGGCCTCCTTGGGTTTTCATCTCTTCAGAAATGCACGGCGGCCATACGGTGCCTTGCTTACGGGCTACCCGCCGATGCGTTGAATGACTATTTCCGCATGTCTGAGTCCACCGCCGTCGAAACCACGTACAGATTCTGTAAGGCAATTGTGAAGGTGTTTGGAGAAAAATATCTGAGAGCACCAAATGAGGCAGACACGGCCCGTCTGTTGGCACAAGGCCAAGAAAGAGGATTTCCAGGGATGCTTAGAAGCATCGATTGCATGCATTGGAATTGGAAGAACTGCCCGTTCTCTTGGCAAGGGATGTACAAGTCAGGGCATCACGGAAAGTGCAGTGTTATACTTGAAGCCATGGCAGATTATGATCTTTGGATATGGCATCCTACTTCGGCACCGCCGGTGCCGCCAATGACATCAATGTGCTCCACCGCTCCAATGTGTTCAAGAAACTTTGCGATGGCCTAACTCCACCATGTAACTATGTGATCAATGGCCATGACTATGACAAGGGGTACTATCTTGCTGACGGCATCTATCCCACTTGGTCTACATTTGTGAAGACCATCCGCAACCCTCTCGGTGTGGCAGATTGTCATTTTGCAAAGAAGTAAGAGTCTGTTCGTAAAGATGTGGAGCGGGATTTTGGTGTGCTCCAGGCCAGGTTTGCCATTGTCCGCTACCCTTGTCTTTCATGGTCGCTCGATGAATGTGTGAGATCATGAATACTTGTGTTATCATGCACAACAAGATCATTGAGTATGAGCGTGATACGAGGAGGCAACTGGTCGACGAAGTGTTTGATTTCCAGGGGCCTATGGCCAATCCACAGCCGGGCGTGCCGACGCAGTATGCAGAATTTCTTGTCATACATCGGGAAATTCGTGATGGAACAAAGCATCTGCAGCTGCACAATAACCTCGTGACGCACCTGTGGACTATCAAAGCGACTCAGCCGGCGGATGTTTGATATGTCATGATTTAAACTTCAATTAGTATTTAAACGTTGTATTTGAATTTGAACTTGTGTTGTAATATCTATTACATTTTCTATCTTCAATTCGTATGCTAAAACCACCGGTGATGTGTGATGATTTTTGTTTTTTGGAATTGGCCTTTGGCGTGCCTGTTTGGGGTGTGATGCTGTGGGCAGCCTCCAAAATTCGGGCGGACACATGCCAATGGGGTCTCAATTGGGGGTGTCGGACACGAATTTGGAGGCCCCGGTGGAGATACTCTGAGAGGGCACTGCATGAATGTGAAAATCATAATTGGTCAATGAGTTGCTGCTATCTATCTGCGATTACCTGAAAGAATACGAACCATATACACTTTGTATACCAGTAGTGCGCCTGGCCCTTGTGCACTGTCGCTCGTCGTGAAGTAGAACTGCCGGCGGGGATGCTCCTCGCCGTTGAGCCCGAGGAAAAAGGCGGCTCGCGTTTGCCCCCTTCAGAGACGAGGCTGTGGTCTGGACGGCGCGACCTGGGCAGACGAACGCCTCCGGCTCTGGTTGCCTTGCTCGACGTGGTGCAGATTTCGGTTAAGAAAAATAAGTTTGCTCCGAATAACACCAGACGCTCTCTTCCTTCGACAGCGTCGGCGCGGCAGCGGCAGCTTGCTAATCGATGCCGTTGCTACTTGCTAGATTAGCTAGCGTTTTGTGTTGTTTACGCGGGCGTGCTTGCCCTTCGTGTGTGCGTCTCGTGTGCTACATCCTAAGTGGTCGACTGAATGAGTGAACCAATTGTTTAAGCTATAGATGCGCTTCGTGCTCCAACATGTTTATCCTTTATATCTTTGGAACGTGAACTACTGTTCCAGCTTGGTCTCCTTCAAGGCTCCACTTTATAACATAATCTAATGGGAGAAATTTTTACCAAAACAAACATGAGTTAGAGTCTCGATTTTGAAATTTGAACAACAATCATGCCTCTAGTATTTCAAAAGAGATGTGAAATAAATATGCTTTCCGCGTGATTTGTTTTAAAAAGACAACTTTATAGCTATATGTCTCAAAAACTGTTCTACAGAAAACGGGGCTAAACATATCTAAAGATCACGATATAGTAGGAGAGCACCATTTTAACTCTCGATCTCACGTGATCCTGCCCGTTTTCGAAATTCAGAAAATATGAAAACACTTCAAAAAATCTAAAAAGAGAGGCAACAAACATATGCTAGTGTTCTAAGTATGTGCAAATTTTCACGGTGAAGTGACATTTGTGCTGCTCTATGTGAAGAAAACAAAACCAGTGTTCATTTGTTGCAACAAACATATCCCAAAATTAGCACTGATTTCACCACGAAACTTTACACATATTTAAATCACTAACATATGTTGGTAGCCCTTTTTAAGATTTTTGTTTGAAATGTTTTCATATTATTTTGAATTTCAAAAGCAGACAGAATCACGTGAACTCACACTCAAGGGCTGAGTTGGAAGAACCAACAGCAAAGAAGGGACACTTCGAGGTTCCCTCGCTGAGCACTTGCTTTGGCGTGGAGGGCCTGCGCAAGCTGAGGGATGCTGAACTGAACTTGAACAGTGTAGAAGACGCAGGGCAGCACAGCATAGAGAAGGAGGAGGGGCAGAAGGCAATGGCAGGAAAAGAGGAAATGGCAGCGACCGGTCCTGGGGCTACCGGCAAACTGTCGGGCGCTAGCGTGAGCGCCCGGCAGGGCCAATGAATCTCCTAGCTTGGAACTGCCGTGGTTTGGGACAGCCACAGACAGTTCAGGAGCTGATTCGCCTTGTGCGGATGTACAGCCCAAAAATCTTGTTCATGTCCGAGATAAGACAAAATAAGAGCGTCGTTGCAAATCTCTGCAGAAGATTAGGGTACGACTTCTACCTACCTGTCTGTGCGAGTGGTAGGGTAGTGGCTTAGCTTTGCTGTGGTGTAAGTATGTTTCTGTAGACCTGATAAACTATAGCCTACACCATATCGATGTAAAAGTCAGTATCTCTTTTGGAATAAAATGGAGAGCCACTTTTGTGTATGGGGAAGCTAGAGCACAGGATAGACACCTCATGTGGAAGCTAATTAGAAGGATTAAAAACAGCTACTCTGAACCTTGGTTTATGGTTGGTGACTTTAACGAAGCAATGTGGCAAAAGGAACATTTCTCTGCTAGAAGAAGAAATGAGTTCCAAATGCAACAATTTAGAGAGGTTTTGGGCCACTGCAATCTGTTGGACCTGGGGTACAAAGGAACTCCTTGGACCTACAACAACAAGCAGACTGGTACTGATAATGTCAGGGTGAGACTCGATAGAGCTGTGGCTCAACGAGAGTGGTCAATGCTCTTCCCAGATGCTAGTGTGGAGCATGTGGTGTCGTCCAGATCGGACCACTGCCCTCTGTTTATCCGGCTGGGCAGAGGTTTAAACAAGCACAAGAGCGTACCGAAAAGGAGATACGAAATCATGTGGGAAAGAGAGGAGTCGCTGACTGCAGAAATTTAATTAGCTTGGTCAAAAATCAAAAGCTCCAATGATCTAGAGGGTGTACAGACTAAACTATCCGAAACCATGTCAAACCTCCAAAGTTGGAGCAAAGACAAGTTTGGAGCAGTGGAGAAGGAGCTGAATTACCTCAGAAAGAAGCTGGAAAACTGCTGCTTTCGTTCAGACCGGAAGACCAGGAGGAAATTGCAAATACACAGTCCAGAATGGATGAGCTTCTGATCAGAGAGGAACTCATGTGGCTGCAAAGGTCCAGAATTACATGGTTAAAAGAAGGTGACAAGAACACAAAATTCTTCCACCGGAAAGCTTCAAATAGAACCAGGAAAAACAAAATAAAGAGTCTGAAGCGCACTGATGGTTCTCTTACTGAAGAACATGAGGAGATGAAGGAGCTTGCCTCGTGCTTCTTCAAAGAGTTGTACATGAAAGATAGGGATGTTAACCCTACGTCTGTTACTGAACTTATTCAGTCGTCAGTCACAGAGGAGATGAACAAGGACCTGTTAAGAGAGTACACTGACAAAGAAATTGGGGATGCCCTTTTTCAGATTGGCCCTATAAAAGCTCCTGGCCCGGACGGCTTCCCGGCTAGGTTCTTCCAGAGGAATTGGGGCATTGTCAAGGAAGATGTGATAAAAGCCGTCAAACATTTTTTCCTTACCTGCAGTATGCCTAAAGGAATAAATGAGACTGTTATCGCCCTCATTCCGAAGTCTCCAGAAACAGATGATCTTAAGAACTTTAGGCCAATTTCTCTATGCAATGTCATATACAAAGTGGTTTCCAAATGCATAGTTAACCGCCTGAGGCCTCTGTTGCAAAATCTAATTTCTGAAACTCAGAGTGCTTTTATCCCGGGCCGGCTGATCTCGGACAACGCTCTAATTGCCTTTGAATGCTTTTACCACATCCAAAAGAATAAGACGGCTGATGATAGCTACTGTGCCTACAAGCTGGATTTAATAAAAGCTTATGACAGAGTGGACTGGACGTATCTAAAGTTAACTCTGTTAAAGTTTGGGTTCCATCCGAGGTGGGTGGAGCAAGTGATGGCTTGTGTTAATTCTGTGAGCTTTTCGGTGCGTGTGAATGGCGACCTGACAGAGAGTTTCAAGCCTACTAGAGGAATTAGACAGGGAGATCCCCTCTCCCCGTACCTTTTCCTTTTGTGGCTGAAGGCTTATCCAAGATTTTACAGAGAGTTGTGTACAATCAGGAACTGAAGGATCTAAGATGTTGCAGGGGAGCTTCGGGGATTTCTCACCTACTATTCGCAGACGATAGTTTGCTCTTTTTAAAGCATCCGGCCAACAAGCAAAGGTGGTTAGACAGGCTATCATGAGTTTTGAAAATGCTTTAGGACAACTCATAAGCCCGTCTAAATGTTCTATAATGTTCAGTGCTGTGTGCCCTGCGGAAACCCAAAATGAGATCAAAACTACTCTGGGAATATCCCAGAGTACCTTTGAGGAAAAATATTTGGGTCCGCCAACTCCAGAAGGAAGAATGAAAGCAAAGCAGTTCCAGCCAATAAAGGACAGATTTCGAAAAAGACTAAACGTATGGGATGAGAAATTCATATCTATGGGAGGTAAAGAACCTCTGATTAAATCGGTTGCTCAAGCACTTCCTCTCTATGTGATGGGGATTTTCAAACTACAGGCCTCTTTCCATGAAGATTATATGCAAATTATAAGAAACTTTTGGTGGGGTGAAGATGAAGACAAGAGAAAGTTCATTGTGCTTCATGGGAAACACTGACAAAACCAAAGCAACAAGGGGGTATGGGTTTCAGAGACTCTGCCTTATTCAACCAAGCACTCCTAGCGCGCCAAGCGTGGCGGCTCATTCAAAACCCTCAAAGTTTGGCTGCCTTGCTGATGAGTCCCCAACTTGGAAGGGCATCGAACATGGACTAGAACTTCTTAAGCAGGGCCTAGTCTGGAGAACTGGAGATGGTGACAATATTAGAATCTGGAGAGACAACTAGATCCCTAGGAATTTTGCTCTAAAACCTCGACAAGGCAAAACTAGGGACAGACACATGAAAGTAAAACAGCTGGTTGATGATGCTACTGGAAGCTGGAACAAACAGCTTGTGCACAAAATCTTCTACCCTCATGATGCTGATATAATCCTTGAATTAAGCGCGCCTAGACCAAGCAGAAAAGATTTTTTTTTGGCTTGGCACTATGAGCGTAACAGGCTCTTCTCGGTGAAGAGTGCTTATAGATTGGCTTATAACCTGAAGAACAAGATCCAAGACAAAGCTGGATCGAGCTGGTTGGGGGATAACAACAGAAACCTTTGGAAAATGATTTGGAATGCTCCGGTACCTAGTAAAGTAAAAATCTTTGGTTGGAGAACCGCCAGTGACAATTTAGCGACCAAACAGAACAAATTCAAAAGAAAGTTGGAGCTAGACACGACCTGTTCTATCTGTGGGTACAAAGCTGAATCTAGCTACCATGGTGGAGTGCACTAAACCCAGGGCTCTTAGAGATGAGCTGCGAAAGGTTTGGGATCTGCCACATGAATCTTTCTTCAAGTTCTCTGGGCCGGACTGGCTCCTTGTCATGTTGTCCAATTTAAGCAATGACAGAAGGGGTCTGGTCTTGATGACCTTGTGGCGAAGCTGGCACCTGAGGAATGACGTAATCCATGAGAAAGGTAATTGCACCATTGCTGCCTCGGTAAATTTCCTTGATCTATATCTGCAGGAACTAAATTTGAAAGGCAGAAGAGTGTTTAGCGCAAAGGGTAAAGAACCTTTGGTTAACCATTCAAACTTAGCTCTTATAGACGCAACTACAAGTACTGATCGGACTGACACTCCGAACACTAGAAATTGGACAGCTCCGAAAGTGGGATGGCTGAAAATAAATGTTGACGCCTCGGTCAACCCTGATATGGGCACCTGCTCCATTGGGTGTATCTACAGAGACCACACTGGGAAGGTCATCTGGGCAAGGATCGAGGCAGAGGCGAACTACCAGGATGTGGTGGAAGCTGAAGCAAAGGCGTGCCTGCTGGGGCTTCAGTCTGTGCACGATAGGAAATTCTCGTCGATCATTCTGGAATCTGATTGCAGCTCGGTTGCTGAAGCGATCAAACGCAGAACCAGGGGATGTCTACACTCTGGAATTTATTTGAGGATGTTAAACAACTACAGGACATCACGTTTCGTTTTGTAGTTGAGAAAATTGGAAGAGAGAGCAACAAGGCAGCCCACACTCTAGCAGATGTTGCTAGAACTATGGGGAACAACTATTTCTGGGTTGGGCATGTCCACCCAACTATAGTTCATATTGTGGAATCTGAAGCTGTAAACTGTTCTGATCATATATGAAAAATCTCTCTTCCTCGCAAAAAAAAAAAAGAATCACGTGAACTCGGGAGTAGAAAGGGATTTCCGAAATAATAGCAAACTCAATCCCTGAACTAAATATCTAACAATCACCGTCTAAGCACGACTGCATCCTTTTTGGTCTGTCCAAATTGTCAGTTAAACAAAACTGATGCAAAACACAATCATAAATTAAACTCTGAAGTCTGAACTCGCGCTACATAACTTGGACAGGGTCATTCCATTGGAATCAGTAGTACCCAGAGCGTCGGTTTGTTTGCATACAATTGCTCTCATCCGTAATACAATTGCCGATGCACATATACAAACGGGATTTGTTATATTCTAGCACATATGAATTTTTCTGGCTACATCCTGTGCCGGGCTCAAAATATTCTTGACTCCTCTCATCCCTAGTTGTATGTGTGTAATTTATCAAGCAGCACAACAGAGATGAACATCTCATTCCTATCTCAATATTTTGTTGTCCAGGAGAAACGTCTTGTGACAATATATAACATAGTCGAAAGTGGTGGATGAGATGCAATATGGAGTTCAAGTCACCAATAAAAGCTCCACGTCACATGAGATCTGAAAGTGTCCCCATGAGTTGCAACAATAATTATCCTCACTTACGAGAGTACAACCATTCACACGTTGTATACCTACATGTGGAAAACGGACCAGGCGAGTCAAAGAGTCGTCATTTCCGGATTTCTGCTTAGTTGGTTAATGATCATTTCTAGGCTTTAACCTGTACTCATGGGACCCATCAGAGAGAAACTAGTCTAGCCTACATGTCACATGTGGTCAGTACGTTAGCGGTTCATCATCCAAACTCACTAACTATCCAAAAAAAAATCAGGCTTCCATATATGAAAATAGAAGAAAGCCTTTCTATTTTCTGAAATTTGTACGTTATTGCCAAGAATGTAATATACAGATTAAAATCAAAATCTCTATTTTTTTAAGAGAGAGCTTTGTTGCCTGTGCATTGTCCAAAGTTAATGTACACAACTCACATCATATCCTCATACATGCCTCACCCCAATGTAGACCACAATGCCTTTTCTCCTTTACAAGTCATGGAAAGTTCGTCAGATACTTAAAAAGATCACATAGATAATAAAAGCACGAGACAAATTTGGATTGCGATTTTCTGCGCGGACCTCCAGACTGTCTGCCCCGGCATTAGAAAGAGACAAGTTTATGACTATTTAAGGCAAACATTCTTTACTTTATATGTGTACACCTACACAATATAAATCTAAAGAGGACAAGATAACGAACTAATGGCAAACGACCCCATCCGTCAAATAAATTTCTAACAATAGCATGACAACATCGTTTTGATCCAGACCCAACTGAGATACCACAATGTGGCGATCACAGATCGACAAAAATAATATCAAGTTTATCCTAAACTTTGAGCTTAGGCTAGCTAGCACACTTGAATATGGAGCACTCCAGTGGTTGTATGAAGATTTAATGATACAAAATGTGTGGTGTTTCAACACAAATGTTACTTTGTGCAGTACCATTTCCCACTGAGCGAAGCTACACCTCCCTGAATCCTGGCGACTAACTCAAAATGTAGGAATTTTGGCACGTTTTTTCTTTGTCACCCTCGTCCCAAGTTGGCTATTAGTGCTCAAAACATTCTTGATAACTCTCATTCCTAGATATACTTGCATGTATTTGATCGAGAGGCAGAGGAGAGATCATGTATTTCATTACTAGCTCAATGTGGAGTTGTGTCGCACAAACGTTTTGTCTCAATATATAACCGTGTAGTGTAGGGTTCCTCGCACATACATTGGCCCCGCTTGCTAACCCTGTAGTTTTACCCCCGCGTGTGTGCTATTTAAGGAGTTGTGATCAGCTGAGTTAATTGACAGAGAACAAGAGAAATGGTGCAAGTTTGTGCGGTGCCAAAAGCGTCTCTGTTCAGCGTCTCCACATTTTTTTTTTGACTATAGTCTCCACAATATTCATGTGTGTCTTGGGCAAATCGACGCCGGCGGTAGCAACTAGCAACAGCGGCAGCACTCGCGGCGGTAACAGAGTCAGGCCATCGAATCACCTCCTCATCACTGGACTATGCTACCGTCACTGACGCTCGCCGCAGCACCGCATAGGCACGGTTGAACTGCTGGCGCGGATGCTCCTCGCCGTTGAGCCCGAGGAAGAAGAAGGCTCTCGTTTTCCAAGTTCAGAGAACGAGGCGGGTCCGGACGGCGCGACCCGGGCAGACGAACGCCTCCGGCTCTGGTTGCTTTGCTTGATGTGATGCAGATTTTGGTTGAGACAAATAAGTTTGCTCCGAATAACAACAGGCGGCAGTTCGCTTGTCACCGGCGGCGGCAGCTGCAGCTTGCTAATTGATGCCGTTGCTCAGGGCCGGGTCCACAGTGGTGCCAACTGTGCGGCCCGCATAGGGCCCATAAATTTTAGGTGCCCCAAATTTTTACATAGCCAGTATACACTTAGCAGATTTTCTATTCTCAAAAAACAAAAAAAAAACTTAGCAAATTTTCTGTGTACTAGGCCGTATTGCGCCGCTCGCGCGCGTGTCTGCGTGAGTGGTCATGGGCTGTTGGGCCTCTCGCGTAGTCGCATTGCTCACGAAGTCTGGATCGGAAATGAATCCACCCTCCTCTCAAAAAAAAAAGGGAAATGAATCCACCCATTGTTAACCCTGCAACACATGTACAATCGAATCGATCGGAAACAATGGACGCATCGCCGCGGCCATCTGCCTCCCGTCTCCTGAAGCGCCGAACGCATACAGATTGCCAGATTGACTGCCGGTTTGGCAAAATCGATCGGCACAGGAATTGGAAATTATGAGGAATCAGTAGCGTGATCGACTGATTAACTTCAATCGCCCTTGTCGCCGGCGACGGGAGAAACTGCAGTCGCAAAAGCCCAAAAACTGGTAGTGTGCTCCTACTCCTAAATACTATTTCCTCCTTTTTGATTGACTTCAATTTTATTTTATTCATCATTTGTATCTTGTGTTTCAATAGTACAGATTTGTGTCATCATGGGGAGACATCGTCCATACCCAGACGCACCAGAGAAAAGAAAAAATAAATAATTTAGTTCAATCTAAAAAGGCGCTATGGACAGGTTTATTAGAAAAGAATCATCACAAGTGTCATCCGGTAATCATTCTGTTGATCCTTCTACCCTTATACTTTCAATTGTTCCTTACAATGATGTTAGAAATGGTACATAGACAAATAATATTGAGATAGAGGAAGATCATATTGATGTTAACTTTGATAATTCACCTATTGCGGATGTTGATGATTCTTTTAAGTCATTTCAAATAGCACAAAAAGAACGATGATGTTCAAATAAATAGATATGATTATCAATATATTCCATTGTTACGTAAATTATATTTATTACATACATTAGAATTATTTATTAATTCAAATTTTCGTCTGAAATAGAGCCCTGTCTTAGAGTTTGGCATAGGGTCCCGGATTTTGTCGGCCCGGCCCTGCCGTTTCTAGATTAGCTAGCGTTGCCGGCTTGTCTGCGTGTTGTGTACGTGGGCATGCTCGTCCAGTGCGCAGCATTGTAAATGTTCGACGGAATGCGTGAACCAAGTGTAAGCTATAGATGCGCTTCTTGCTCGACGCCTCGACATGTCTACCCTATATCTTTGGAATGTGGACTACCGTTCCAACTCTTTTTTTTTTACAGGATCCGACACATATATTAGGAAGCTCAGTACAACTTACAAATAGGTCCAGTAGGAACCAGAAATTACAATAAGACCCAGCAAATTGCACTAAACACCCCGAGCCACCTGGAAGAAACACGATCGGATCCACCCGTCGCCCCAAACACCTAGTCTCCGCCGGAGCCGCCGTACCGCCATTCCCGGGGAAGAAAGCACCTCCACATGTTGTAGTAGACTGCAGATCCGGCCGCTGCGACGCGACGGACACCCAGCTCGATGAACGCACACAGCCATAGCACTTGCTTCCTCAAACCACCCATCTTCCCGCCGCCTCCGCATCGACCAGGCCAGCCACCAAGCACACCCACTCTCCAATCGACCACTCCCCTCGCCGCCACGGCCGGCCGGAGCAAGGTCGCCGAAGACAACCACCTCCACCACCACCAAACACGGGACGCCAACATAAAGAAGCGGCACTTAGTACCTGATGCCGCGGATCTCCACCATGGAACTCCAGGAATCACCAGGACCTTGCACTCCAACGATGTGTCCGCCTCAGCGTCGGGATAGCCGCAGCGCTCCCCAGCCGTGCACCCCTCTTCTTCTCCCCCTCGCCACCGAGGCCGGCCAGGAGCAGAAGAGAGATCCACAGAACAAGGAGCCAGAAGCACTTATTGAAGAAAGCTGCCACGAACTTGCCTCCACGTATCCTCCACCTTGGAAACTTGACGGAGAGCAAATCCACGACGAGCTCACCTAACTCGAGCTTTAAAAAGGAAGCAGCAGAGAGGACATGCAAGCTCGCCGTCGGCTCCGACCTCCGGAGCTCCAGCGACCACCTCTCCTCCACCATCTGCCAAGAGCAGCTCGCAAGCTCCAGCAGCAAAACTCCACACGGCATGGCGCCAGACAAGCACACAGGCCCAAACCTACTACCTAAACTACTACTGTACAACGAGGGCCGGCACCCTAGACCAACTCCACGCCGGCCAGCGCAAGCGCTGGCGGCGGGAGCGGCCGGATCAGGCCGGATTTGGGAGTTGACTTTCAAGGGGAGGAAGAGGAGAAGAGAGGAGGAGGGAGGGAGCCGGTCTGAAAGTGCCAAAACAAGATAACTGACTACAGTTCCAACTTGCTCCACTTTATAATATAATCTAGTATTCTAGTGGGAGTAGTTTTTGCCAAAAGAAACATGAATTTAGAGAGTCGATTTTATAACACAATCATGCCTCTAGCATTTCAAAAGAGATGTGAAATAAATATGATTTCCGTTCGATCTGTACAAAAAAGACAACCGTCCTACAGAATACGGAGCTAAATAAAGAGATCAGAAGAAGACGAAATAGTATACTCCTGAGCTCACATGCTCCTGCTCATTTTCGAAATTCAAGAAAAAAATGTGAAAACACTTCAAAAACAATCTGGAAAACGAGGCAGCAAACATATGCGCTGCTACCGTTCTAACTGTATGAAAAGTTCCGCGGTGAAGTGATATTTGTGGTACTCTGTGCAAAAAAAAAAAAAAACTAGTGCTCATTTGTGCCAACAAACATATCACAAAATTGAGAACCGGTTGCTACGAAACTTTACACATACTTAGAACACTACCGTATGTATGTTGCCAATTTTTCTTAGATTTTTTTGAAATCTTTTCATTTTTTTGAATTTCAAAAGTGGACAGAAGTACGTGAACTCGGGTGTAAAAAGGGATTTTTGAAATAGTGGCAAACTCAATCCCTGAACTAAATGTCTAACAATCACCGTCCAAGCACGACTGCATTTTTTGATCTGTCCAAACAACTGTGGGTTCATAATATCCGAGACCAACTAAGATACAAGGAATTACTAAACAATCATAGATTAAACTCTAAACTCACGCTACATAACTTAGACCGGGTCATTCTAGCGGGCATCAGTAGTACTATGGACGTCCATGTGCCTGCGTACAATAATTCTCATCAGTGGAGTACCGATGGACCTATACACACGGGATTTGTTATATTCTTGCACGTATGAATTTTTCTGGTGCCGACGCAGCTGCCAGGGCTGGGCATAAAATATTCTTGACACCTCTTATTCCTAGTTATATGTGTGTAATTGATCAAACAGCACAGAAGAGATCTATACCTCATTTCTAACTCGATGTGTAGTTGTGGAGGAGAAAGGTCGTTTGGCAATATATAACATAGAGTCAAATGTGGTGGACTGGTGGGTGAGATGCAATATGGAGTTCAGACTCGCCAATATATAACATAGTCTCTCTGTGCCTTTTATCTATAAAACTTGTAGTCATGGGACACATCGCACAGAAAGTAGTCTAGCCTACATGTTGTCAGTACGTTTAGTGGTTCATCCTCCAAACTCACTAACTGACTAGTTATTTTGTGGCTGCCCTGTACGAAAATAGAAGAAAGCCTTATATATATATTCTGAAATTTATACATCACTGTAAAAAATTAATTTTAAAATTAAAATCAAAATCAAAATCTTCATTTTGAAACGAAGAACTTTGTTGACCTTCTGGGCATTCTCCTAAGTTAATGTACACGAACACAACCCAATTCACATCCTCCTACATTTTTTAAGGAAAATCTTTGTTGATCTTATGGGGCCACGCATCAGCTCCAATGTAGACCACCATGCCTTTTCTCCTCTTACAACTCATGGAAAGTTTTGTCACATACTCAAAAAGATGAAAGAGATAATACAAGCATGCGTTTGACCATCAATTTGAATCATGGTTCCGTGGAGCCAAAGGGCGCAAGACCCACATTACGATCCTATTCAATCTCAACGGTAAACATGATTGGAAGGATATGTGTCGAATCGGCCAGCAGGACCGGAACCAGCTCGCACGTAACAGAATTAGAAGACGACGGACAAGAAGCAGGGTAATTTGTAAGGCGTGGCGACTTGTCATGTAATGTTTGAAAAAAAGGACAGGAGGTCAGACGTTCAAAAACCAACGACGAACTAGCCGTGACGGCACCTACCGGGGACCCGGATTCAAAGAAAGAACCGTGTTTTTCCTGAATGATTTCGAGCAGAGAACCAATGAAAGCAAGCAATTGACGGGTCCGCAACTGCTACCAAGAACAGATCATCGCTGAACAAGCGCACTAGAGGATTTTCCAATTTCGAGCCAACCAAAACTTAAGCATGCTAGACATGAACTCAGCAGAAGGTGCAGGGGTTGGAAGGAGAACACGAGCCCGTACCAAAGAAAGCGATGCCAGAGACGATGGCGGAGCGATGTGAGCGTAGACCGGAGAGGAGAAGTTTTCCAAGGAATATTGGCAAAGAGCATCGCCCGGGTAGAGCCCGTCTCTGAAGTGAGGCCAAATCGAAGCATGCTAGGCGCGGACGGCGAGATGAAGCCTAGCTTTTTCCTCTTTTTTTTTTTTTTTGAGTACATGGGATTACAGATCACAAACAAGATCGAACTAGCAGTACAAACCTCAAAAAACATGGAAAAGCTAACCAGTTCTTGAGGCCCAGCATCACCGACGCCGCCTCACCACGGTGACCGCCGACCGCGCGCTGCCACCGCACTCCACCCGAGCCGGCGAACGCAGCGAACCGCGGCCAGGAAGCCCTCCGTAACTAAATATAAGACATTTTTGTTGAACTACAAAAATGTCTTATATGTCTTATATTTAGTTACAAAGGGAGTAGATGTTACTCTCTAGCTCCCTTGTACGTTTTAAATAGGGGGCTATAGCAAATTGTGTTAACCCTCAAAAAGATCTGTATCCGGGCTTAATCGGAACTAAATGGGGCTATAGCAGAAAATTGTACATGGACTCATTTAGCATTAAGATGCTCAACAAGCTACAGCTAAGCTATAGATGGCTATTTAAAACTATGGTACAGCTTTAAAAAAACTCAGTGACCGCTACACACGGTGATCAGGTTTGTGACTGTCGGCCAAGACCTCGATCGATGGAGGACGATGCAGACAGAGGCTGCAGGCTTGGAGATGATCCGAGACCATTTAGGGCGGCAATGCTGAACGAGCTAGCAACTATTGGAGAAGGGGAAGCATTCGACACCATGACCGGAGCGGGCAGTGGCGGGAGAGGAACAAGATGCATTTGAGAGAGGAGGTGGACACCCTGGCCGGAGCGACCAGCGGCGCGAGCGGCAGAAGAAGCTTACTAAGGGAGAGGGAACGATTGACGTCGTGGCCCACGGCGGGGCGGCGTAGGGAGCTCTCATGCATGCGTCTAGCAAGATGATCAACCGTCTTTCAGGTAATCTTATCTATTTAGTACTCCCTCCGTTCACAAAAGGATGTCTCAACTTTGGCCTAAGATAGGACAAAATTGAGACATCATTTTGTGAACGGAGGGAGTATAATTGATTTCGATAACTTTTTCGACAGTGATAAAAATTGGACGAATAAGATCAGGGACTTGTGTTCTCGGAGATGGAAGCCAAGCCATGCTTGACGCCTGCTATGCTAAGCTAAACGAAAGCGTCGGCTACAAGAAGTGAAGCCATCGGTAATAAAAACAATTGTGCATTCTTGCAAGTAACCACCGAGCCTACCGATGGACATCTACACATGAGATTTGTGGTGTTCTTGCACGTATGAATTTTGCTGGTGTCGACACTGTATCCAATGCAGGGGTCAAAATATTCTTGACACCTCCCATTCCAAGTGTATGTGTGTAACAAAACGGATATCTGTATCTCATTCTCCTAGTTCTATGTGTAGTTGTGTATGAGAAAGGTATTTGACAATATATAACAGAGTCAAAAGTGGTGGGTGCGATGCAATATGGAGTTCAACCCACCAATAAAAGCTCCATGTCACGTGAGATCTGAAAGTATCCCCACAAGTTACAACAACGATTATCCTCACTTACGAGTTGCGAGTACAACCATACACACGCTGTATGCCTACACGGTTACACCAGCAGTGCACCTCAGCCCGTGCAATCAAGGTTTTGGTGGTGGGCGACATGTCAAAAAAGAAAGTTTTGGTGGGCGACGAGGAAAACGGACCAGGCGAGTCCAAGAGTCATTCCCGGTTTCTCCTTTTTCTTTTACTCCTTTCGATCCCAAAAAATTGTCGTGAATTTGCCTGTTAAGTTGTACGTGATTAGTTGTTTTCTGGCGACATTTGTATCGGATCGGAGGGAGTAGAAGAATTCCTTTTTTTTAGATAAAGAGTGTTTATTGATATCGAGAAGATACAACATGCACCCAGCCTCTGCAACAACGCAATAACCGAAGCCATTACGGATGCACACAGCCAAAAGACAATAAGAAGAAGAAATAAAAAGAAAAGTCCCGCTAAAGAGTTACAGTCTTTGCAACAGCCGCACAACCACCACCAAAGCAACACCTGATGTCCAATTCTTCAAAAGCAACGCCTTCAAGAAGAACAGTGCCAGGCACAACCAATTAAGGCCAGACCTTGGGTTTTCACCCTGAAGATAATCCTCGCTCTCAAAACAATGTCTTCAGCAAGACCACTGTCAGGCACAACCAATTAAGGCCAAACCTTGGATTTTCACCCTGAAAGGTAGGACTTTTGACATCACGTATGTTGTCGCCCCCACTTACATGCCGCTGCTCCAAGTCCCGAAACACCAAGCTAATTCCTCCTCGCCAGAAAGATTCGAACCACCATTGCTAGTCATCAGATCTTGACTTACATGACCTTCTCCGCCAGCACCATGGAACGAGAACATGTCCCATGATATTAACAGCCAACAGAGCTTCGAAGCGCTCCCTCTGACATGGGTGCGCACGACCGAAACTCACCCGATCCAGCAATCTCCAGGCATGAATCGCCCAGTGGAGTTCGCCGGCGGAGTCTTCCGGAACACGCCACGGTAGCCAGATCGACAATCTGGCCAGATCGAAGAAACAAGTGGTAAGCAGATCCTTATCATGGCGCAAGAGGAACCCTAGGACCGCCGCCATTATTCAGCAGAACCAGCCAGCCCCCACGCCGCCGGTCAGAGCAACCGAGGGGAGAACGACTGCATCTTCACCATACCCGCAGCACTCGAATAGGAGCAGTCCCGGCCGGCCCAGATCTGGCCCTGAGGCACAAATCGGACCCAGCCACCTGCGCCGTCGAAGACCACTGCAGAGGGCGTCTGCGCGTCCACCACCTCCACGTCGCTCAGCTGGGGAGGCGACCAGCCGGCACACCAGCCACACCGCCCCAAACCCCACGCGCCGCAAGACGGCGAGTCCAGGCGGAGGACCTAGACCCACGGCCTGCCACCACCACCTGCGAGACAGAGGTAGATGCAGCCGCCGCCAGGCCGGGAGACGCCGCCCCCAACCACTGCCCGAGGCCATCACCGCCGACACCGCCCCAGCCGCACCGTCGGAGAGATCTCGGCGACCACCTCCCCTAGCACCGCTCGGAACCAGGGGGCCGCCGCCACCGCGGCCGGCGCCGGCGGCAGCGGCGGAGGGAAGGCAGGGAGAGGGGAGGGTGGTTGGCGATGGGATCGGGAGACCCCCGGCGGCGCCCTAGGGAACGCCGCGAGAGGTGGAGAGGAGGTTTCCTGAGCGGTCTTTTTCCCTTGGCCAGTAGAAGAATTCCTGGTTTCTGCTTAGTTTGATAAGGACCATTTTGGGTTTAGGGCCCGCTTGGATTGTTGTTACAGAACCACGCTATGGAAATATTTCCCCTGTCCCCGGAATTTCAGCGTGACCTCACCGGTCCGTATTTTCAACCGACCGTTTTGGCTAATATCGCTGATCCAAGCGGGGTCTTAACCTGTAGTCATGGGACCCATCAGAGAGAAACTAGTCTAGTCTACATGTTGACAGTAAGTGGTTCATCATGGGAACACACTATCTGTCTAAATATTTTCTGGTTGCCCTGTACGAAATTCATTTCTGAAACTTATACGTCATTGCCAAGAATTTAATATACATATTAGACTAAAAATCTCCATTCATTTTAGGGAAGAACTTTGTTGACCTTCTGGTCATTGTCCTAAGTTAATGTACACAGCCTACGTCGCATCCTCCTACATTTTTAAAGGAAGAACTTCATTGAACTTCTGGGTATCACCGCCAATGTAGACCACAAGTCCACAATGCATTTTCTATTCTTACAACTCATGGCGAGTTTGTCAGATACTACTCCCTCCGTTCGGAAAAGGATGTCACAAAAATGAACTATAGATAGACCATTTTTGTGACATCCTTTTCCGAACGGAGGAAGTAAAAAAGATGACATTAGATAATAAAAGCACGAGTTTGGTCATCAATTTGCATCCTGGTTACGGATATACTCCGTTCCTTTCAAAATGTAAGATGATTTAGTTTTTTTTTCATATTCACATGTACCTATATGTATCTAAAAATATTTTAATGTGCATGTTCACTCATTTTAGTCCCCATTTCGACAACATGTGAAACACCTAAAAGATCTTATATTTAGGAACAAAGAGAGTACATCTCTATGAGGGTAGGCATGTGATTTTATTTTAGTTTACCTGTTAACTCTAATTTTATCTTGGGTATCTTGAAGGCTTCACTCTAATATTATCCAAGCAGGGCGGTCTCTACCAATAGTAGCAGGATTTATGGAACTACTTACCACTGCACCTCATTGTTCGAAACCCACCTTTGAGTTTCCAAAAAAGTGTGGAATAGTTCATTTATGTAATCCATTCTATGTCATGTGCACGTACTAGCAATCACATACGGAATATGACTCATGTGACTAGTACTAAAAGATAAGTTTATGGATATATAACTCAAGCATTAATTTACATACGGAATATCACTCATGTGACTAGTAGACAGTAAGGAGCTAAAGAGGTTAAAGACTACATACTAATGGCAAACTCGCTCTCTCAACCAAATTTCTAACAGCCATCGCCTAAGCAAGACCACCACATCTTTTTGATCAATCTAAACTACCGGCTCCGATAAAATATGAACCCATCTATGATACATTAATACAAACAAAGATATATGAAGAAGAGAATGTATCTAGTGATAGCAAGTTTTATATGAAAAACATTGAAAATGATAATGAAAAATCTGAATGTTTTTATAGAGATAAACTATTATAATGTACTGAAATGAAAATAACATTCCACGAGTAGTGCGTCCCATTTATTATTTTACTTCTTATTTCTAAAAAAATCTCATCAGTCGACTTTGGATATGAATTTCCTTGGTATAACAAATTAATATTGTGTAAATATAGTGGAAATAATCTACAAATTTCGTTGAACACTTTCTGTACTTTCAAAACACATTTAAATATTGGTATCTCTTCCCACATGAAGACCTAGTTGTCGGGCCAGGCCGGGCTCTGGCCTAGATTTTTCTGCAACGGGTTTTTTGAGGCCCGGCCCGAGCCTGGCCCGAGAAATGAACAGGTATACAGTACACACATGCTCCTTGATAAAACAATGGTGCACATTTATCCAAGCAAAAACTCCTCAAGGGTCGTAAATAATGTGATACATGTAAGGATCTTGAACATACATAATTTTCTAGTCTCCTCGGAAGTCACGGTTCAGGGCTCAAAACATTTCTGAGACCTCACAACCCTACCTATGAGAGAGAGAGAGAGAGAGAGAGAGAGAGAGAGAGATAGAGAGAGAGAGAGAGAGAGAGAGAGTATGTCATCTGAATTCGATGTGAGTTGTGCAGGATAATATTTTTGGGCATTATATAAAATGGAGTTGAAGGCGGTGGGTGAGATGCATTATTGAATTGACTCATCAGTAGAAGTATTTCTCACATGAGAATTATATTTCTCCCGAGGAGTTACTACCACCATTATGTTCACATGTGTGAAGAACGTAAGACCTACTTATTGGTTTGCACATAATAAAAAACTAAACATTTTTAGGAACTGGATTTGTTGGATTCGGAGATATTTGTCCATGCACTTCATGAAACTACTAAATGGGTACATGTAGTGCATGTATCTTTTGATATCACACTATAATAGTCAATAATGTTTTATAATAGGAACCATATGTGCATGCATCTTTTGATATCACACATTGCAAGTGAATTTGTTTGTTCCATAGTACATACAGCTAAAAAATGATCTTATGGTTATGTTTACCCAGCTGCAGACGGCTGAGCTGCCACTTTATAAGCTGAACATCGGTGTCATTACCTTGCAGCCCAAAAAGGAAGATGCGTGTAGAATTGAGCAGTATAGGCCGATTTGTCTACTGAGTGTCAATTTTGAAATTTTCTCCAAAGTTGGAACGAATAGGGTGACGTCTATTGCGAGCAGAGTTACTCCTCCAACCCTGACAGCTTTTATTCCAGGCAGAAATATCTTCGAGGGAGTTGTCGTACTTCATGAGATAATACATAAACTAAAACGCAAGAAACTTGATGGAGTTCTATTTAAGATTGATTTTGGTCTTTCCTACAGCAAGTTCTCCGTATGAAAGGGTTTGCGCCAAGTGGAGTGAGTGGATTGCCCGTTTTGTTCAAGGGGGAGTGTTGGTATTCATGTAAATGATGATATCGGTCATTATTTCCAAACACTCAAAGGTTTGAGACAGGGAGACCCACTGTCACCCCTGCTATTTAACTTAGTTGCTGATATGCTGGCCATTTTGATTGCAAGGGCAAAGGAGGAATGACAGGTTGGATGGTTGATACCACACCTAGTTCATGGGCGTGTCTCAATTCTTCAATATTCGGATGACATAATATTATTTCTAGAACATGACATCGTGAATGTCATGAGCATGAAATTAATATTGGCTTTTTAAAGCTAAGGACGAGCAAGATCAATACCGACATATTTTTGGTTGTGAACTCGGATCACTCCGATTTAAATATCTAGGTATTCCTATTCATTATAGAAAGTTGCTCAATAAGGGATGGAAACCAGTTGAGGATTGCTTTGAGCGTAAGCTGGGGTCCTGGTTAGCCAAGATGTTGTCATACGGAGATCGTCTTGTGCTAATTAATTATGTTCTGGCTAGCTTGCCAATGTTTCGGCTATCTTTCTTTGAAATACATAAGGGGGTATGTAAAAGATTGGACTTTTATAGATCTCGATTTTTTTGGCAGAGCGATCAACAAAAAACAAGTATAGACTCACGAAATGGAATATAGTTTGAAGATTAAAAATAAGTGTTTGCTTAGTAAATGGCTTTATAAAATTCTTCATGAGGATGGTGTGTGGCAGGAAATATTAAGTAACAAGTACTTAGGTGATAAAAAGTTGTCACAAGTTCAAGCTAAACCATCTGACTCTCCATTTTGGAAGGGACTCATGGGAGTCAAAGAGGATTTTGGATCATTTACACTTGGAGATGGACAACAAATCCGTTTTTGGGAGGACATATGGGCAGGCAATACTTCATTAGCGAATGTATACCCTTCTTTATATGCTATCTCCTCCAATAAACAGGCCACGGTGGCTGCTGTTTTTGACATTGTACCTATTAATCTTCCCTTCCGTAGGAATTTGGTAGGGGCGAATAGGGAATTGTGGTTTTACCTAGTTGAGAAACTTTTGCGTGTTAACTTAACTAGTGAACCGGATAAATTTAACTGGAAATTAACTTCAGTGGGTTTTTTCAGTTAAATCTTATTATGCCGAGCTATTAAATGGCCACACAAGATATTTGCGTAAATATCTTTGGCGACTTAAGATACCACTAAAAAAATCTTTTATGGTTTTTTAACCAAAAGGAATTATTAACAAAGGATAACTTGATTAAACGGAGATGGACAGGTTCCAAGAAATGCGTTTTCTGTGATGCAGATGAGTCTGTGGAGCATTTGTTCATTTCCTGTACTTTTTCACGGGATATTCGGAGATTGGTGCTTTTTTTTTACCATGTTACCGTAGGGGAAAGCCCCTACGGTGTAAATTTTGAATTAAAGTGATGGAGAAACCAGGGGTTTTCCAAAACGAGTGTTACAAGCAGCAAACAAGAGATTGGTGCATTTTACCTTTAACATCTATCCTCTAACAAGCATAGCAGATATGTTTGGTAGCTGGTTGAACGGGGTGGATAAAAAGTCAAAAGCATGAATTAGAATAGGCGTGGCGGCCATTCTGTGGGCAATTTGGAATTTCCACAATGATATTATTTTAACATTGCACAATCTACTCATTATTTGCAGGTTAAAAAAGACAACTTATTGGATCCATATGTGGTCATATCTTCTGCCTGTGGATCAGCGTGGACTCATGGATACCAGATGTACTCGAATGATGATGGTCGTACGGGCTATCTGTAACAGCCCAAAGTGAGAACCTGAAAACCTGTATAAAATTTTCACTTTTGCTTAGTACATGCATCATAGCATCATGGCATTTCATCTTAAATTGCTAAACCAAATTAAAATATGTGGAAACAAGAACACACCTAAATCCATCTCCTTGCAACTCAGATGTGGTTGCTGTCTAATAACCACAACTACAAATACCCATCCAGAGTTGTCAAGGAA
Source organism: Poa pratensis (assembly GCA_947311845.1). Taxonomy (NCBI): domain Eukaryota; kingdom Viridiplantae; phylum Streptophyta; class Magnoliopsida; order Poales; family Poaceae; genus Poa; species Poa pratensis. The sequence continues at coordinate 6,933,826 of CAMZMU010000105.1, read as the reverse complement.
GTTTTAGGAGTTCAACATATTGTTTTTGCACTCGCTCCAAATTATTCACGGAGTAACTTTTCGAATTTAGAAAAACTGCTATAATCCAACACCTTGAACAAATGTTGTCAACAACATTTTTTTTGCCACACCAAAATTTGGGGTACTTCTACATAATATGGGGAGCCTCCCCAAAATTTTTTCACAATTTTTGGAAGTGTTCAAATGCTTCAAATAATTCAAATACTGTGCTGGTTTTAAATTTAGAACAGAAAAGGACCTGTTCGTAAATAATGGAGGACCTGCCCGTGATGGAAGATTTTCTGCCAGGGGCCAAATCGCAAAACCGTGGTCTTCTTCCTCGCGCTGTAGCGACCGAGCCGCCGAGCTCGCGTCGCACCAGGTCGCCAACCCGCCCCTGCCGCGCGACGACCACGCCGGGCCCCCCCCCCCTCTGCCGTCCACCACGAAGAGGAGCAGAGCATCCCGAGGCCCACTGCCCTGCCCTATCCCCTTGCTCCCTGCCCCTCTGCTCCCCGTCCTCTCCACGCCATGGCTGAGCCGGAGCTCGCGTTCGCCGTCAAATCCCCGCCGCTGTAGTCCACCTCGTGCATCGCCGTGAGGGGCGAAGGCTCCGCCGTGCTTCCCTCCGCCTCCTCGTGGTAGGAATCGGTCCGGAGACACGAGGAATCGCCGCCGCCGCCCCGTTCTCTTCGACCACGGCCGCAGCGTCGCCGCGGCCCCGCCGCCCGAATTTGTCGCCGTTGACCTTCCTCCGCCGTCCCCGCCTTCTCCACGGAGCTGAGGGTGAGCACCTCTACCTCGCTGGCCCTCTTCCCTCTCCCTTCTCGCGTCGCCTCATCGCGGGGATCATCGCCGTCGCAGTACACTTCGTCACCGTAGCACGCTCGGCATCGTGCTGGGAGAGCCCGGTTTAAATCCTGGATTTTTCCGGAGTCTAGCCCGGAATAGGCAATATGCTACTGGACCGTTACGTTTCTATCCGGTCCATACCCGGAAATGAACCGGAAATAATTCCGGGGATGATTTTCTCCCGGTATGAAACCCAGAATATTCCGGGCTGGCATCCGGATAGTAAATACTGGTTCTGGAATTGCTTTTTCCTTTCACCCATACATCTCCAATTGTATAAACTTTATATTGTGGTTATTTAAATCATCAAAAGATCATATCAACAGGGAAAAAGTATAAAAATAATAATCTTTATCGGTGTATCCGAAAAATGTGTGTGACACACCAAAATACCCCGAAAATTGTGATTAAAACTTTAAAATAAATATCACGCTTATTTGATCACATTCGAAATATGGTGCTTCTAGTGATATTAAAATCATACGTTTAAGAAAGGAGGAACTTATAAAATTAATAACTTTTTACCGGGACCTCCGAAAAATATGTTCCTTATATCAAAATGTTCAGAAAAACATGAGTGACCCCGAATCATCATCATGCATCATTGATCACAATTACAATAATGTGCTCTAGTAGTAATGATAATCACTAAGTTTAAATATGGGGTTTATTCCCAAATAATGCAATAAATATAACGGGGACCCCATTTAACTTGTTGGTCATGTTCAAAGCTTCTAGGGTGCATTTAAAATGTCATATCATTATCCTTGTATGCATTGCACAACTGCCATGTGTTGATTGTTTTTCCGGTGTTGTTTGTGCATCGGTAGATCAAGGAGGTGAAGTGCCACCCCCGTCTTGTGACGATCCGTACTACCAGCCGTATCAACAAGGCAAGCGTAACCCCCCCCCTCTGAGCATATCTTATCCTATGTTTCCGCAAATATTTTCTCCACTATAATATTGCATGCGGTTCTAAATGTCAACTTTTGTCGGATTAGAGTATCATATAGTTGCATTAATTCCCTATGCCATTATCTGTTTCCCCTCCTATTATCTATAGGTTTGTGTTGTTGGCCGAGCTACTTATAAATGCTATGTGATGCTTAGCCATGCCTAGTTATATGCCTAGCTTTACGATGGAGATATGTGTTGTGGAAACATGTGTGAAATGTTGAGATGATGGTGGAGAATTGTGGTGACGGATAATAAAATGCTTGAAGGTGGGGATGAGAGGCCACTGTGGTTGTGGTGTTTTGTCTCGTTCTCGCCACCTAGGTGCGAGTTCTTTACCTCTTGAACCAAGACTGAGCGTGCAACCATGCGTGAGGCCCATGTAATTGCAGGAACCCTCATAGACTAAATAACTCGAGCGGGGCTAGCCAGGGTCCTCTAGTTCGGGCTTCCATTTGCGCGTGCGTGAGTTGGTGGCTGAGGATGGTATGAGGATGGTGGTGTTAGGAAAATGAGTGGCCGTGGGGCAGGGTGTTGTGATCCCGGCAGTCCTACCGCCACTGATGATCCTGGAAGGTCCTTAACGAGGGAGAAGTCGACACCGTTCCCACCCAGCCGGCTTTCCAAGGAAGAGAGCTAATGCGCAGGTAATGGGCCGGGCGGTACGCGTGGCAAACATTTGTACACCCCTACAGGGTTAAATCTTTTCGAAAAGCCGTGCCCGCGGTTATGGATGAACTTGGGAAGTGAAGGTAAGATCATAGAATAACTTTAACGGAATGATTAAATACTGGGTACTAGAGGTACCACTTCAAGATTGTAAGGTGAGCTTCCTTGAGGGTGATTCGGGGAGGTGCCTTTGATGAACATGTACAGTGGTTGATGATGAAAGGTGACGAAAGAAAGAGTACTTCTTACCTCTTTTGAAAATACTCTGAATAGTCGATGCCTTTGAGTTATGTTTTCATAAATAAAATCAGCTTTATGCAAAACAGCCATATGACTTTGAAAGCCTCATCGAGCTAAAGCTCTATATATAATCTTGCGAGTTTGTCGAACTCAACGTCGTTTGTTTTGTTTTAGAGGAGGACTTCACCGATCTCGAAGGTGGGTTCTTTGTGGACGTCGACGAGTAGTCTGGGGTTCCCAGGTGGCAGCTTGGGACATCCCGGAGCAGCTGGCGCTGTGATGTTTATCTGTAGGCCTCTTAGGCCATATATTTGGATCTTGTTGTTTAGAACAACCTAATTTGCTTCCGCTTGTTGTAATGTTGGGTCCGTGACCTCTGGTTGTCATTTGCTATCTTTCTCTATTATAAGAGTTGAACTATAATGATTTGTGTCGTAGAGTCTGTGATGTGCCAGTTGTTCCACAAGTCTTGGTCTCTCTATTATGCATTGAGGGTTGTGCCTGTGTTAAGGCATCAATCGGGGGGTTGCGTTGCCGATGATCCATTCCGAGAAACGCCTGCCAAAGGTTTTGGCCGGGGATTGGTAAACCCGTAACCTCCGGTTGTATCGCTTAACCGGTGACACACAGCATCACTGTATAACAGTCAGGTCGGGGCGCCACACTATCTTCTGCCGGGGTGGGTGGCTACATCATAAGCGATTAGATGGCTAGGGCCTTTTTTATCTGGTTGATTTTGTATCCACGCTGAGAAATCCGTGAATTGTAACTCCTATGAATTTTTGATACTATGCAATAATTGTGGAGGCTGTGTGCACCATTTTTATGCAGATGCCGGGGATCAGCACCCCCGTTAAAAAAACAATATAGCTCACAATAGTGCGGTTTGTACAGTTGTAGGTTTCGCACAACATAAATAGGACAAAAATATGTAGTATTTTGTTTGAGATCATATCTTGGTTTAGCAGAGTCCATACCTAGAAATGCAAGTATGGAGGGTTACTATGAGATTATAAGTTTGTTTTGTTCATACATATATCACAATATTTTTGTGATAAGATAGATGGAATAAATCTAGGAGGTAGGTTTACTCAATTATGAGACCAATAACTCTGTTAGTGCTATATCTATATGACATAAAATTTATATCATTTGATTCATATTCAAAAGAACTTACTTATTATTATGATCTTGTGTCATATAAACCATGAATTGTTGAGTAAAAATATTGGTTATAACCTTACTTTTCATGAAGGTAAGTACGAATTATATTTGTAAATTGACGGAGTACCTAACTTGTTATAGACTATGATAACACTTGCAAGCCCACCAACAGTTTTGTTTGCTTGAATTGTGATCTGGATATAAAGGTGATAAATCGGACAATTGTTCTAGCCAATGGGCATGGTTATGAGATGTTGGTCTTGACTGAAGTCACTCTACTGTAACCGAGAAATTAATCACCACACAAATGAACCTCCAAATGTAGTGGTAATACATAGTACTCCCTCCATCCCCAAATAGGTGGCGATAAATTGAGTAAAAAGACAACATTTTTTAAGTGTGATTGGGTAGATATATATATATAATATGAACATGTACGATATGTAATCAATACCAATAGATTCACCACAAGATATATTTTTATAACGTATTTATGAAATGTTATAATAGTTGATATTTCATTCTATGTATCTAGTCAAAGTTAGAAAAGTTGACTTCTAAATTCAGCTGATAAGCCACCTATTTGGGGACGGAGGTAGTAGCTTCCTATGTGAACACAAAACAACAAGAGCACCTAAGCCAAGCAAAACCAAGACAATAAATTTCAGTAAGACAAGACCAAACATCTTTTTGGAAAGTTACAGAAAGATCACAAAGATTTTGACACGTGACACGTCCAACAGGAGTAGCCGAGTTTAGTATAGACAAGAACCACTATTAGTCTAGTTGTATTAGGAAAGCATTTTTCATTGGTATCTTGAAGCATTTTATATAAATTGCGATGCATGACGCGACTAGTTGTGGCTCTAAAGATCATAAGAAAAGGCTGAGTAGTTGTAGCAGTACTTGCTAGCATTAAACTCAGAGCTCGTGCTGAAGTATTTGGACAGAGTCATTGATACGTCTCAAACGTATATATAATTTTTGATGTTCCATGTTGATATTATACCAATTGTTACATGTTTTGCATCCACTTTATATCACTTTTATACATTTTGTGGGACTAACCTATTAACAAGATGCCGAAGTGTCAGTTCCTGTTTTCTGTTGTTTTTTTCCGTTTCAGAAAAGCTAGTCGGGAAATATTCTCGGAATTGGACGAAAATTTACGGAGGCCCCTATTTTATTAGAAGACACCTGGAGTCCGAAGGGGAGACGAAGTGGAGCCACGAGGGCCCCACACGTGGGCTCGGCGCGGCCAAGGATCTGCCGGCGCCCAGGGATGGTGTCGTCACCTCGTGCACCGCCTCGCGACGCCCTTTGGCCTATATATTACTCCTACCCCGAAAACCCTAAAAGAATCGACGATTTCTCCAGAAAAGTTCCAGAGCTCCGCCGCCATCTGAAACCCTAATTCGGGGGACAGAAGTCTCTGTTTCGGCACCTTGCCGGGATGGGGAATTGCCCCCGGAGCCATCTCCATCGACGCCACCGCCTCCATCATCGCCGTTGCTGCCTCCCATGATGAGGAGGCAGTAGTTCTTCATCGGGGCTGAGGGCTCTACCGGTAGCTATGTGGTTTATCTCTCTCTGCCATGGTGTGATCTTTATGTGATCATGAGCTTTGTAATCTAGTTGAATCCATAGATGTTACTCTTCATTATCTTATATGCTACTTGAGTGGTTTTATTAATGTAAACTCCGGAGTCACCTTTGTCCCATGGTGCGAAGTTGACAGTGTGCGCACCGTGTGTGGCTCTTAGGCTAAAGATTACATGAATATTTATCATGAGTTATTATTTGCGTTGGATGTCTCTATAAAATTGCGGTGTTTGTCTAGTACTATTTAGGGCGTTCAAGTTGACAGTGTGGGGTTCCCTAGATGTGGAATGCGACTTTAAGGTGTGCTTTTATAGCCCTACGCAGTGGATTGGTGTTCGTTATCCAACGAGAGAATAATTCAGAGTAGCATAGTGAAGAGGAAATATCTATGTATTCAATTATATTATTATTGTTGAGAGTGTCCACTAGTGAAAGTATGATCCCTAGGCCTTATTTCTAAGCATTGAAACACCGTTTACAACCAGTTCTGCTACATGTTTGCTTGCTGCCATTTTTATTTCAGATTGCAATTACCACTTATAATCATCCATATCACTTGCATTTTAATATCTCTTCGCCGAACTAGTGCACCTATACACCTGACAAGTGTATTGGGTGTGTTGGGGACACAAGAGACTTCTTGTATCTTAATTTCAGGGTTGCTTGAGAGGGATATCTTTGACCTCTATCTCCCTGAGTTCAATAAATCTTGGGTGATTCACTTAAGGAAAACTTGCTGCTGTTCTACAAACCTCTGCACTTGGAGGCCCAACACTGTCTACAAGAATAGAAGCGTGCGTAGACATCAGTCATTCCTGCAATTATATGAAGACATAATAAGCGGTGTGTGGACCCAAATGCTCCTTTATGGAGTACGGTTGCACATCGAACTATGTTGCACATCCTTGAGTACCGCAAATAACCCGTGATTTTTGAATCTATGTAGTTTTGTGGGTTACTAGGAAGGTGATGACGTGAAAACACACGTTCGTTGGGAGACCCCAAGAGAAAAGTATGATGTAATGCAGCAACAATTTTCTCTTGATATCTATCAAGGTTATCAATCCAGTAGGAGTCAAAAGTGCTTCAGAAAATTGTCAACGGCACCAAAAAATATGGCACGGCGCAATGTCAGACGATTTGGTGGTTGACGTGGACGTGCACACAACACAATAAAACTATTTTGCCCCAACGAAACATGAAGGTTGTCAATCTTCCCGGCTTGCTGAATACAAAGGATTAAACGTATAGTGTGTAGAATAATAATAAATGCAGAAAGTAACAGAGAACAGATGATTGCAGTTGGTGTATTTATCAGTGTAAAAGAATGGATCGGGGTCCACAGTTCACTAGTGGTGTCTCTCCATAAAAGATAACATGCATGTTGGGTAAACAAATTACAGCTGGGCAATTGACAAATAGCAAGCGCATGACAATGCAATATATGACAAGATAGTTTATTTTAGTATTTATTGGGCATTACAACATAATACATGGATCGTTTACCAGCTGCATCCATGCCTAAATAATCCGCTTCCAGGATAGCATCTGTGTCTCCCGTTAGTATTAAGTTGCAAACAACAGATTATTGTATTAAGCAAAGTGTGTAATGTAAATAAACGAATTAGACTTAACAGCAGTACCCAAGCTAAGCATTAGTTATTTTATCCATCTAGCTCACAAGATCTTTTCGTGGAATGTAAACAAACGAATAAGATGATCTTGATCATGTTAGGCAGCTCACAAGATCTAAACATGATAGCACAAAGTGGATAGATAACCATCTAGCTACTGCTATGGACCCGTAGTCTAAGAATGAACTACTCATGCATCACTCCGGAGGCGGGCATGGTGATGTAGAGCCCTCCGGTGATGATCTCCCTCTCCGGCAGGGTGCCGGGAAGACGGCGGCGGCGGTGACGGAACTTTTCGTGAAATAATGCTCGGATATTTAGGATTTTTGGGACGGAGGCAATATATAGGCGAAACGGCGGCGCGTGGGGCCAGCCGAGGGCCCCACACACCACCACGGCGCGCCAGGCAGGGGGGCGCGCCCTAGTGGTGTTTGGCTCCCCTGGGTCGCTTCTTCGTGCGCCCTTCGGACTTCGTCTTCGTGTCGGTGAAAAACTGGGCTCCGTTGATTTTTGTCCAATTCCGAGAATATTTCCTGACTAGCTTTTCTGAAACGGAAAAACAGCAGAAAACAGGAACTGACACTATGACATCTTGTTAATAGGTTAGTCCCAGAAAATGCATAAAAATGCTATGAAGTGTATATAAAACATGTAACAATATGTATAAAACAAGCATGGAATATCAAAAATTATAGATACATTTAAGACTTATCAGAAGGCGTGAGACCTGCCTCAAAGTATTCTTGATGCATCTTATTCCTAGCTATTAGTATGTGTAATCGGTCATGGGCAGCATAAGAGAGGTCATGTATCTCGTTCCTTGATCGAACATAGTTGCGCAGGAGAAATCTTAGGTGGCAGTATATAGCATAGAGTCGTCGAAGGTGGTAGGTGAGAATGAGATGCAATGAACACACCAATAAAAGCTCCACATCACATGATATTTCGAGTGTATTCCAAGGATATACCGGTACCATATGCTCACTTGTGCGATGAACTGAGGCTTTGATTCATTAGCTTGCTCATCCGGTCCAAACTTAATTGGTTGAATCTGTAAATTCCCACCCATTCACTTAATAAAACTACAAAAGGGTACACTAACACATTTATTTTATAATATCACCATAAAATATCCGATTACATTTAAAATGAAGAGTCGTGTTCTTGAAAAAAATGAAGAGTCATGTATACAGAACAATTGTCGTACATAAGTTTAGAAATCGACATATCAAGTAACATAATCCAAAACCACGTAAAGTATGATATACTGTTACATGCGTATATCTCACAATCCTATCGTTGCTAGGGTCATAAATGTTGGAAACATAAACGGGGTTTGTTTTGATGAATAGGAAGCTATGTGGAAAAAAGTGCTCATCACATGTCTCGTAGATTCTTGGTGATACAATACGTGAAAGGAAGAGGGTCGCCGATATATTTCCAACTATGCATCAGAAGGAACAAAGCAGTTACCGACCCGATTAATGCAAAACTTGCAAGGGTACAATTCAGTTCGTGGGCCATTGATTAGAAGAGCGGCTCAAGCTCGTAGTTTTTGTATTGGTACAGATCATGATAAATCCACCAATAGTTTGGCTTGGTTGAATCGTGATCTTCACAAGAGAGAGACCAAACTGACTTGTACAATGTTTGTAGTTTAATTGGATCTGGGGTTTGGTTGTGACTCAAGTCATCGTACTGGACCAGGATATGGATCACCACAAGTAGCTTGTTGTCGCCAAGTCATGTCATTAGACGACTGTGTCTGTGAAAAGACTCGGATGACAGGGTTGTCCACGAAATGCTGCAACACTAGCAACTCCTCCGACACGGAAACACAGGACCATCAGAGCAGATAAGACAAGCAAATACAAAAGGAGGGAATTCAGATAGAAAGGCCAAAACACTTGGAAGCAGACAGATAATTTTTTACATGGGAGTTGGCCAGCAGAAATTAGCATATTTAGTATAGAAAAAAGTGCTTCTTGATGGAATACAGTCGCACATCTTTGAGGGAACTGACGTGGGGTATTTGAATTCCTTTCATGTTTGTAATTTGCTGATGTGCTGAGAGGTTTTGTTATCGAGCTCAATATATTCTTGACACGTCCCACTCCTAGGTATATGTACATATAAGTGATCGGCCGGCACAAGAAAAATCATGTATCTCATTTCTAATCCTAGCTCGGCATGTGGTTGTGTAGGGGAAAGCATCTGCCGATCTGCGACAATATATTGAGTAGAGTTAAAGGTGGTAGGTGAGTTGCAATGTGTGATAAAACTCAACAACAAAACAGTTATTAGTGACTCAGTTTGTGCAAAACTTGCAAGGATCCATTGAAGGGGAAGAAATGCTGCTTTGAGATTCGGGGTGCCAGCCTGCCAGGTGGCTTATTCCAGAGAGGGTCTACATTGATTAGAAGATAGACCCGGTCTGATAGGATTATTTTCCGTTTATTAGATGAACAGCTGATACGGACTGGTTCCACAATAACATAGTTTTTTAAGTTGATATATAGACTATTATAACAAGTGTGAATCTTTTTAAATTTCTCCTGCTTGGAATGATCTAGATACACAAGTGAGAAACCAGACTAATCTTCACAACGTTTTTGTCAATGTAATTGAACTGGGCGCCGTAATGTGGCTGGCCAGCTGAGGTAGCGTGTGGTCACCGAGTCATGTCGCCAGTCGTGTGGGTGTAAAGGTATACATTCGTATAACCATGTGGGTGTGAAGACTCAAACGTATCAATGGCACCCGCGGGTTCGGGGCCGGGTTTGGCACCCCCATACCCGTACCCGCCCCTCCTCCCCGCCCCCGCCACCCGCCCCCATACCCGCCGCCGGGTCTAGAGCTCCACCATACCCGCCACCCGCCGGGTTTGCGGGACCCGACGGATACCCGCGAAGATGCACGACGAGCTCGGACTCCATGGTTCTCGGGCGGTCCAGAGCAGCGCAGGAGGGGCGGCGGCTCAACGTCTGGCGTCCTGCCAGAGCGGCTCCCCGGCCGCGGCGGCAGCCGGCACACCAGCCCGACGGAGAAAAATCCCAACGATGCGGCATGGCTGAGGACGCGCTGCTGGCCTGCATCCTTGCGATGCGGCGGCTAGGCGCCCAACGCGTGGCGACGACAATGGCCAGTGGCCGGTGCCCGGGATAGCGACGATCTCCGGCGGGAGAACCCCAAGGTGATGTACTGTGTGCTCTTGATTTGCATGGCAAACGAATCGAGTGATTCGTGGAAGAATTGCCATCTCTCTCTGTACCACACAGAGGAAAACGATGGGGAACGGTGAACCTTATCCCTTTGGATATTTAGCTTTTCAGTCCTTCCACTTACTGTTGCTTACAGATAAGGCTATGCAATTCTCTTTTCAGCCCTCATGCTTATTACAGTATGTTGTAGAGCACTTGTATTACTCGGATTTTGCATTCAGGTCCAACATCTAGACATGTTAACCGGGTATGCGGGTTAGAGGGTACGGGTTTGGCACCCCCATACCCGCCTCTGCTAGACCCGACGGGTTTTAATTTTTCCCGGTAAGCACGCTCGCGGGTTTTTTTCTACACCATACCCTTCCCATTTAAGGCGGGTACCCGTCGGGTTTACGAGTACCCATTGCCATCCGGATTTGTGACAATAGCACCTTGTAGAACCTTTTTTTTTGTGTTTCACCTCGTAGAACCTCCCGGTGAACAGAAAACAACAGGGCCACCAAAACAGTTACACTACCGAGGGAAATTTATGAAGGATACTGGTCACTCAGGAGAATTTTACGTGACATGCCCCAGGAGAAACCGGTTGAAATACTACTCTAACATGAGAATGGCTAGTCATTGGTGTCCTGATGTATTTTACACTTGAAAGAGCTAACATGCCATCAGGGCCGGCCCTGAGGGGGTCAGGGGGGGCGGCCGCCCCGGGCCCCCAAAATCAAGGGGCCCCGAAGTCCCAGGTAGGTAAAGAATGTGCAGTCGCGGAGGGGCCGTCCAGCGGCGCCATTAGAGCGAGGTTTCTGAGTTCTTTCTCGCGTACAGGGAAGACGAGGACGAATCGTTATGTTCCTCATGTAGTAGAGTTGTTGGGCCTTTTCCCTTCCGTAAGATAAGATTGGGCTTACTTTTTTTTTCTTATTTGGCTTGGGAGTTGGGACCTTTTCCTCTAGTTATCTTATCAAGGGACTATAAGTGGGTGGGGCCGTTGCCATTTTTTTTACCTGGCCTGTTTTATTTTTTTAACTGAGGGTGGGGGGCGTTGTCTGTAGTTAGCACTTAGCACTATGCACGAAGGCTCAATGGTGACACCGAAAAAGTGCATAATTTGAAGATATTAGATGCGAGAGTCAAATATAAAGAAGCATAGTCCCTCAAAAACTAAATGTACATACACTTGGTAGAAGCTCCCTTCATGTCAATTTTGATCACCATACTTGGTTAGTTAATCTGCTATCATGGGATGGAGATCAATACATGGAATGCGGGGCACAATCGACTCAATTTCCTTTGCTCTCATCCCTTTATTTATCCGACCGTAGCAAACACGGAACTACAAGGCCTACCAAAAAATCAATTGATTCGTCATGGTAGACAAGAAAAACGTCGCACGGGTCGCACTCGAGTTTTGGATCAATGTCGCAATGAGTATGCATGCGTGTTTCGACGGGCTATTTACGATTTTAATTCCGGGGGAGTCGTATGCGGTATTGTTCGACTATTCCTGGACGAGAGCTAGAGAAGACACATTGTTAACCTTAATGCAACCACTTTTAATATATTGGTAACATTCATATGTATAAATATAATTAAATATTTTGATGAGGCCCCGGGTTCTAGTTTCGCCCCGGGCCTCCGAATTGTCAGGACCGGCCCTGCATGCCATGCATTAAATATGGTGATTGCAGTGGCTCAGGTTGGCTATGCGTGTAAACAAGAAAAATGCCAGGCAACGTTACAAGAACTCAAATAAAGCAGATTGTAGAGTTTCTCGACAAGGAAGTGAGAATACGGTTCTACAGATTTTACCATCACAAGTTCATCACCATGTCTCCACGGATGAATTGAGTTGCACAAATCAACAGAAAGCTATACAAAATCACGGTCACACTTTTATTGGACTTTTTACTGTCAAAGTTGCATCAGGGGCAAGGCCATCACCGCGCCAAAAACAGAGACGATAACCACCATCAGCCAAAAGGGCACTCTCGTCTTCTGCTTCTTCTCGCCGCGAGCCTCCGCCACTGGTCTTCCTACATTGTTCACCATTGCTGCGGCCTCCTGGGCAGCAGGCGGAGCCGGGGCAGGGTTTTCCTGTGGCTCTGGTTCTGCCACAGTTTGCTCCATTTCTTGTTGTTGGTTGTACTTCTCTACATACTCAGGAAACAATTTCCTGAAGTGTGGGCAATTTTTGCTGTGCAACAAGAGCAGTGTTTATGTAGGCTCATGGTTTAAAACGGGGAATAGTGCATGACATTAAGCATGAAGCAAACATAAAGACCATCTCAGCAGAGGCCAGGAAATGCCAGACATTTAAAGCTTAAGTATACACATTAAGTTACAGTGTAATAACAGCATGCAGTGATTTAGCCCTAGTGGCATGAGCTCGTTGAATTTGGAAATAGAGCATAATAATTAATAAACGAATGATGAGATAGAACTCTCATACAATAATTTACTGAGATAAAACTGTCAGGGAAACCTACAACAAGGTTAATAAAGTGTGATAGTGGAGCCGTTTCAGCACAACAGCCTGAAGCATCTCTGTTTCTGAAGAGTTAAGAACTACAACATTTATCTCAGTGAGCATGATCAGATTAAAATTATGTTGCAGATAAATGCATTTACCTCTCACAGTTGTAAGAAAGAGAAGCCTTTGCTAAACGCTTCTTCTCTCCATCTGTACTCCTGATGCTTCCGGTTGTCAGAGCATCATCCATCTGTAAATAAAGGAAAAAATTTATTGTTTATACAACACAAGGCATTGAATCAATTATTATATTCGGTGACACAAAAAAAAAATGTCTTGTCACTTGAGCACCAGAATACTAGATTTAGGTGACTAGCATGAAAACTAAGTAATATTGCGAGTACAACAGAAAAATCGCATCCTTGCAAGTGAAATGCCGAATTGCTTGCAGTAGTAGTGAAGTGCTTAGTTAGTTGTTAAGAGTACAAATTGCTAGGCTTGAATAGTAGTTCATCTCCAAATCATCATACATCAATAATTAAGAATGAAATCAGATGTTCTTTTTGCTAACTGTAGCTGATGAAAAAGTAACAACTTACCATAAATGATAGGAGCCCTGTTAGAATGCTGCAGCACAAAGGCATATGTCAGACAAGTGATGAAAAAAAAAAATCTCCACGGCAACATATAATCACAACTTGGCAATGAAACACTTGTATATCTAGAAAAGTGAAGTGCACTTTGATGTTCTTGCAAGTTTTACCCTCTTATTGTTAAATATAAAGTTCTGTTCACTTCCAAGCAACCAGAAAAGCATGATTCATGAATGATCCAACAGGAAAGCAAGACTTGCTACTGGATAATGATTTGAAGGCGAGTAACTCAAGACCATAAACTCAAATAGCTGAAATTAAAATGGGAAACATCTTATGGGCGCAAAACCACATTCAAACTTAAGAGCTGATAAGTCATGGGTTTGTTTAGATACCCCCAATTGTTTTCTAAAAGAGCTCAACGGACAAAAATATTCCGCGGAGAGAACACATTATACTCACTGACTGAGCTAGATATCACTGTGTGCATACCTTGCTACAGACCACATTGGATTCCAAGATTCTGGATGAACTGCAAAACCAAAGTTACATGAGATTCATTTAAGCACTGATTGAATATAAAGGAAATTATAAGATGTGGTAACAGCATGATGCTTACAGTCACTCATCGATAGGCATATCCTCTTGTGAGGGGCAAACCTCCCACTGGGGGTTGTCATACTGAACAACAAAGACAAACCATAAGTAAGAAATCAGAAGTTACAAGGAATTCATTACTTCCATATCGGCATATTTCTTAATTTGTTTTCCTTTTGACGTCCTAATGAGGAATGGCACATTGCCACAATATAAAACATTACAGTACCTTATACTTGGAGGTTTGAAGGGGTAATCAGATGGAAATTTAAGCTTCCCATAGTAATATCCACCTTCATAAGGGAAAAAGAGCGAAACTATGTTAGATTATAGGTAATAGAGTAAAATACTGACTGGAGTAGGGCTGTACGTACAACACAGTAGTTCAAAGTATGTATCATAGTTACCTTCAAAGGGTGTGCCTACACTTCCTTCAAGTACAAAATCTGGCACATGAAGACTAAAATAAGTAACTGATACAATCTATAAGGAAAACGAAAAGATAGACAACATAGAAAACAACATGCCAATAACACACAGGACATGTAACCCGATGACGATAAGGATTCGACTTGCAGTAAAGCTTAATGCAAAAAATAATACACTCACATTATGTAGCCAGAATACAAACCGTGAAACGGAAACCAGGGGTATTTTTTTGCCCCTGAAAGGTGTGTCACTTACCAAAATAAGAGTAGCTAGATACATATTGAGCATATCTAACAAACCCATACTTTTAATATGCCTAAATATACCGAATGTCTAAATGCCAAAGTTGAAACTAAAATCTACACTCCAGCATCAGCAGCGGGTTGAATCAAGTCAATGTTTCAGGCAATTAACCAAAAAACAATGTTTCATTTCAACTGAAGTTACCAAGAACCTGTTAAACATTTGAACGATTAGGCAGCTTGATACACAAGACTAGCAGGACGCCTCGGCCACCATTGTACAAGTATAAACCATTGTAGACCAATGCAAAATGTGGAGGCGAACAATGTGTATAGTAACCAGATGGGATTTAATGATGCAAGACAGTGGCGCAACTGCATGAGTCCGTGATGACTGTCAAATAAATTTCCAATACAAACAAGATATACTGTGAACCAACGGGCACTGGTGTGACACTACCCCATCTCTAAGCCCATGCCAATCACGCACTGAACTTTCTATATGCCAATGAGTAACAACCAACCCTACCAGCCACTGCCCATAAGTACAATCAGGAAAGCTTGAACTTACCCAACTCATAACCCAAATTTACAGCACATTTTTCGCAAAAAATCAACAGAGGGATAATTCGTACTGTAACAAATACAGTAGGCGGCCACACAGACACATTACTCAGATTAGCCCAACAGTTTAAACATTATATATGTATGCATGTTACAAATGGGCAAACATAAGCACGCCACCAACTAAATCAAGCACGAGCATGGCCACATGGGTACCACAGACACCAACGATTAGCACAACACCAAATCGCCAATCGCAGCCATCACACCCGATTTTTTCCGTAAATTAAACGACGGTTAATATGCAGGTGGATTGGTGGAAAGAGTGGAAGCCACTTACGCCACTCCAATATGTCGTTGGGCAGCGGGCGAGCCACGATCTGCGGCGGCGGCTCCTGCAACCCAGCCCAATCGCATCAGAGAACCCCCCAAACCGAAACAAACCGCGGCCAATCGACTAGAATCGAATCGAACCGAACGGAGGCAGGGAAGGTCGAGCTCACCTTGCAGAGCGCGTGGTACTCCTTCTGGAGGCGCTTCAGGCAGCCCTTGTCGGCCATGGCAAAAACCCTACGCGGCCTCGCCCCCTATCTGCTCAAATCACCCCGCGCGCGCCCCTCGATCGACAACCCAATCCGGAGGCGGCGCTGGAGACAACGCGAACCCGAAACACCCAATCCTCCGGATCGAATTCGGCAGCGAGCGATTTGGGGGCGCGAATTGGGGATTCGGTCGAATCGGGCGGCGGAGGGGGGAGAGGAACGGGGTGGGATGGGGATCGGCGGCCGCGTTCCCCGGTGGAAGCGACAGCGGACGGATGAATAGAGGGGAAAGTCGGCTCGGGATCTTTGATGGTTCCGGCCCGATTGCTTTGAGATACGGGTGGGGTGTGACGTGGCCGGTCGTAGCACGCGGGCGGACGGGCGGGCAAGCCGACGGATGGGCCGTTGGGTCGCACGCGGTTTCGGCATCGTTTTCCAGTCCAGCTGCTTGGTGGTTCTCCTCGACCTCGACTATGACGTTTTGAGGCTCCTGTTTTTAAAAAAATCATAAATGCTTTTGTAAGTATTAAAAATTAGGAAAAAATTTACATGTAGATAATGATTAACTCTACTAGTGCGTACAAGTCAATACGAAGTATTTTATATTTTAAGCTACGTAAAAATGTAAAAAGTGTGGATGCGGTTAGTATTTTCAAATTTTGTTATATTTGTCAATTTTGTGTATCCTAAATTTAAAAAACGCATTGAGATTTTGTACATAGAGTTCAACATTATATGAATCTAGATTTTTTTCTGAATTTTATAAAACATACAAATGTCGCTTTTGAACTAAAAAAAGACTCCATGAAGGCTGAGCTCCTTTTGTGGTTTATCAGCTCTCCTCTGGGTTTTGTTTGTTTTGATACATAAGGGAGAGATTTTGTTTCTACTTACTAATTATAGTAGCTCCTGAAATACATCTATGGTGCCTTCACTTGTCTGCAAGCTAGCTAGGGCAACAACCGTCAACAGACGGGACAACTACGTCAATGATGGCAAGACTTACGACACTCACAACGTATTTATAGAATCTATGAGGAAAAATACATTGATGATGACGATGCATTCCCATTGATCGGTCGTGCTTCAAAAATTCCCGTCTAAGTTCCACGGGAACAAACGCTGCAACTAGGGCTGGGCGTTTGGCGGTTTCTCGGTTTAATAAAAATTTCGGTTTTGACAAATCAGTGACCGATCGGTTTCCTAATATTCTGCTAAACGAGGATTCGCTAGACCTATCTTTCGGTTCGGTCGTCGGTGTCTGACCGAAACAACCGACCTAAAGGAAAGGAAATCTAAGAGTAAATTCAATAGTACAGCCAACAGCTGGCTATAAGAGATTGTCATGTCATCTATAGCTAACCATATAGCCAAAAAGTACAATAGTTAAATATAAAAATGTGTTACTTTATTAAGATAAGGCACACCTCTCATTCTCACAAAGTGAATAGGAGCACGTGCTATAATTGGCTCTTACTCCCTCCGTTCCAAATTAGATGACTTATATTTGTATACATGCGGATTTATCTAGACATGTTACATGTATAGGTATATCCACATGTGCACGAATGAAAAGTCATCTAATTTAGAACGGAGGGAGTACATGATAGTCCACTCCCCTTCTCTCATCTTCTCTCTTCTCCATGTCATTCAACAAATATTATTTTAATCCTCATAGCATGGTTACATAAGCTTTTTTTTTTTGAATTTGTTACATAAGTTTATTGTACATGCTCTAACTCAACACATACACATGCACTGGCCTCGATGGAAATGTGGATGCAGGCATTCAGCTGAATCGAAGGGAATGAGAGAGGTGCGGCTGTAGGAGCAGCTCGGGAGACAGATTGAGCTAGCCGGCCGCCGTCGGAAAGAAGGCTAGTTGAAATTTGTGACGCAGGCGGTCGCTGTGGACGAGAAATAGGAGGAATAGTGAAGAGATGCCAGCACGCAACCGCTGGTCGCCGGGATCAAGCAGGGGCGGAGAAGTAGAAAAATCACCTCACCGCATGGCTGGCGACTGGCGGCGGCCATTTTTGGGGTCGGTTAGATTTTTTTTACGGAAAGGGACGACTAGAAGATAGGTGCCGTGTCACCGTGTGTGTGCGTGCAGCTTGCATGGAAAAATGGCTAGTGGGCTGTTAAATTAGTGGGCCTGCGTGGAGTTGGTCTCTCACATATTTTATCTGCATTCAAACCGAACTAGCGGAATTAATTTCGGTTTTTATAAGTCCTGACCGAATTTAGAAAGTAATTATATTGGTTTGGGTTTATTCGGATTTGGTCCCGGTTATGTTCAACAGGTACTGAACTGCAAGATCTATTAAATAAGAGCATCTCCAGCAGCATTTGTATAAATCCCTTGGATTTGTAAAACTGCTTTTATACAAATTGGGTCATAAAAACTAGCTCCAGCAGCATTTGTATAAATGGTCCCCACACCAAAAATTATAGCAAGCTTTGTAAAAATGCACCCTCCCTTTGCATATTTGCAAAGCCAATAGCCACTTTTGTATATCGGCCAAACGTGGCGCGGGTGAGCCAACCGCCCCGCACGGAAAAGTCACCGCGCGGGATGCCGGCGCCGGCCACCGCCCAGCCGCCTACCCTGCCGCTGCTCGTCCCTGGCCACCGCCCAGCCGCCTCCCCTGAGCCTCCCTGCCACCCGCCCCACCTTTCCCGGGCCGTTCGAGCTCCGCCGCCACCGAATTGAGCCCAGCGGAGGCCGTCGCCGGTGCGGGTAGCCGCTGGCCGATTCGGGCTGGCTCCGACGCCCGCGGCCGCCGCCTCTATCGTCGTCCTAGCGCCGCCAATCGGCCCGCCGCCGCCGCTGCGTCCATCTCCTCCCCGCAACTGCGCCCCCTCGCCTTTGCACGGTGGACAACCCCGCTCCGCCTCACTTCCGGCCCCGCCCCGCCTCTGCACGATGGATTTGGGCCCCGCATGTGACCCCGCGTCTCCGCCGTGCTTGGCTCCGGCCCCGCCCCGCCTCCGCGCGGTGGAATTCGACCCGTCCGTGGCAACCCCGCTTGCCATCGCCGGTCAAACCACTACGTGAGGAAGAAGAGCGAAATTGTGTGGCTGACTAAAAGGCCCCACATGTCATACTGATACAAACAAAATTTAGCAATCCAATTTTACAAAGGCTGCGAAAGTACAAATTGGTTTGGCTTTGTATACCTTCTCTCTCCTCTTGCTATATGCAGTTTTTACAAATCCATTTTACAAATGTTGTTGGAGATGCTTATTTGGCTGACATATATCTTGCGGAAGCAATCGGTGGGTTGCTTCTCGCTACCAACCAATCATGTTGGAGGGCTCAGTTCAGACATGGCTCAATGGCTTACCCAACAATACTATCCACAATGGGCGGATCTCGAGAAAGTCTCCATGAAGAATGTTGACTGAACGTACACGCAACCTGGCACCGCCTAGGATCTCATGTTTTTTCTTATAATGAGGACCGAGTTGTTGAACTTGGCGAGAATGTTACCGAGGCATAGTCCTTCAATTACTTCACCAATGACTGCAGGAATGAAATGCTGAAGCACAAACTCGGCCGAGCCAAAATTCAGTCGGCAAACTGATGAAATTGAGAGAAATACGCTTTCCGGTGAATCGAGCAAGATGATGACGACAAGGACAAAAAGGCCGCAGAGTCCTCGGGCAGCAAGTGCAGGCCTTGCTCTGGCGGAGAAAATCCCCGCCGCCGCCATTACCAACCATGCTTTGCCAAGTGGCAGCCGCCGGGTTGTCTAACCCTAGGCGACGCGGGGCGCCTCAAGTGGAGCCCACTATTATTCTCGAGACTCCACCTAATTTTAGGATCGTCCACCGAGAAATGGACAACAATTAAGAATAAGAGAGAAAATAGAGCAACATAATTAACTTGTTACCATCGCATAGCAGTTTCCAAAAAAAAAGGGAGCCGCGTCGAGCTCGGGTGAAGAGGTGATATGTCTATTTTTTCTTTGGTGGCTGCTACAGTGGTGCCGAAGAAGGAGGATAGGTGTTGGTTTGTCAGATAGGTTTATCCTATCTTTTCAGATCTATAATATCGGTGTATATGTACTTTGTATCTTGTCTTTTATTTATCAATCAGAATCGTATTACCATGCAAAAACAAATAAATGTGCCTAGTACAAAATTCTGCATGTTCCAAAACTCCCGAGGATTAAGGCCTGATTGCATTTGATACCATGTAATTAATTCTGGCGTGGCCCTCCTTCTCTCTAAATTCTGGCGCGCAATAAAAAATAAAAATACTCTAATTGGAGTAGACAAATAGACGTAGTATTTTCATGTGGGCCTTGACTTTTTTTGGCTTCACCTCCGTAATGGGCTATTAATACCGGTTCCTTTTTGTACTCCCTCCGTTTAGCTTTATAAGTCCTCTACGTATCCCTAGGTCGTAAATTTGAGCAATATAATATGATTTATATACTCTAAAAATATATAATTAGAAAATTCAGACTTTATATTTTCTAATAACATATTTTTTGTATTTTATTTCTTTTATTATATTAGTTAAATTCATCACCTAGGGATACGTAGAAGACTTATAAACCTAAACGGAGGGAGTATGTTGATTGGAGAAACAGACGATTTGACACAATCGCTGCTAGCCAGTAACAATCTGCCTTCGTCATGCTTCGACTTGTTCTAAGCTCTGAAGACCGGAACGGAGGGAGTACCTTTATATTACTTTGCATTATGAATATAGTAACATAGACTGGTAAGATATAAATGTTAGTACTCTAAGTTTCTGCCCATTGTGAGTAGCCTAAAGATTCCATTTCCCACTTAGCCAAGCTAAACCTCACTGAATCATGATGGCTAGCTCAAAATGTAGCAATTGTTGGCACGTTTGTACTTTGTTGGAGTGTCGGTGTTGTCGCAGGTTACCCAATGGTGCTCACAATATTCTTGATACCTCTCATTTCTAGCTATATGGTGTGCATGTAATTGATCGAAAAGTAGAAGATAGAACATGTATCTCATTAGTAGCTCAATGTGGAGTTGTGTAGCAGAAACGTTTGGTCTCAATATATGAGGCATAGAGTCAAAGGTGGTAGTCTGGTAGGTGAGATGCAATACGGAATGGTACAATTATTAACACATGTGTGCAGTGAGTGGTCCTCATTAATTAATTAGCCAAAATATCAAAACAACTTTCATTTCCAAATATCTATGTTCTCACAAATCTCGGATCATAGCACAGTTGCAGGGTGCACCTGGTGGCAAGAAGCACCATCTATGCCAAGTATGTATACCTATGAGAGGGCACGACATAAATGTGGAAATCATAATTGGTCAATGGGTTGCTGCTATCTGCGATCACTAACCATATACACTTTGTATACTAGTAGAGTCCCTAGAGAAAACCCGAGGACTGGAAGAAACTCTTGATTTGGAGCTAGCACATCGCACACACACAAAAGTTAACATTCACAAGCAAGTTAGAGCATATTCAACAGAGGCGCCATATATGCCGCACGGGTAAAAAACCGTCAATTTAGCGCGCGCGGGGCTAAAAAGAGCGCTCCAGCAGGCATTGCATAATTCACCGCGCTGTAAAATTTGTCCAGTGCGCTGGGAACATTAGTAGGAGAATGCTTACAGCCGCCAGCTTACTGTTGGCGAATATTTGTAGCCGCCCGCCAGCGCTACAACCGCTGGCGAACAGAAACTGGGTTCGCCAGCGGTATGCCTATCACCGCTGGCGAACGGCGAAATGCACCCGCCAGCGCTAAATGCGGGCCCGGGCGAGACGGCGGGGCAAACTACCACTGGCGAATGATGTTTCCGCTTCGTCAGCGGTGTGTGCGCTAGCGTTGGCGAACAACACTATTCGCCAGAGGTATGTGTGATAGCGCTGGCGAGCCGAAACGGCGCCCGCCAGCGGTAGTTGGCCCCGCCGCCTCGCCCCGGACCCCAGGTTACCGCTGGTTCGCCAGCGGTAACCTGGGATATCTCCTTAAGTGCGGCCACCCACCCCTACCACCTCCATTATTGCCTCACTCACTCACCTCTCACCAACTCGAGCTCCCCCATTTCTAGCCAATTTTCCCCATCTAATACTCCCATTTTAGCCAATAAAAAGTAGTTTAGTTGATGGATCCAACCAATTCTCTCTCACACATCCACTTTCCACCAAAAAAATTCCCCTCAAACCCTCCTACCTCTAGATCTAGGTCTTCCTCTCCAAACAAGCTAGATCTATCTCACACAACTCCATCTCTCCAAGAAGCTTATCCAATAAAGGTAGATACTATGTTAAGATGATAAAAAATGTGATTGTTGTTAGCGAGATATTTGTATATTGTAGTTTTCCTATTAGATAGGGGGCTCCCTGCATATTTACACTTGTACATGTACTATATATTGTGGCCTTTGGCCCCGTGGAATACAAGTTGCGTATTTCCCTAACATGGTATCAGAGCTAGGTTTAATTTTTTAGCACGCGCAACTCGTGCTGCCGCCGCTGCCGTGGTTCTCTGTCTGGCCGTTGCCGCTGTTCTGCGTCCGGCCGTCTTCGTCATCCTCTGGCCGCTGTCGCTGTCCTGCGTCCGGCTGTCCCCGTCGTCTGTCCTGCTGCTGTCGCCGTCTCTCCGGCCGACCGCCGCCGCCCGTCAGGTCGTCCTCTAGGCCGCCGCTCCGGTCTCCCGAAGAAGGCTCCTGATTCCGGCCGCCCGTCCGCGTTCCAGCCGCCGCCCGTCAGGTTGTCTTCCGGCCGCCTGCTCCGGCCGCCGTCCTCCGGCTCCGGCCGCCTTCCTCCCGCGTCGTCCTCCAGCCGCCGTTGCCCTCCGGCCGCCCGTCCGCCTGCAGCCCGTACGTCGTCTTCGAGCTCGAGCAGTCCGTGCTGGTTCTCGATCCAGATTGGAACTCGCTAGCTCAGGCACGAGTGGGCTCGATTGCTGGCTGATTGCTGCTGATCTCTACTGCCCAGCTCCAGATCGATCTGCTCCGTGAGATGCTGTGCGTGTTGGCTGAGATCGATCTGCTCCTTGAGCTGCTGTGCGTGTTGGCTGAGGATCCGTGAGAGTTGACTTAAAAAATAAAAAAATAAAAAAAAATCTGAAAAAAAAAACTGATCTCGTTCCACGATGTCGCTGTCTGCTGCTGATCCCGTTCTAGGCTGTCTCGAGCTTCCGTCTTTGCTCGGTGCTGCTCCGGGGTCCTTGTTGCCTATTTCGTCGTCTCCCTCGATGACGTCTGCATGCCGCTCTACGTCGACTCTCGCGGCTTCTGCCCGCAGTTATGGCCGCTCTACGTCGACTCCGTCTATATCGACTCGCCGCTCTCCGTCGACTCTCGCGGCTTCTGCCCGCAGTTATGGCCGCTCTACATCGACTTCGTCTATGTCGACTCGCCGCTCTACGCCGACTATCGGGGCTTCTGCCCGCTGTTGTGGCCGCTCTACGTCGACTCCATCTATGTCGACTCGCCGCTCTACGTCGACTCTCGCGGCTTCTGCACATGGTTCTGGCTGCTCTCCTTCGACTCCCCATGTGGCGACCACGTATTGTGATGATTGGTCCTCCTTGGCTGACGCATCTACCTCGACCTCTTCAGTGGCGTCCTTCACTGCGCGTGAGATCGCGCAACTCCGATGCCTGCTTGCTACTTGGGACTCTTCACCGACAGGTTCTGCTGGTTCTGCGACTGACTTTTCTGGCACCGAGAGACCACCTTCTTCTCATTCAGGTACATCCCCTTGGATTCTTGATACTGGAGCATCTTTTCATATGACTTACGATTCTTCCGCCTTGAGCTCTATTCGACCTGTCGAGTCTCCTGTCTCTGTTCGTACTGCTGATGGTACTCCCATCCCCGTTGCTAGTCGAGGCACTCTTAGCAGTCCCGCGTTTCATGTTCCTTCTGTCGCTCATATTCCTCGACTCACCATGCAGCTTTTCTCTGGTAGTCAGATTGTCGATTCTCGTTGTAGGGTCACTCTAGACTTTGATTCCTGTTCTGTTCAGGATCGTTGTACGGGCGCTTTGCTTGGTGCTGGTCCCCGACGCCATGATGGTCTATGGGAGCTTGACTGGCTTCGTCTTCCTTCCGCTGCCACCGCCGCCAGTCTCTCGACCCAGGTTGCCGCAGCCACCAGTTCTTTTCAGCAGTGGCATCATCGTCTTGGCCATTTATGTGGTTCTCGTCTCTCGTCTCTAGTTCATCGTGGTGTTCTAGGGTCTGTCTCCGGAAACGCTTCTTTGGATTGTCTGGGTTGTAGGCTTGGTAAGCAGATTCAGCTACCATATCCTCATAGTGACTCTGTGTCCGAGCGTCCTTTTGATCTCGTTCATTCAGATGTTTGGGGTCCGGCTCCCTTCGCTTCGAAAGGGGGTCATCGCTACTATATTATCTTTATAGATGATTACTCACGATACACTTGGATTTACTTTATGTCCTCTCGTAGTGAGGTTCTCTCTATCTATAAGCGTTTTGCTGCCATGGTTCACACTCAGTTCTCTACACCTATTCGTGTGTTCCGTGCTGATTCTGCTGGTGAGTATATCTCCAAGCATTTGCGTGGTGTTCTTGCTGAGCAGGGCACTCTCGCTCAGTTCTCTTGTCCCGGTGCACATGCTCAGAATGGCGTTGCTGAGCGTAAGCATCGTCATCTTCTAGAGACTGCTGTGCGATGATGATCGCTTCTTCTCTCCCGCCACATTTCTGGGCTGAGGCTGTCTCTACCTCGGTCTATCTCATTAACATTCAGCCTTCTGCCGCCCTTCAGGGTGGTATTCCTCTCGAGCAACTATGTGATCGCTCTCCTGACTATTCCATGTTGCGTCTGTTTGGTTGTGTTTGCTATGTTCTCCTCGCTCCTCGTGAACGCACCAAACTAACCGCTCAGTCTGTTGAGTGTGTTTTTCTCGGATATAGTGATGAGCATAAGGGCTATCGATGTTGGGATCCCGTGGCTCGTCGGATGCGTATTTCCCGGGACGTGACGTTTGACGAGTCTCGTCCTTTCTTTCCACGCTCGACCTCCTCGACCTCTACTGTGGAGGATCTCTCTTTTCTTACTTTTCCTGATTCTCCTCCCGATGTCCCTCATATTTCTCCTCCTCCCCCTGATCCGGTGCCGTCTACTCCGATGCCTTCTTCTCCTCCTTCATCGATGCCTTCTTCTCCTCCTTCGTCGATGCCTTCTTCTCCTCCTTCGTCGCCGCCTTCTTCACCCTCCCCGTCCCCGTCTCCGCCTCCGTCTTCTTCTGTTGCTCCTTCTCATCCTACTTTTCCTTTCTATTATACTCGCCGTCCACGTGTTGTGACCGAGTCATCTGATGCACCCTCTACGTCCAGTGCACCGTCTCAGCCGACTTATTCTCTTCGTTCTCGGCCTTGTCCTTCACCTGATTTCTATAATCCCGCTACCTACAGTGTTTCGGTTGTCTCGGAGCCGACTACGTATCGTGAGGCTGTTGTTCATCCTGAATGGCAGCTTGCCATGGCTGAGGAGATTGCTGCGCTTGAGCGCACTGGTACGTGGGAGATCGTCCCTCTTCCTCCTCGTGTTCGTCCTATCACCTGTAAGTGGGTCTATAAGGTTAAGACACGCTCTGATGGGACTCTTGAGCGTTACAAAGCTCGTCTGGTCGCTCGTGGCTTTCAGCAGGAGCATGGCCGTGATTATGATGAGACTTTTGCTCCAGTGGCTCACATGACCACTGTTCGGACTCTTCTTGCCGTGGCATCTGTTCGCCATTGGTCTGTGTCTCAGCTTGATGTTAAGAATGCCTTTCTTAATGGTGAGTTGCGTGAGGAGGTTTATATGCAACCACCACCTGGGTATTCGGTTACAGATGGCATGGTCTGCCGTCTTCGTCGCTCTCTCTATGGCCTTAAGCAAGCCCCTCGTGCATGGTTTGAGCGCTTTGCTTCTGTGGTCACAGCTGCTGGTTTCTCTTCCAGTGCTCATGATCCTGCGTTGTTTGTTCACTGGTCTCCTCGTGGTCGCACTCTTCTTCTTCTTTATGTTGATGACATGATCATCACTGGTGACGACCCAGGGTATATTGCCTTTGTCAAGGCACGTCTGAGTGAGCAGTTTCTTATGTCGGATCTTGGTCCGCTTCGTTACTTTCTTGGGATTGAGGTTTCGTCCACCGCTGATGGTTTCTTTATATCCCAAGAACGGTATATTCATGATCTTCTTTCTCGTGCCGCTCTTACTGATGAGCGTACTGTTGAGACTCCCATGGAGCTCAATATTTCTCTCGTGCGTCTGATGGCGATCCTCTCTCTGATCCGACTCGTTATCGACATCTTGTCGGGAGTCTCGTCTATCTGACTGTTACTCGCCCTGATATTTCTTATCCTGTCCATATTCTGAGTCAGTTTGTTTCTGCTCCCACATCGGTTCACTATAGTCACCTTCTTCGTGTTCTACGCTATCTTCGTGGAACGATCTCGCTTTGTATCTTCTTTCCTCGTTCTAGCTCGTTACAGCTTCAGTCCTACTCCGATGCTACTTGGGCTAGTGATCCTTTGGATCGCCGCTCACTTTCTGCTTACTGTGTTTTCTTGGTGGTTCTCTCATTGCCTGGAAGACAAAGAAGCAGACCGCAGTTTCCCGTTCGAGTGCAGAAGCTGAGTTGCGAGCTATGGCTCTTTTGACTGCTGAGGTGACTTGGTTACGGTGGTTACTTGCAGATTTTGGTGTCTCTGTTACGACACCCACGACTCTATTGTCAGACAGTACAGGTGCTATTAGCATTGCACGTGACCCAGTGAAGCATGAGCTTACTAAGCATATTGGCGTTGATGCTTCTTTCGTCCGTGCTAGTGTGCAGGATCAGATTATTGCGCTCCAGTATGTGCCTTCAGAGTTACAGATGGCGGATTTTTTCACGAAGGCCCAGACTAGAGCACAACATAGCTTTTTCCTCTCCAAACTCAGTGTTGTGGATCCACCATGAGTTTGGGGGGGTGTTAGCGAGATATTTGTATATTGTAGTTTCCCTATTAGATAGGGGGCTCCCTGCATATTTACACCTGTACATGTACTATATATTGTGGCCTTTGGCCCCGTGGAAGACAAGTTGCGTATTTCCCTAACAATTGTGTGTTATGAGATGATGAAGTGGACTATAAAGATTAAATTTTGTGTAATTGTGTTGTGAGATGATGAAATATGGACTCTATGTGTGCAATTTTGTTTGATTGTGTTGTGAAAATGTATGAGAGTTGTCAATCTTTTGCCGGAATGTAGATTCATTTTCGTTTTAGCAAATTTGACACTCCGCCAAGCCCGTAGTTGTAGGAAGGTCATGCCGATTTTTTTCGTGAAAACCGATATATGTATATATGGTTCTAATTGTATTGGTTGTACACCATGCAGACGATAAAATGGTCATTATGAGTGAACGTGTCATGAATAAATACTCGAGACACGCGACGGAAGACATGTTACGAAATGGCCGCGACACAATAAGATGTCCGTGTCGGAGATGCAAACTAGTGGGTGTTGTCAACCCTTAACCGGAGATTTGATGAACCACCTGCTCATGCGTGGTTTCATGGACGGCCACGCTCAGTGGATAAGTGATCATGATGATGATGATGATGAAGTCCATGGGGGAAATGATCAGGATCATCAAGGGCAGCAGAACAATAATAACGACGAGTGGCAAGAAGACGAAGAGTTTGATCCCGCACATGGTGGAGGAGATGCGGAAGAACATGTAACCGAAGACGAGGACACGTAGTCACCGCTAACTGAAGTCGTGTGGGACGATCATCTCAAAGAACTGCTTCTCAAGAAATCTCAGCAATCTAAGCTAGCGCAACTGGAGATAAACTCGAATACTCCGTTGTATCTAGGTTGCGAGCCGAAAGAGTCTCGCCTGAAAGTAGCGCTCGATGTTCTGCAGATGAAGACAAGAAACAAATGGAGCGACAAAAGCGTTGACGCATGTCTGGAATACTGGCATGGTGTCCTTCGGAGGGCAACACGTGTCCTAAAAGCTGTGACGAGGCCAATAAAGTCGTGTGCCCTTTGATTTACCGCACGAGAAATACCACGTGTGCGTCAATGACTGCTACATCTATCGAAAAGAGGATGCGGAGAAGACCAAATGTCCGGTGTGCAACGCTACTCGATACAAGCAAGGGACGAAGAAAGCTCCTCCAAAAGTTGTTTGGTACTTTCCGCTCATTCCCCGTCTGCAGCGGTATTTTTGCGGACCGCAAGGAAGCAAAGCTAATGCGCTGGCACGCGGAAAGGAAGAAGAAATTGCTGAAGATGCAACAAGATGATCCAAAGCGGAGTGAAAAGGTAAAGCTGACACTGTTGGGGTTCGTAGCACAAAACAATAATTTTTCTAACTATCGCAAGACCGAAATACTAGCCAAGGATCTATCTATCTAGTAATGCGGTAACGGAGGAGATGTCGGCAACATACCCTTGTAGACCGATAGCGGGGATTACGCTCCCGCAACAAGCGTTGTCGATGAAGACGACGTAGCCGACCTCGAGGTCGCGTAGAACTTTGCGCGACGAAGACGAAGCCGAAGGTGGCGCGACGATGACGCCTTGGCTCCACGAATCTGGCGCCTCCGAGTACTCGCATCCCGCGGCACAACGGCGTACTGCGGTATTGATTTCTCACGCGCGCGTAGTCCTTACAAAGGGACCGCGCACAACGGGAGGTGGAGAGAGGGTGGAAGTGGACGGAGGGGCATCCTCGGCCAATAGAAATAAATCCTGAATTTATTCTCTATTTTTCCATATTTTTCTAAAAATATGCCAATTCTTATATAGAGGGAGCCAGGCCGCCAGAGTAACTGGCTCCCCAATGTGGGACTAAAAGAAGCAGCAAGAGGCAGCAGCACCGGCCGGCCGGCCTGGCCATGCGTGCGTGGTCCCCATGCCCATGTGCATGCATGGTGCCCACATGGGCCCAATTTGGCCCATGTGTGGGCTACACCTTTTTTTTTTTTTAATTATTATTAAATTAATATAATATATATAATTCATAATTAATATATTTGTATATTATTTAATCTCCCGTGACTCCGAAACAATTTTCGGACCACCCGAACTTTCTTCGGACATACCCCGGAACCCTTCCGATTCCACCGGAACCTTTCCGGTTCATTTTCTCTCTCTATTTCTATTATTCCGATAATTCCAAAACGATCTCTAAGCATCGTCAAGACCTTAAGTGTGTTACCCTACGGTTCGGAAATACTCCAGACATGGTCGAGACCCCTCGCTCGCCAATGACCGTCAGGGAGACCTGGATGCCTATGACGGTCCCTGTGCATTCCAGAATAATCGTCGTTGAACCGTTAACATGATATGTTCATTCCTTTTGTTCTTCGATACTACCCTAGTCCGAGATACGATCGTCAACATCCTATGTTGTGTTTTATCTCGTTACCGACAAGGGTTACTTAACTCGTTCCGTGATATTATATCTCCAATGACCTAGTCATACGCTGCGCAGCTTTATAGATATAATTCACCGAGTGGGCCCAGAGTATCTTTCCATCACACGGATGAACAAATCCCGCTCTTGATCACTCGCCGACTACTTCTTTCCAATACCCGAAAGTGTCACCTTTATTGTCACACTATATAAGATATGACGTTTGATGCGATCAAAGTATCTTCCAGAAGCAGCGACTTGATATAATCTCACGGTCTAAGGAATAAGCTATCACGTTACTTTCCTATTGCAGTGTTGAACTTAGTGATACGATCTTGCAATACTTTGGTGGGTAATGTCCATCAAATTATTCTACTAATAAAATGACTCCATCATCAACTGTTATGAATCAATATGATCGGGAAATCACGATCATCCATTGACTGATGGACTAGTTTATATAGAGGCTTAACTAGGGACTCTGGTTTGTTTACATACCACACGTGTATTAACAATTCCGATTAATACAGTTATAGCATGGTATAAAACTAATTATAAACTTAATGAGATAATGCAATAAATCTTGTTATTTATTTGCCTCTAGGGCATATCTCCAACAGTCTCCCACTTGCACTAGATTTCAAATAAATCCAGCTGCATTTCTATACTAATCATACAACCTTATCTTTATAAGCGTTTATGATAATGCTTGCTTGTGGAAGAGGTTTCCTTCGGCCAGAACCTTTCATAACCGTAAGATCTTTGCGAATCATTGACATCACCTTGTTTGATATCATCATGCTATCTTTATAACAAATATACATATTTGGCAACTAAGTGAGACTTTTGTTTCCCTGCGCTAACTCTGATCCTATATCAGTTAATCGCATTAAAAACACACTCAGTTTCAGAGAATACCTTTTCTCCACCAATCCTATGTAATTTCGCAGTATCTATATACTTTTATATTTACCTAAGTAGATCCTGACATTCTATTGTCAGTCTAATGCCTTAACAATTAATCCTATAACGATTTGATCCTTATTTCTTTCTGTCATCCAGGTTGATCCTTTTAACATAACATTTGTTAAACTCATCATCCTTCACAGACTTGAAATAACCACATATATCCTCAGTTTCTCTTAAACAATGAGGATAAGCTTGGTTTTACTTGTGATGAATCATAAATTCATCTCAGCACTTGTTCTTCTTATAAGAACACAGTTATGTCACGTCGAGTATATAATATGATTCCATACGTTGCCACCTTATCATGGCATAGAGGTGCAACATATATTACAATCATAATTATTTTTCTCTAGATTTATAAGGACCATTTCCTTATCCTCTCTTATTCTGACCTTTCAGAATCTAATCTAGAAAAACACCTCGATTTCTATTTAAAATTCCCTGATCCATTTCAAAAACAGACGCTCATATTTTAAATACATATGACTTTATCAATTCCATAATTACTTCTAATTCATTTTCCTGATACCGTCTATTATATGTCATTCACATATAAGCACCCGATTTAGCTCCCACTCAAAATGTCAACTACATTTGAGTTTGTGTAACTTATGAGGCTCCCACTCAAAATGTCAATCATATTTTATTTTGTGTAGCTCACAAGCTCCCACTCAATAATACGTCTCTTACATATTAAATATGATGAGCTGTCCTACTCCCACTTAAATTATACAAATATAATTTCTTTCGATATTTTGGTCTATACCAAATCCTTGATCATTTATCAATTCGAAAAATTCCAAATACGATGTATTACACTTGTCTAATACAAATCCAAAAGACTTAGGCATGTCTACATCTGATGTAGTCAAAACAATTTTGATTTTGTCCAAGACATTCTTTATGACAAAATTAGCTTTATGTCCTTCTCATAGTTTCATTCTTTTCACACAACTTGTCATGTGAAAAATCAAGCAACTTTTAACTTGATAAGATTCAAGCAACATTTACTTTCATAATCTTAAATGTAACCCTTTGGATCTATGACTCATTAGTCATGGTTCGAATTTGGTATCACCTTAATTTCTTTGTATTTCGTAGGTATCCCTTGTTCTAGTAACAAGATCATTAAACCATGAATATTAATCTGTGACCGGACAGAAAATATTCTTTAATGCCTACTATTTGTAAAAAGCTCCTTAATGAAAACAACATGATCTTTTATCATAATTTTTCATTTCCATTTGTAGAGTTTTGTTACCGGAACATGTTTCCGAAACATTACTTCTCACACAATGCGAATAAGGTCAATTACCTTTTAAGCTTTTACCTTTATTCCATATCATTTCTTGAAAACTTGTTTTTCAATGAATCACCAAGTTAGCAATACTAGTTTTGCCCTTGTTGGTGTTTGCCATATGAAATATATATTCATTCCTACTATGAATATTTTTACAAAGAACCATTTCGTGTATATTTTTATCCTATAAAACACGACACTAAGTATATTGTCGTTTCACACGAAATTTAGGTGAAAATTTAAAATAAGGGAGTTTACTAATTCTAAAAAACATTCTACGTAACATCTAATCTTTTAAGAGATACCTTTTAAGACCATACTTTATTCAAAATAGAGTATGATTATAATATTCTAATAAATCAACATGTTTGATAATATTATAATTTGTGAACCGAAATTCACAAGTCTTTTATGATAAAATAAATCTTTAAAATCTTTGTTATTATAATCCAATTATAAGGGCCCGATTTTATATCCTCCTTTTCTCCAAAAATCCTTTTGATCTAATCAAATAATTTCAGACCATTGTATTTTAGCAAATACTTTTATTTACTAGGTCATACAATAAAAGGTTGCAATAATAATTTTACTACTCAATTTAATTTAACAATCATCTTGTATGATTTCAAATTAAATTTCTTCTCATATTGACATATCAATATTTTTCAATCATCATGTCTCATTAGACATCACCATGCAAATACACAAGATCAAAATATCCAAAATATTTGCAATGCTAATATGATTAAAAATTTGGTAGTGCATTTTATTATTGACTTAGGATATTTATTTTAACATTTTATGTCCATTGCGCATCATTAAGATCAATACACGAATAACATTTTAATAATCGAAATGTGACCATAAAAACTTTATTCATAATAAAACAACTTGCTTGTTCCATTACAAATATGAATAACTTGTCTCATCGAATAAGACACACTGATTACAATCACTCTCAAAATCGATTACAAAAACTCTTATTCAAATCTACTAATCAAAATGATAACTATGGGCTTGAAACTCTTTGGCCATCAACTCTTTTGCTTGCCATCATTCCGCAATATCATGTCGTACTCTGCAGCTATCCTGTTATATTCTGGTGCTGTTTCAATAAAACAGGACATAAGCATCAAATACTTAAATATTAACAAGTGTGAGAAATAACATTTATAACTCGTATATCAAATATACCTTGCGTGTCATCAATTTCTCCTTCAATGGGTTCCACCTTCACATCTTTGATTTCGACCAGGAAATCATGAAGAGGAGTGACTCACTTTTAATCACATACTCATCGACAAGCTCTTTATAGCTAGGAGGTAGAGAACGCAACACTGCCTGTATCGCAAAAGTATCCGCCATCCAGTAGCCGCACATGTTTGTGAGATCATCGTGAATGTCAAACATCCGACACAAATGTGTTTCCAAGCAGGTATGTTCTTCCATCTTGAGTGAAAGAAAATTATCCAGCTGCCTGAATTGCTCAAGTTTCACTCGGTTTACAAACCAAGTTTTAAGAGCATTTATCATCACAAAAGGCTCCATGTGGCGAAAATCATTTTTCAACTCATGATCCATGCAGCAAACATCGTGTATTGAACACTTCTGAAAATGTCACGACGTTGACGAAAATCTTCTTTCGCCTCTGCACTTGCGGAGTTTCCTGGGTTATCTCCTAAGAATTCTTCTATCACGTAAGAGATGTCGTTTTGATAGAGGACGCCTTTCAGGTTTCTGTACCACTCCATGAAGTTGGATCCATCGTTTCGAAGACTTTCTTTGTTAATGAAATGATTGAACTCAAGACTTTCTTCCTTAGGATAAGGCATGATCTACAGAGATAATTCGCAAAGAACGTATAGGGCTAAGTTTATAAAATATGAGCTTAGTTTATAATCATATTATCAAACATACTCCACTAAGATAATCATCCCTAAAATCATCTCAGCGATTACACGATCCCAATTCACTATACCACCCCCGATCGTCACGGCCGGCGGCATAGCTGCAAGGGTGGACATCGAAATGTCGATCACAACATTCATGTGACTCATGCTCGATCTTTCAATCTTCACGTGTTTCGAGGCTATGTCTGTACATACTAGGCTCGCCAATTAAAACCTTAGTGTATTGCATGTGCAACGTGGCTTACACCCACTTTATGTGAACGCAGATACGTCTGACACCCGATCGTCACGGCCTGCCTCGTAACGGAGAACTTTCAGTGGTGCACACTAAGGGAGAACACAACTTTGGTATTTTATTTAGGGATCATCCTATTATAGCTACCGTCGTATATCTAATATATAAGCACAATAGGATATACACACAACAATACAATATCAAATAATGAATGAAGTGCGATATGACATGGCCCATGCGCCTTGGTCTTCATGGCGCGTCCCGGCGGTGCTCCGAGTCTACGGTGCCACCTTTTGCCTTCGATAACATAAAACTTACCGTAACCATGTCATATTAAAATGCCCACTGCAAAACAAAGTTAGACGCTCTCTACTTTTACTTTTGCATGTTTTACGTGGCTGCTAGGCTTTCGTGGAGAACCGTTTCTTACCTACGAATATACAACCACAACATCGATTAAATAATTGTCTCTATTACACCCTTTTCAGGGCCCTCCATTGAAAATGCTAAGCCATCTAAAGAGAGAGAAACAGACACCCGCTAGCCGCATATATGGTACAAGCCATATGTCAGTTGCGGAACCAGTCTCGCGTAAGCGTACGCGTAAGGTCGGTCCGGGCCGCTTCATCAACTCGATGCCGACAACATTAGCAAGTGCACGCGAGAGGGTAACAATTATAGAATCGATGCCCACATTCAACATGTGTTCTAACCGTACCAGCAATACTACGCATAGATCGGCTCTGATACCACTGTTGGGGTTCGTAGCAGAAAACAATAATTTTTCTAACTATCGCAACACCGAAATACTAGCCAAGGATCTATCTATCTAGTAATGCGGTAACGGAGGAGATGTCGGCAACATACCCTTGTAGACCGATAGCGGGATTACGCTCCCGCAACAAGCGTTGTCGATGAAGACGACGTAGCCGACCTCGAGGTCGCGTAGAACTTGGCGCGACGAAGACGAAGCCGAAGGTGGCGCGACGATGACGCCCTGGCTCCACGAATGTGGCGCCTCCGAGTACTCGCACACATGCGGAGCTTGACGACGACTCCCGGGCTCTCCGATCCAGCCGAGATAGCGGAAGTAGAACTTTTGGGTGGAATCCCGCAGCACAACGGCGTACTGCGGTATAGATTTCTCACGCGCGCGTAGTCCTTACAAGGGGACCGCGCACAACGGGAGGTGGAGAGAGGGTGGAAGTGGGCGGAGGGGCATCCTCGGCCAATAGAAATAAATCCTGAATTTATTCTCTATTTTTTATATTTTTTCAAAAATATGCCCTTCTTATATAGGGGAGCCAGGCTGCCAGAGCAACTGGGACTAAAAGAAGCAGCAGAGCAGCACACCGGCCGGCCGGCCGGCCTGGCCATGCGTGCGTGGTGGCTTTGGCCCCATGCCCATGTGCATGCATGGTGCCCACATGGGCCCAATTTGGCCCATGTGTGGGCTGCACCTTTTTTTCTTTTTAATTATTATTAAATTAATATAAATATATATAATTCATAATTAATATATTTGTATATTATTTAATCTCCGTGACTCCGAAACAATTTTCGGACCACCCGAACTTTCTTCGGACATACCCCGGAACCCTTCCGATTCCACCGGAACCTTTCCGGTTCATTTTCTCTCTCTATTTCTATTATTCCGATAATTCCAAAATGATCTCTAAGCATCGTCAAGACCTTAAGTGTGTTACCCTACGGTTCGGAAATACTCCAGACATGGTCGAGACCCCTCGCTCGCCAATGACCGTCAGGGAGACCTGGATGCCTATACGGTCCCTGTGCATTCCAGAATAATCGTCGTTGAACCGTTAACATGATATGTTCATTCCTTTTGTTCTTCGATACTACCCTAGTCCGAGATACGATCGTCAACATCCTATGTTGTGTTTTATCTCGTTACCGACAAGGGTTACTTAACTCGTTCTGTGATATTATATCTCCAATGACCTAGTCATACGCTGCGCAGCTTTATAGATATAATTTCACCGAGTGGGCCCAGAGTATCTTTCCATCACACAGATGAACAAATCCCGTTCTTGATCACTCGCCCCGACTAATTCTTTCCAATACCCGAAAGTGTCACCTTTATTATCACACTATATAAGATATGACGTTTGATGCGATCAAAGTATCTTCCAGAAGCAGCGACTTGATATAATCTCACGGTCTAAGGAATAAGCTATCACATTACTTTCCTATTGCAGTGTTGAACTTAGTGATACGATCCTCTTGCAATACTTTGGTGGGTAATGTCCATCAAATTATTCTACTAATAAAATGACCCATCATCAACTGTTATGAATCAATATGATCGGGAAATCACGATCATCCATTGACTGATGGACTAGTTTATATAGAGGCTTAACTAGGGACTCTGGTTTGTTTTACATACCACACGTGTATTAACAATTCCGATTATTACAGTTATAACATGGTATAAAACTAATTATAAACTTAATGAGATAATGCAATAAATCCTTGTTATTTATTTGCCTCTAGGGCATATCTCCAACAGACACACCCTTCGGACGCTAGCCAGTGGAAAGCATTAGACGTTGAAGATGCAAATTTCGGAGCATAGGCAAGGAACATCAGTTTGGGTGCGAGCACCGACGGACTCAATCCGTTTGGCAACCAGAGCAGCACACATAGCACCTTGCCCGTGTTTGTATGGATATACAACCTCCCCCCTGGTTGTGCATGAAGAGGAAGTACATACACATAAGCATGCTCATTCAAGGGCCGAAACAACCTAGCAACGACATCAATCTATATCTGATGCTACTAAAAGATGAGCTAGACACATTATGGGCTGAGGAAGGGGTCAGGACATGGGACGCCTTCGCAGAAGAATATTTCGATATGAGAGCCGCCTTGCTCTATATGGTGCACGACTTACTCGGTTACGGATACGTCGCAGGCCAGGTGTGCCACGGACATAATGGATGCGTCAGGTGCATGGATGACCCGACATTCCACCAGCTTAAAAAAGATCTCGGGTCTTCGAAAACCGTGTACATAGGGCATCGAAGGTGGCTACGCCATAAAGACCCGTGGAGTACGTGTGGAGACCTTTTCAACGGTGAAGATGAGCTTCGGGAACCTCCGCATAAGAGGTGCGGTGAAGAAATCTACGATTTACTGAATTATTGGGAACAGTGCCCTGAGCCGGGAAAGAAGCAAAAGGCGTCAGATCCGCTCATGGGTGTATGGAAGACGAGGTCCGTGTTTTCGGACTTGCCATACTGGAAAATCCTCGCTACGCCGAATTGCCTTGATCTAATGCATATCACGAAGAATGTGTTCGAGAGTTTGTTTGGCACGGTGCTCAACATGGCAGAGAGGACCAAAGATGGGATGAAAGGAAGAAACGACCTGATACATCTTGGTATCAGGAAAGACCTTCATGGTGGACTCCCGGATCATGATGATCAGTTGGATGAGGAGACGGACGGCCCGTGAAACCCTTTTTGGCCTCTGTAACTTCTTCGACGTGATCTCTAAAAAGTCGATCACCGTGAAGCAACTCTCAAGGCTACAGGAAGAGATCGTTGTGATACTATGCGAGCTTGAGATGTACTTCCCGCCTGCATTCTTTGACATATGTGTGCATCTGTTGGTCCATATCGTGGATGATATTTGAAAGAGATATGCCCTATAGCAAATAAATATTAAGTATTTATTGCATTATCTCATTAAGTTTATAATAAGTTTTATACCATGCAATAACTGTATTAATCAGAATTGTTAATACACGTGTAGTATGTAAACAAACCAGAGTCCCTAGTAAGCCTCTATACAAACTAGTTCATTGGTCAACAGATGATCGAGATTTCCCGATCATGGATGTTTATGTCGATTGACAATGAGGTCATTTTATTAGTGGAATAAGATGATGGACGTACCCAACAAAATATTGCAACAGGATCGTGTCACAAAGTTCATTGTTGCAATAGGCAGATAATATGGTAGCCTATTTCTCAGACCGTGAGATCGTATTTAATCACTACCACCGGAGGGTACTTTGAGTGAATCAATCGTCACACCATAAATGGGTGACTAAAAAGGTGTACCTCTGGTATTCCAAAAGGGTACGTTGACGCATATGGATCGAGAGCGGGATTTGTTCATCCGCGTGACGGAAAGATACTCTGGACCCACTCGATGAGATTACATCTGTAAAGTTGCGCAGCGTATGACTAGGTCATGAGGATGTAATATCACAGAACGAGTCAAGTAGCCCTTGTCGGTAACGAGATAAAATAAAGCATATGATGTTAACGATCATATCTCGGACAAGGGTAGTATTGTAGGAAACAAAAGGAATAGATATCCATGTTAATGGTTCAACGACGATTATTCGTGGAATGCGCAAGGATCGTCATAGGCATCCAGGTCTCACTGACGGTCATTGGCGAGCGAGGGGTCTCGACCATGTCTGGAGTATTCCCGAACCATAGGGTAACACACTTAAGGTCTTGACGACGCTTGGAGATCGTTTTGGAAACATCAGAATTATAGAAGTGGAGAGAAGAGAGACCGGAAGGGTTCTGGGAGAGACCGAAGAAAGTTCGGAGTGGTCCGAAAGTTGTTACAGAGCCACGGGAGATAAAATAATATGCAAATATATTAATTAATGAATTATATATATTTAAATATTAATTTAATATTAAATAAAAGAGGAAAAAGCAGGCAGCCCCCTTATTGCGCCAACCCGGAGGGGAAGGCCCAAGAGGGGAGCCGCACCCCTCATAGGGGATGGGGCGGGTGGGCCGCATGGGGCCCATGCGGCACCATGCATGGCCGACCGCACCCCGCCTCCTCCTCCTTTGTTTAGTCCCACATGGGGGAGCTAAGGAGAAGGGCACACCCCCTTCTCCATATATAAAGGGAGGCATATTAATTGTTTTAATATACAATAAATCCTCTTGGTCGAGGCTGCCCCTCCACCCCCTTTCTCCCTCTTCATCTTCCGTAAAGTGCGGTCCCCTGTCAGAACTGCATATACGAGAGACTACTATACCGCAGCGCGCCGTCGTGCTGCGGAATTCCACCCAAAAGTTCTACTTCCGCAATCCCGG
The DNA here is from genome assembly GCA_947311845.1 of Poa pratensis. NCBI lineage: Eukaryota > Viridiplantae > Streptophyta > Magnoliopsida > Poales > Poaceae > Poa > Poa pratensis. The sequence continues at coordinate 6,895,158 of CAMZMU010000105.1, read as the reverse complement.
CTGGATCAGGGAGGCCGGGAGTCGTCGTCAAGCTTCGCACATGTGCGAGTACTCGGAGGTGCTGCACTTGCGGCGCCAGGGGCATCATCGTCCCGCCGTCTTCATCTTCATCGTGCCGGGGCTCCGCGACCTTGAGGTCGGCTACAAGTTCGACTACATCATCAACATTCTTTCGAACGTAACGATTTTTGGTCTACAAGAGGTATATTACCGAATCCTTCCCGTTACCGCATTACTAGTAGATAGATCCTGGATAAGTTTTGGTGTACGCCAGTTAGAAAAATTATTGTTTTTCTGTTGCGAACCCATTCAATATCATCCATCTCGGGTCGTTGTTCCAGCACAACATGATGCCGTTCGAAAGGATGAATGGGGTCATCAAAGGATTCGTTTGTAATAGGGCCCGTCTGGATGGAAGCATCGTCCAGGGCTTTCTTACTGAAGAGTGCATCTCTTTCTGCACGAATTTTCTAAACCTCGAGAACCCTGTTGGTTTGCCCGTAAACAAACACATTGGTAGGCTCGATGGAGTAGGTCACAAAAATGGCAAGAGGGATTTGCATGTGGACGACTCTTGTCGACGCACCGACTTTAACAGGGCAAACTTAGTAGCTCTCCAACACATTGAAATCATCGATACTTGGTTGGAACGGCACAAAATCATGATCAAGAAGAAGTACACTGACCAGGGCAAGCGAAGGACTGAAGGAGAAATAATCAGAGAGCACAACTCCTCTTTCTTGCGTTGGTTCAAAGACCAGCTTGCCGTTCCACCAATTGGTGAAATTGGTTCACTCTTATACGGCTTGTCACATGGCCCCGCCCCCAACCTCGCGACGTTTCAATCATATGATATCAACGGGTTCACTTTCTGCACAGAGGAAAGGATAAAACTTCTGATTATCAAAACTCCGGGTAACAATGGAATCCTACACCGGTGACCAAAAGTTAAGATACTACGGAAGGATCGAGGAGATCTGGGAGCTTAACTACTCTAGAGAGAAGGTGCTGATGTTCCGCGTCAGATGTGCTAGGTTATCGACCATCAGAAAAGAAGACCAGTACTTCACCACCATGGTGTTACCTGAAGCCGACACTTCATCAAGCACAAACGCGATCGCGCAAAATGAGCCATGGGTATTGGCTAAGCACGTGTCCCAATGCTTCTTCATAACCGACCTGTCAAAGCCTAGCCGTGTTGTCATTAGGAGAGGCAAAAGAAACATCATCGGAATGGATGGAGTCACCAACGAGGACGAGTTCGACAAGTTCGATGACCCAGAAATTGACGATGATCAAGATGATGCTGATGATAATGCAACATACACCCTAAGAAGAAGCAGAACCACGTTACCTAAGCAAGGTCTTCCATTTAAAAGAAAAAGTCACAATGTGGGGCTAAATTACTCGACCGCGACCCAAAAAGGCAAGAAGACTGGCAAACGCTGAGAAAGACGCGCGCTGTGTGCGAAAAAACTATGTATCTCTTTTGTATAACTACGCAGTACGTAATCTAGCCTTGTATCGATATGCACACTAATTATTATATATATATATATATTTGTATACCTCTCTTTTGCATATATATATCGCGACGTTGACGTGCACTTCTTTATAATTTCTGGCGAAGAAAAAACATAGAAGAATAAAAGAAATTAGAAAAAACAACACAATAAACAGATAAGAATAAAAGAAAACAGAAAAAACAAAACAAAAAACAGTGAAGAAAAAATGAAAAAAAAGTTACCGCTGGCGAACAGCCAGGTTCGTTCACCAGCAGTAGCATGGCCACCAGCCGACTTACACGCGGGCCCGCTCGCCTCTCTCTCTCCTCACTCCAAAATCCCCCACGTCACGCGCCTCTCTTCCTCTCCCCCGATTCAAGAACCGCCGCTGCTGTGCCGTGCCACCGTGTCGTGCCACCGCGCCGCACTCGAAGCCAAGCGTCGCCGCCGCCTCTTCTTCCTCCTCCACGGCCCAGCCCCGACTGCCGCGCCGCTCTGCTCCCCTCCTCCTCCATGGCCCGGCCTCGAGCGCCGCCGCCGCCGTCGACCTCCTGCTCCGCCGCGCCCCCTCCACCATCCAGGAGCTTGCCGGAGCAGGGCTGAGCCCCCTCCTGGTGAGCTCACCCGCCCCCTCCTCTCTTCTCCCCTCCCGGTGACCTATGCACACAAGGTGCTTGGTGAAATGCCCATGTGGTTTTTATTTCAAATTTTGGTACTGGTGTAGATGTGGTTGATGTCCTTAATGCATTTGGGTGGTGCTGGATGTGATTTGGTGGTGGTCGTGATGTGATGTTGTGTTTGTTGCCGGCCGGAGATGCCGACCGGGGTTTGAAATGGCCCTTGTGTCCATTTGTGAAATGTTTGCAGGTACCCCATGAGGCCCTTGAGATTGCCGGAATGTCGATTAACTTCCATTCTAGCAAATTCGGGTACTCCATATGTCCTTTTTTTAGCAAAGGTCATGCCGAAATTTTTCGTGAATTTTGGCATGACTTTGCTAAAAATAGGACATATTTGAGTGCCCGGATTTCCCGGGACGGAAGTTTATCGAAATTTTGGCAAATTTGGACTCATGGGGTATCTTAGTACTTAATTAAGTGAATTTTTTTCCTTATATTGGTTATACTAGCTTCGACTTTCCTCGTTAGTGCGAATATGGCTAACGGCAACGAGGCCGGGGGTTCTCAGACAGGCAAGGATCCAATCGAGGAAAATCGATATCTGTCGATGGAGGTGTCCATCGAAGACGCACTAACAAAGGCGTTCAACTCCCTCTTTCCTACTATCTGTGAGTCCGTCGGGACTTGGATGAAGGGAGGCCAACAAGGGCCTCCCCCCATGATCAGCTTCGGCTACGACAACTCTATCATCAATATGGCACCTATTATGGACAATCCATCTGCCAACCGTAATTCTGGTAGCAGCACTTCCGTCTCTTGCCGTCGGAGACCGTTGATCATTACGATGACGGAGATATACCCGACCATGATACGCCAGAAGATGCGCTGGTGAATAAGCCTAAGAAGAAGTTGCGTAAAAGAAAAAAAAAGAAACGTAACTTTGACGACACCAACTGCTAGCCGGTGCAGGGGACTAAGTCGAAGCCACTGCAGCGCCCGTTTGTGGACAGGATACCCATCCACGGCTTGCATGGGATGCATCATTTGGGTAAACCGATGCTGCCACCGAAGTGCGTCAAAAAATTGACTAGGGATAAGAGGGACCTCCATGATCTTTTTCTTCATTTGGAGAAGGATCTTCTCAAGGAGAAAGATCCATCATGCCCGCTTTTTATTGCAAAGGTACAAGAGGGCCTGGGCTTTGTCAGTGAAGCAAAACACGCAGATCTGCTCTTCGTGAGATTTGATGACATCTTCAGAATGTACCACATGCAACTGCTCCACCCATCCATGGTCCGCCTGGTTGCGCTCAGTATGGCGTACTAGGTCCAACAAGAGGATACCCCGGACCTCGTGATAGTTGACCCCTACTACATGCAAGAAATGTAAGTGAGTGACTCTAGTGGTAAGGCAGACGTGACACAGTACCTCAATGATAGCTTCATGGCGAATATTCCCAAGCGCAACTTTCTCCTGCCTTACTTTCCCGAGTAAGTCATTTCTAGCCGTCATAACATGCTTTCGTAGATTTCCATCGTTAAATTCGCATCTACAATGGTGATTTTGAGGATGCTGGTCCCTTTGAACTGTTTTGCGCATAAACTGACACGGCACCCTCATCCTTGTGGATCTGCAAAAGTCGACTGCCGTGTATCTCGACAGCGGGAATCGTTTTGGAGAGAAGATTAAGGACTACACCAACATCATGGCTGTTCTGAATGATGCTCTCAACGCCTACATCTTAAGGGGCGGCCCGATGATAACTAAAAAGAAACATAAAGGAAAGTTTGAATTCTTGCACAGACTGTACTTCCCCTGCATCAAGCAGGACCCATGCAGTAGGATGGAGGCATGGTATCTCATCCTTCACATGCGGGAGATCTTAAAGGAGCAACAATGACAACAATTTCCATCTGATCTCAACAAATGGTGCAAGATCATGGCGGAGTCCACTGATGCTGAAATCAGAGAAGAGTTCCGTCGCATCCAGGAGACGATCGCGCGGATCATCTGTCGTGACATCTTAGCTCCCGCCGGGTGGTTCCACTTCGACGCTATACCACCACCTAAGGAGGAGATAGAAATGCGCATAACAGTGGCAGGTGATGACAAGCCATTCAACTCGTTAGAGGGTGGTCTACCTTTCCCGCCGATGTCGTAGAAGAAGGTGAGCAAGAATCAGTGATCGACGATGTGTTGTCTATTTAGTACGATCGATGAACTTGTGTTCGTAAACTATATCCCTAAATTAACTATGTTGCTTAGTTAATTATGTTTCTTTTAATTATTCCAGACATGTTCCAAATCATTCTTATTTATAGTTTTGTATTTTCTAGAATGCCGATGATTAAAATGTTGTGACACCGTGTGATTCAGGGATGGTGCTAGCGAGCCTTGTGATATGCATGAGTACACACATCTTGTGCATCCTACTTGGCTCGCTGGCTCCGTCTCCGTAATCTGTGTGTCACTTCTAAGTATGAGGCACCATTTCTGTAATCTGTGTTTGTTTTTAAAATGCCAATGATTAAAAATGTTGTGGCCCACTACGTGATACCCTGATAGTCTGTTGAGCCTTGTGATATGCGCAAGTATAAGTTGTGTGCATCCTACTTGGCTTAACAGAGCTATCAGGGTTGTTTGTGTGTCCGACCTAAATATGAGGCACAAATCCGAATCATTTTCGTTTGCTTTGGTCTTTCTTCGAGAATGTCGATGATTAAAATGTTGTGACACCGTGTGATCCAGGGATGGTGCTAGCGAGCCTTGTGATATGCACGAGTACATATCTTGTGCATCCTACTTGGTTCGCTTGCTCCATCTATGAAATTTGTATGTCCAATCTAAAAGTATATATGAGGCACCCATAACTATTATTTGATTTGTGTGCACCCATTTAACTATTATCTTTTTCCTTATAAAACTCTTGCTTTTGTGTACAGAGAGATGAAGAAGTGGTATGTGGTGTATGAAGGTTGGGTTCCAGGAGTCTATGACGAGTGGGAAGACTGTCTGAAGCAAGTGAACAAATTCAAGGGCAACAACTAAAAGGGCTACAAGAGTAAAGCGGAGGCGGACGCTAAGTACTTGAACCACCTGCTTGCGGAAGAGAGGAAGAACCGGATGAAGTCGAACTTCATCGTGATCCCCTTCTTGCTCATCGTCATTGCCATTCTCTTATATGTGATTGTGGTTTAGATGACACTACTTGCTTTCGAAACTTTGTGAGCTAAACTAGCGACTCTCTGAGATGTATTAACCAACTATTATTCGTGTATGTGATACATTTGGTCACTCTTGTCTAATTATTCGGTTTGTAATGCATATGTGATGAACCAACTATTTAATTTGGTATTTTATCTACTTGTACTTCTCAATCATGTATTTATACTATTTCTTCTACCTGTCCCTGTATATACTGCTGATATACCTGTATATACTGCTAGAATATGAATTTCCAGAAAAAAATTATACTGCCGGCGAATAGGTAGCACTACTGCTGGCGAACGGAGTTTTACTCCGAAGATCGACGCTGGTGAGCGGGGTAGCTACCGCTGGCGGGCGTGTGTGCTCGCCAGCACTGCTAGAACCTACCACTGGCGGGCAGAATTTTGTTCGCCAGCGGTAAGGTTTCCTATCGCTGGCGGGCGTCTGGTTCGCCAGCGGTAGACATTACCCTACCACTGGACAGACTGTACTGGCGGGTGCTGGTTCGCCAGCGGTAGGCGAAATCTGCCCGCCGGCGGTTGGCATTCTCCTACTAGTGGAAATGCTGGACCGCACACTGGGTATTTTGTACGTCGACTACAGCGCGCTGGAAAAGGAGAGCACATGCGCGAAGGTCCAACTGCCATCCGGAAACTTCACCCGCGCGTCTCGCGAGCATCCTCCTCTCGCGCGGCGGCGAGGACGGGCCTCCTCCGGCGAGGGCAGGCTGCGAGGGCGGACGCGGCGCCTCAGGCGACGAGCGAATCGAAAAAGTGTGTGGCGAATCCAATGATTGGGGCATGATTGTAATTTTTTTATTTTTCGTCAGGGACCTATTTGTGAAACTTATGTACTTATTTGTAAAAAAAGTGTATGTAGCGCTGTTTTACAGCATCTGGAAAACTGCTATGTTTGTTGCGCTGTATTTTAGGGCACCTGCTCTGTAAAAAAATTTAGCACGCCCAAACACACACACACCACCCCCCAGAATAAAGTTGTACAGTTAAAACTCATCACGACCTACATACTCCTTTTTTTTTTTTTGCATGGACGACCTACATACTCCTTTGCGTATATGTATGTCCACGCGTGTACGCTCACCGCCACATTACTCACACACTCTTCCCGGCCGCCATGGCGGCCCTAGCTTCGGCTCTCCTTGTCTCAATCCTGGTGGTCCTCCTCGCTGCCGCCGGCACGACCCAATCCCACCCTCACAAACACCACGGCCGTTCCTCCAAGGCAGCCTTCGCGACGCCGGCCACCGCCCACGCAATCTGTAACACCACCCCGCACCCGGCATCCTGCCTCACGTCGGCAGCAGTGCACCTCGACGCCGCCCATATCGCGGCGTCGTCCATGGCCGTCACCCTCCTTCCCGCGAACATCCTCTCCGTCGCGCTCGCGTCCCTCCGCGGCGCGCTGACCGCCGTGTCTTCCCTCTCCCCCGTCCTCTCCTCAACGCTCTCGGCGCCCCCGTCATCATCCTCGCCGGCACTCCGGCGCGGCGCGGCGCAGGACTGCCTTGAGCTCCACGCCGCCACGCTGGAGTCTCTCTCGCGCTCGACCTCGCTGCTAACAAGCCCCGGCGAGAGCCTCCCCGCCGTGCGCGCGCACCTGTCGGCCGCGCTCACCAACAAGGCCACCTGCCTCGACGGCCTCGCCGGCGCGTCCGGCCCAAGGATGAAGGGCCTCCTCTCCTCCCTCGACGACGCCTACGAGCACGTCTCCAACTCGCTCTCCCTCGTCGCCCGCCGTGGCGACGGCGCGCCGGCGGCCAGAAGCTTCCAGGCCACGGTGGCCAAGATCATCCATCACAACCGGCGGCTGCTCCAGGAGGATGAGGAGGACGACAGCGATGACAATAATGATGACGATAACCGCGACAACGACAAAGACCACAGCGGAAACGGCGAGGGGAATGACAGTGGCCGCGAGACGGTGATCACGGTGGCGAAGGATGGGACTGGGAACTTCCGGACGGTGGGGGAGGCGGTGGCGGCGGCGCCGAGCAGGAGCGAGGCGAGGACGGTGATCCGGGTGAAGGCCGGGACATACGAGGAGAACGTGGAGGTGCCCGCGGACAAGACCAACATCGCCCTCGTGGGCGAGGGCCGCGACGTGACGGTCATCACCGGCAGACGCAGCGCCGCCGACGGCTGGACCACCTTCCGCACCGCTACCGTCGGTAATTAATTACTACTCCTACTAGAGATTTTTACCTCGTAACTAATTAACTCAACTTCCCCAGTGTCAGCCGCTACGACATTGCTGCGTGCTGCCGAGGTCAGTGCAATGTATCACTGACTCAGAGAGTGCAGAATAGTCAAGTGTATAGTAGTGCATCGTGCAGCCATGGATAATACCAGGAATCATGGTCTGCCGCAGATCTATCTAATTTACGTTTTTGGAAACATGCAATGGTGATGGGTGACATGGGTCCAGTTCCGAGGTCCAGAGGTCCATGATCCGGATTCCGGATAGCCTACTTGACCCATCCGGTATTCATCGTCCATGTGCATGTGTTAGCTAAATTCTGAGACATTGCCATGGACCTGCATGCCTGTCACCTGTCAGAATGTTTGGCTGGTCTTAACCCACTAACCACTGCTTAGCTAGCTTCTCTCGAGATCGAGCCACCGACAAAAGTACAAAACATCCTTCTTTTCGCCACTAAGAGTAGGGCCAACACTCAAACGGGTTGGTTCTCTCTGATCGATGATAACATAGGGTGCATGTTGCTCTTGTGGTCAATCGTCAATGTATACTTGACCAAAGTGATCTTCTCTTTGTGGAGTTAACGGCTGTGGTTAACTGGCCAGACGTCGTGCATGCAATGCGATGCAGGTGTCTCCGGCGAGGGGTTCCTGGCGCGAGACATCGCGTTCCGCAACACGGCCGGGGCAGCGAGGGGCCAGGCGGTGGCGCTGCGTGTGAACGCGGACATGGCGGCCGTGTACCGCTGCGCCGTGCAGGGCCACCAGGACGCGCTCTACGCGCACTCGTTCCGGCAGTTCTACCGCGAGTGCGCCGTCACCGGCACCGTCGACGCCGTCTTCGGCAACGCCGCCGCGGTGCTCCAGGCGTGCGCGCTCGTCGCCGGCGCCCCGCTCCCTGGCCAGTCCAACGTGCTCACCGCGCAGTCCAGGGCCGACCCGGCGCAGGACACGGGGTTCGCCGTGCACAACTGCACCGTGGAGGCGTCGCCCGGGCTGCTCGCCGGCACGCGCACCTTCCTCGGCCGACCGTGGGGCGCGTACGCGCGGGCCGTCGTGATGGAGTCCTACCTCGGCCCGCTAGTGGACCGGGCCGGGTGGACGGGCTGGCCTGGCGCCGAGGCAGGCCGCGGCGACACGGTGTACTTTGGGGAGTATGGGAACAATGGGCCGGGCGCCGGCACGGATGGGAGAGTGGGCTGGGCTGGATTCCACGAGATGGACTACGACGAGGCCGCCCAGTTCGCCGTCGACAAGTTCATCTACGGCGACGACTGGCTCGGCGCCACCTCCTTCCCCTACGACGACGGCATCTGAAATTAATCCCACGAACTACGTGTAAATCTCAAGAATGCAGCGGTTAATTTTCCAATATGTTACTGCCTTGATTTTCTGTCTTTTATTATCTGATGGAACTGTACAATTGTGTCAAATGCAAATCAGTTTTAGAGTTCAGAACTTCCCGAGGAATTTCGTGAGGATATCATAACTAAGAGCATATCTAGCAGAACCCGCAAAACGGTCAAACCCGCATAATAATCGCCCGATGCGGATTGAAAACCGCAAAACGGAGGAGAACAGAATCCGCAAATTTACCCAACCCGCAAAAGATTTTGCAGGCCCCCGTGAATCCGCGGCTCCGAACCGAGTTTTCGCGGATTTCGGCTCCGAATGTAGGGGCTCTTGCATTTGGTCAAAGCGGTTGGCGGGTGGGAGTTTTCACCACGCCTTCTTCCTCTCTTCTTCCCCATCTCGCCGCCGCCTGCGAATCACTCCCTTTCCCGGCCGCATCTGACGGCGCCCCGCCGCACGCGAGCTGCCCCGGCCGCGGTGAGTCTAATTCCGCTCGATTTCGCTTCGATTTCAGCCGTAGTAGTAGGTACTGAGTATGTCTTGCCCATTTCATATGGAGTTGAGCCCGGAGGAAGAGCTCGTGCTCTCCGATTCGTCCTCCTCCGAAGACTCCGATGTGGAGGCGCTGTTCGCAAGCCGGCGGCAGCAAATGGTGGTCGCCGTCCTCGCCGTCAAGGAGTTTGAGGACCGGTATGCAAAGCGGCGGCAAGGATCCAAGGTTGGCCGGCTTTGCATACCGCGCAACCGCTTCTACGGCAATGAGCTTCTCATGCGCGATTACTTCGCCGAAATCCCGACGTACCCGGCTCACATCTTCCGAAGAAGGTACCGTATGCGCCGCTCTCTTTTCGTGAAGATAGTACAAGCTTGCGAGGCGAACTGTCGGTACTTTACCCGTCGCCGGAATGCCGCGGGTTTGATGGGTTTCAGCGCGTACCAGAAGATATCCGCCGCAATGAGAGTCATTGCCTATGGCGCCCCGGCTGACTATGCCGACGAGTATCTTCGTATTGGCGAAGATATTACGATCAAGTCCGTTCGTGTGTTTGCTAAAACAATTATCAAACTCTACGGAAAGATTTATCTTCGGGCACCAAACGAAGAAGATACCGTGAGGCTCATGGCGATGAATGAGCCGCGAGGTTGGCCGGGCATGCTAGGTAGTATTGACTGTATGCATTGGACTTGGAAGAACTGCCCAAAGGCATGGCATGGACAGTATTGTGGCAGGGGAGGCGATGCAACAATTGTGCTTGAGGCCGTTGCGTCCGAGGATCTATGGATTTGGCATTACTTTTTTGGTTTGCCGGGCACATGTAATGATATCAATGTGTTGCAAAGGTCTCATCTTCTTCGTAGGCTAGCAAGTGGAGATGCTCCGGCTTGTAACTTCACGGTTAATGGGCATGAGTACACAAAGGGTTACTATCTTGCCGATGGTATTTACCCACCTTGGATTACATTCGTGAAGACCATCTCAAATCCAAAAGGCAAGAAGCAAACTGAATTTGCAAAGGCTCAAGAGGCATGCCAAAAGGATATAGAGAGTGCATTTGGTGTCTTGCAATCTAGGTTTGCCATAGTTCGAGGACCAGCTCGTTTTTGGGACAAGAAAACTCTCAAAAATATCATGACTTGTTGTGTGATTCTTCACAACATGATCATAGAGGATGAAAGGGGCTTGGACTTGGAGTTGTCCTATGACAATGTTAGTAGCCGTGTGAAGCCAGCTAGAAACCCAGACCGCGTTCAAGCTTTTCTGCAGACTTACCGTGAGATAGAGGACAAGGACGAACACAACCAGCTGCAGCTAGACCTGGTTGAACACATCTGGCAGCTGCATGGGCAATAGCTATTTTTTAGTTCATTTGAGCCATGTTTGATTCAAACAATATTGTTATTCTACAACATCTTGTATTGAATTATTGTTTAATTTAGTATGATTCAAACTTTTATTGTAATAAACTATTTGTGAGGATTCATAATATCCTACTATTGTAATATGAATCTTTATAATTTAGGTTTAATTTATTTATCATTCCATTTTTATGCTATTCATGCCTATCTTGCTGTTTTGCAAATGCAGTTTCTGAACGCCGCGCGGTTCTGCTTTGCGGGTTCTGCTCCGCCGCGCGGCGTTTCGAGCCAAAAAACGCGAGTTGCGCGAACTGCAAAACTGTTTTGCGGGTTCGTGTTTTGTGGGTTCTGCTAGAGATGCTCTAATAGGGCCACCAGATATTCCATTTTCTGAGTGGTTCCTGCGTTGTATTAAGTGGGTAGGAATTCCAAAAGAGTTCTGTTGCTGAAGCCGACAATTGGTGATGACGCGGCGTGCAGAAGAGGTTAAGGAGACACTAGCGTCTGAAGTGTCCACAATGATGCCGACATCCACAGCACCTCCAGCTTCAGACCCACAACGAGACACGAGAGAGTTCTATCATTTTAGTTCTCTATTACCTGTCGGGGATAATCTGTTGGTGATTGATTCGTTCTTCATTATTTTTATTTTCTTTATTTCTATGAGCGAGTGACCAAACGTTGCCAGCTGAAAATTCTGACGTGCTTTGCTTCAAGAAATGCTTTAAAGGCCTTTAATTCCCAATCCAATGAGAGCAGAGACTATAGCCCAGACCCCAGAGAGCACATATTGCAATGATCAGACATTCAGATCTCTCCATCTCTCTTTACATCGACGCAAGTGGAGTAGTATCAAAATCTCACACTTTCAGAAACCTTTCTGAACCGTTTCTTCTATACAACAATATCATCATCGTCTTACAGGTGATTCAAGCACAGTGCTACGCCGATAACAAAAGTACTTTTTGGCTATTTGCAGAACACAGTACTCAGTACTGTGTTAGTTAAGCATTTCACAGTTTCACACAAGCTCCGTGCTTACGGTTATTTTCCTTTTTCCAATTATTATTGCTCTTCCTTGATCAGTGAGTGCCCCTTGTTCAATTCAGAGCTGCCACTTCTGATCATTCTTGCGCGGAAGAACATCGTCGACGCCGTCTTCGAAAACCCGGAGCGTCGCCAGGTGGATGAAATCGGTGACCTGAACCCCCACTGGCCTGCTCTCACAACACAAAAGGAGGAGGAAGTTGCAGGCGTGATCAGACACAATAATACCCCATCAGGCAGAAATAACCATGGAAACAGAGGAGAAACAAATGAAACAGTTCAGATGATCCCGCTGAACTCACCATGGGAAGCAGGCCTTCTCCGGCAGCCGCATTCCTAGCCTCGGGCCTTCGTCGTAGCCCTCGCAGACGAGCTCCCCCTTGTCATCCCTGTAGCACACGATCCCTCTCACCTGGTCCTCGAACACCTAAGAATGATCAGATCAGATCAGATCAGATCACCAGTTCAGAGACACTCTTAAGATAGTGCTACCTTATTGGATCAAGCACAAGCATGGATGATGCAAGCGCGTAGCAAATAACAACCAGTGCAATAATGAATAATCTATATATGTACCTTGTTGCTGTTTGCTGAAGCAAAGGAGAGGTTGGATGATGGGTTGCAGCCATGGGGGGCTGCAGAGGCTCTGAAGCTCAAGGCTGCCGCCGACTTCCTTGCGCCGAACCTTGGGCCGGCGGTGGTCCGAGAGGAAGAAGCTGGGTGAGGATGGCAGCTGTAGCCTCTGAACGCCATTTTTCCTTTGTGAGGAGCCTGGGGTTCAGCACAGGGCCTTGTTGGCTACGAATGAATTTCTTGGGAAGGGGAGGGAAGGGTATGGGGCTGGTTACAGCGTCATGGCACTTTAAGGTTGCTAGGGTAGGAGCTGGGGTGCCAATCATCGGGAGGCAGGAAGGAAGGAGCAGCAAGGCTTGTGTACTACCTATGCATTTTCTTATTATAAGTTAGACTTGGTGCATCATGGCCTTTCATTAAGGCGTCTGATATAGTTTTGTTGAACTATTTGCATGTTACTAATTGCATTTCGTAAGCCATGTTGCTATACATTGTACTGTCATACAGGTCTGGCCTGGGAGTAACTGGAGGCATTTCTTGACAGAAAACACCTAGGAGCTTTATGTACTGTATCCAATGGTGCATAAATTGGGAAAACCGTATGTGATAGGTTGTTTAAAATAAGGTTAGTTGCATAGATATGCAGGAAAAAAGAGAGAAAAAAGCCAAATCTCTTACTTCGTTTTATTTACAGTAACTGTCGACAGCCTGAATCATACAATACAAAACATTAAATCTAGAAAGAGACAGACACTAAAATTAATCAGCCATGTTTGGTACACCTAGCAATGTCGATCGACAGGAGAAAAATAACAATTATATGCAGCTCATGGTTTAGTCGCCGCGGCTCCATCTTTACCTAGTTGGGGTGGGGTGGGCCGGCGCCATTAGCTCACCAACGTTATCATCATGGTTGTTAATAATATTCCTCAATCGGATTGAAAATAAACAATTCCTAATCTGTCTGACAGCAACAGCTTAGCCTTATCCTGTGATGTGTGCAAAGAAGTGGTACTAAACTAGCATACTTTGCCAGCTGACCCTCTCATTATCAACGGGGCAATGATCTTATAGAAAACAGGGGAGGGTTAGTCACCTCATCTTGTCCTCTAGCGTCTGTGCTATCTAATGAATGCTTATAACATGGCAGACATGGAAAATTATATTTGATATACTAGGAGCAACGAAAAACTACGTGCAAGCTATATTAATTTGTTCACATTTTTAAACGTTGTGTATGGACTGATACGGCTGAATATAGCAAGAAAATAATTTGCTCCCAACCAACAAACTGCCCAACAACCCCCCCCCCCCCCCCCCAAAAAAAGACCAATGCCCACGATCATCGTCTTCAGAGAAAAAAAAGTGCCTTCCAAGGAAAATTAAACCGTGAGAAGTATATACATGGTGATACATTTGATTTGAGCTATAAACCCATCTATTTAAACTTTTCCTAAAATTGTTTAACCTAAATCCTAACCAACCTCTACATGGTTATTTTGTATTTTTAGTATTCCAAAGAAATTAGAGATTCGTGAGCATAAGAAATGCTGAAATGAATAAAAACAATTATGCTATATCATGTGAGGATAAGAGACGCCAAATTCATTAACGTCTTGTGTTTTTTTTATGGAATACAAATGATTGCAACATATGAGATTAGCCTTTGCTTTTTTTTATCGTCGCTTCGTGATATCAGCTAAAACCAAGGCTAATAAAAATCATCGTTGTATGCCATCGAAACTCACCAACCATTTTTTGTTCATTGTGTGCCATCGAATGACTAACACAGTTAGCCATTGAACCCCAAAGTGGCCATGCGCCTTCGGATTTGATCACTCAAGAGACCTATGGACATCTCCCTCGTTTGAGGGAAGGGCATATCCTATACAGGCAGAGCATGTCCCGACATATGCTTAATGACAAATGCAAATCAAAATTTACCTTTCAATGAGCAACACAAAAAATAATATTCGCGACCTGACAACATATATATAGAGCAGCGGATGGTGCACCATGCACCTTAGCGGTCGCTAGACCATTCTCATTGTGGTCACCCTACAGGCAGGGTCATCTCTACCACAAACTTCTAATCCCTTCAAGCAATCGAGAACAAGGAAGAACTAAAATTTCCATCTTGATATTGTGAACGAAGATGAAACTTTTATTTTTGCAAAGGTGGAGTCCCGATAGCGATATTGGTCTGGTGTATATTGATGGAGGAATTGAGGGAGTGTATTTAAGGAGGAGTTGAGGGCGTTTCGACTAGTCTTGGTGGGTGGCTGAATCAAACCATAGGCGAATTTACTCCCTATGATGCAAACTCTAAATGTTGGTTGATCTCGGAGCCGACCAACAAAAGTTCCCTCATAGGGGGCACCCTTACCAACATATGGTTTTGGTGCCCCTATTATATAAAGCGCGTGGGGGGGGGGGGGGGGGGGGTGGACACCTATGTGGGAGGTTTTGTTTATGTACGATTTATATAGCTCCCCAAAGTTCGTAAGACCCTAGACGGATATGTGTGTGGAAGTAATGAAAGACCAGAATTAGCTGCTACCCTTTGGGGCAGTGCCAGTGGAGGTCAAGGAGCAGCCTAAGATGTCTACTGCAATCACCCGTAAGCTAATCTCCTAATCATCTGCCTAAAAGTTCATTAGGTGCTCTAAGTGTGATCAATGCATGTTAGTTGCCCTTATGTTGAATTAAATGCTTACACTAAAAACTGCCTACTTGTTGATGGACGTGGCAGACACTTATAGATGATTAAAGATGAAATTATGAAGTGTAATCTTGAATGTTCATCCATATCTTTATGCCTTGTCAGGGTGGTTTCAAAGTTCTGAAATCTACATTTGTAACACCATCTACAATCCTCGCCATAGTTCTAGAACCTTAACCGCCGAGGGCCTCGGTACGCTAGTTAGACCGTTGGTTCATCTGGTTCACTAGCCGGTTTATTAAAGATGAAGTAAATGTTATACATGTACGTGTAGGACACGTCCACTCAGCCGAATCAAGCAGGATTAGAACTAGTTTAAATTATCTACTAAATTGTAATCTCTTTACTTGGCAAACAAGCCACCTCCTTGTACTATATAATCCCATCAAGAGACCCAATAAATCCAAGTGCAACATTGCAATTGCCTCCAGTAAGGAAATTATTAATAATCAGTTAACTACCGCTATGACACAAACAAGGTCTGCCTAGTTGTGTGCGTGTTTCATAGTTATTGTTGGCAACTAATTTTTCTCACTCGGTTTTTGACCAGTTTCCTTAATAAAAAAAACTATACAACTCTTTTCTTCTATTCCCTCCGTCCAAAATAAGTGTCTCAAGTTTATATAAAAGTGGATGTATCTATACATAAAACGTGTCTACATATATCCACTTTTGGATAAACTTGAGACACTTATTTTTAAACAGAGGGAGTATATATCAATAAATGAAAAGACAACATTTTCCCTCGTTTCCAAAAACAAATCTTGCAGGAGTCAGGAGAGGTCAACCGCTGGTTGGACCAATGGCGTGTTCGACCGGTTTTTCACAAAAATCACATATTTGACTGCGGTTTGGCCGGTTCCAACCGGCTCACTTGCGTACACTGGCCACACACACTATAAAACTACGCTCGGCACCGATTTCAGGTTTTTCTGGTCGAACCGGTGGTCGTTCTGATTTTGTCAAAAATGGTCCTGACACTTAATGCCATCTCCATGCACCATCTACACTTGTAAACTTAGTCCTGGGGTCCCACTGTCACTCCCAGGACCAGGCCCACAGTGGTTCCAGGTGGTGCGGCCCGCACAGGGCCCATGAAATTTGGGGGCCCCAAAAATTTTATGCCTATGTATATTTGTATAGCAGGAATTGGCCCATGCATGTATCAGCCAAGCAGGAATTGGCCCATGTTTCGAACATTTCCAGGCGTTTCCTTTCCTCGTACAGCACCGATCCAATCAATCGAGTCCAGCCTCGTATCTCGCCGACGCCTTGCTCGATCTCTCCCCTGCCGACGACGTTTGCGGCCAATCCTAGGCCCCTTGCGGCCTCGCCGACCGGCCAACGCAGTGATGCACGTCACGCACCGAGCCACACACAGTCAGGTTTGTTGTTGTTGATTCCTCAATTTCTGCTCGCATGATCACGTCCTCACTTAAGTTTTCTTTTATTCGTCTCTTGTCAATAATACACGTTGGATTCATCATGGGGGAAACATCAGTCTGGTTCGCAGAAGCGTAAGCGAAAAGAAACGGAACAAAATTTAATTAAATCTCAAAAAAGTGCCATGGACAAGTTTATTAGAAAAGAAGCGTCACAAGCGTCATTCAGTAATCAGTCTGTTGATCCTTCCACCCTTGCACTTGCAATTGTTTCTTACAATCATTTTAGAGATAGCCAGACAGAGACATATAATATTGAGGTAGAGTAAGATCCTGTTTATTAGTTCAATTTTTTTGTTTAAGATAGGGCCCGTTTTAGATTTTCGCACAGGGTCCCGGATTTAGCCGGCCCGGCCCTGTGTATTGCCACAACATTTAGGAGGGTCATTCGTGTGGTGATTAATTGTTACAATAGGGTGACTTGAGTCAAGACCAACATCGCATAACCATGCCCATTGGCTAGAACAACAGTCTGATTTATCACCTTTGTATCCAGATCACAATTCAAAGCAAACAAACAATTTGGTGCTCTTGCAAGTGTTATCATAGTCTGTAACAGTTTAGGTACACCCGTCAATTTACAAATATAAGTCGTATTTACTTTCGTTAAAAGTAAAGTTTTAACCAATATTTTTAATCAACAAACTCATGGTTCATATGACACAAGATCATATTAATAAGTAAGTTCTTTTGAATATGAATCAAATGATATAAATTTTATGTCATATAGACTGTGCACTAACAGAGTTATTGGTCTAACACTTGTGTTAATGAAACTAAATATGACAGAGTATATATTTTTTTTGAGGGTTTTTTTTCACTTTATTTGATTTTTCTCGAAAAAGGTCAAAATGGCCACCATGACTATTCATCGAAAGAGGTCAATTTTTTTTAAACTATCGATATTTCTGTGATATATCCACTAGTTGTGTACCTTAAAATGATTTTTTATAAAATTTCGGACCAAACTATCAAGCACTTGTAGTTTAAATTTGGATTAATTTCGGAAAATCAACGTAAACTCATTTAACTAGGAGAAATTGGATAGAAATGAAGAAAATTCATAATACTTGGGGATTATCCATAAAATGTGGACTACTCCTTGTGATATTTAGATGGGTGTCATTTTGCACCATATTTGTTGTACTTAGTTCACAAAAAAACGTCATTTTTTGCACTTAGAAAAATGAAAATGATATTTATAGAAATAATTTGTAAAATCCCTTTGGAACCATTGCTTCCTATACCAAGACACACATATTTGTCGAATATGAGAACTTTATCACAAACTATGTCGTGGGAATTGTCATAACTTGG
This sequence comes from Poa pratensis, assembly GCA_947311845.1. Classification (NCBI taxonomy): domain Eukaryota; kingdom Viridiplantae; phylum Streptophyta; class Magnoliopsida; order Poales; family Poaceae; genus Poa; species Poa pratensis. The sequence continues at coordinate 6,877,299 of CAMZMU010000105.1, read as the reverse complement.
TCATTTTTTATACATGATAGTCCTTTTTTGTGAAGAAGTTTTCTGAAAAATTTGTCAAAAATCAAGTTTATCATTTTTCATAGCAACTAGTACACATAACAAGACTCCATGCAAGAGGATATCTTTTTTTGACGATTTTTTTCACTTTTTTTTTCGAAAAACTGTCGAAACCGCCACCCGGACTATTCATCGAAAGTGGTCAAATTCTCTAAAACTATTGATGTTTCTATGATATAACCACTGGTTGTGTATCTTAAAATGATTTAAAAAAAATTGAGACCAAACTATCAAACACTTGTAGTTCAAATTTGGATTAATTTCGGGAAATCAGCATAAACTCATTTAACTAGGAGAAATTAGATAGAAATGAAGAAAAATCCTTATAATAGGGGATTATCCATCAAATGTGGACTACTCCTTGTGATATATAGATGGGTGCCATTTTGCAACATATTTTTTGTACTTGTGGTTCACAAAAAATCATTTTTGCCACTTAAAAAAAGGAAAATGATATTTATAAAAATAATTTGTAAAATCAGTTTTAAACACACACATTTGTTTGAAATTCGTTTTGAAATGCAAAAAATTATTTGAAAAGATAAAGGAAAAAAATACAAAAAAAAATGACATTACCACTAGCGGACGGAGGAGGTCGTCCGCCAGCGGTATGCTGGCCCGAAAAATACACACCGGCCCCTTCTCTCTCTGGCCCACACCCTCTCCAAAATTTCCCCTTCGCCCCCGCGCGCTAGCTCTCCCGCCTGATTCGCCGCCTGATTCGCCTGATTCCGCCGCCGGCCACCGCCCGCTCCCCCCTCCTCCTCCCTCTCCTCCTTTGCCGTTGGCCGCTCTTCCCCCGCCGCCGAGCACCAAGCCGACGCCCGCCACCCACGGCCCCGAGCGCGCCCACCCCACCCTCGCGCCACGGCCCCGAGCGCCCGCACCGCCCTTCCTCTCCCTCTCGTGCCCACGCCGCCGTCGACCGAGCCCCGAGCGTCGAACCTGCCTTTCTCTCCTCCTTCCTGGCGCCCAACCGGCCCTCCTCTCCTCTCGCGCCGAGCGCCGACGCCCTCGCACGGCCCCGACGCCCACGGCGGCCGCCGTCGACGGCCCGAGCGCCCCGCATCGAGCCCTGCACCGCCGCGCCCAAGGTTTGCCCACCCTCCTCTCCTCCTACCTAGCACACCCACAAGGTGTTTGCTAATATGCCTAGCTCATTTTTTTTTCAAATTGTTATGTTTAGTTCAAAATTAGGGTTTAGGTTAGTTTAGTTTATGTTACTTCTGCCATTTCTGTAATTTAGATAAGTAATATATTAGTTCAAAATTAGGGTTTAGGTTAGTTTAGTTTATATTCAAATTGTTATGATTGTTATGCAGGAATTTTAGAAGGAGGTCGACATCGTTGTTCAGTTGCAGGTGAGATGACATGTGTGTCGATGTGATGTGGTGGCTGCGAATGCGGCCTTGTGGCGGTGATAATTTTTTATTGTGCTTATGGTGGTGGCTGCGAATGCGGCCTTGTGGCTATGTATGAAATATCTGCAGGTACCCTAGAGACCCTTGAGATTGCCGGAATGTTGATTAATTTCCATTCCGGCAAATTCGGGTACTCCATATGCCATAATTTTAGCAAAGGTCATGCCGAAATTTTTCGTGAATTTTGGCATTACTTGCTAAAATTATGACATATGGAGTAACTGAAATTTTGGAAATCTCAAATGGTCTCATGGGTATATGCAAACTTTTCATCACCACCCAAGTGAATTATTTTTCCTTATAGTTGTTTTACTAACTACGACTTTTTGTATTTTGTGCGAAGATGACTGACAATATGGAGGCCGGGACTTCTCGGAGTGGAGGCAAGGAGCCGATAGAGGATAACTATTTGAGGATGGTTCAGCACTCAATCGACGCCGAGCTCATAGCGGATGCCGACGATGAGATGGCGGAGAACACTTCTGGTGACGAGACCACATCTGGTGGCGGCGGAGGTGGCCACGAGGCCACATCTGGTGGCGAAGCAGGTGGCAATGAGACCACATCTGGTGGCGGATCCCAGCGTCAACGTAAGCCAAGGCGCCCAAACAGGCTCGCTTCCGGTCGACTGACATTTACGGAGGTGAACCCCACCCGTGGTGCTCCTACGTAGCCAAAAAATATGCAAAAGGGTACGGCTTAGCCTTGGGATGCATTGTGCGGGACTTCGGCAACATCAACCAGGAGAACATAAGGGATAAGGAGAACTCACATGTGGCCGCACACCTTATTTCCAAGTTGCACGCAAAATACACTTTCCCGAAATACTACGAGGACAATGATATCAAGAAGAATCTGGTAAACACATACGCCCTCGGCAAGTTCACCAAAGCCTATGCAACATGGAAATCAGAAGTGAGAAAGGCCCTTGCTAATGGAGACGATTACGATAAGATCATCGCCAAGTGGCCCTCCATTTCTGAAGAAGACTTCAACATTTTCAAGGAAAAACAAGACCTAGCTTCGACGAAGGCGCTATCCAAGTGGGGGAAAGAGATGCATGCGAATAATATAGGTCCCCACAATCTCGGATGTCGTGGATACGACGTGGGATGACCCCTATGCCAAGATCACCGACCCGTTTGATAGGGCATGGCGCCCCCATGTGTGGTTTTGGTAATTAATGACAATCCCTATGGACTAATGGTTGCATTGAGTTGTACATGTAAGGTTTGTCCATAGACCATGCTTGAACTCCATATGTTGGATTCAAGGTTGATGCCATAAATATATTGATATAATGGAGTATTTGGCATCAAGATCATCGAGGTGTATGGATATATACTTGATATGATCAAGAAGAAGAGTATGTGATGACCAAGTTATTATTCGAGGAGTTATCCGATGATTGGTCAGATGTGAGTTGAGCATATTACAAGTATGTCTTGAAGAAAAGGATTAGTGATCATTCATGGTTATCTTCAAGACATCATCTATTGAAAAGAGAAGAAAAGATATAAGGTTGATCAAGATTTTGATCAACACACAAAGCTACAAGATGTACCAAGTGTGATCATGTATCTCTTGGTATGGTAAGAGATTGTCCATGTAGCTTTGTGAACTAACCCATGATATGTGTGTGGCATTTCTATGTGTGGTTAGGTATGTTTCTATGGGCTTGCATCAAATGAAGATTTCATATAGTCCATGAAGGATGACGTCAAGTGGTGATCGTCATCAAGCTTGAGTGGTGCAAGATCAAGAGAAGTATCTCGAAGATATCATATGCTTGATGCTTGCCACCCTCTTGGAGATAATGGTCAAGTGAAGATGTGCCTATGAGAGGCTCTCCCATAGTGGAGTATGGGGGAGCAATATGTGAGACTTCACCAAGCGAAGCGCAATCAAGAAAGGTGGTCCACTTGAGAAGATCAAGATCGCCATCATCTAGTCAAGTGGAATGCGCAAGGCAAAGGTATGATCTTGATAGGGTTTCTATTTTACCGGTCTCATGTTGTCGGGAGACCGGGTTATTGGATAGACACCGTACTATCAAGAGGGGCTCTCAATTGAGCTTTAGCGTATCAGTTGGAGAGAGCTCAAACCTTTGCATACTTGCCTTCATCATCTTTATTGGTTCTTATTTGGATTTTCTCCTTGTTGGGTTTTGATGCTTGTCGTGATCTTCATGACAAGCCCAAGTTCTCCGAAAACGGATTTCATATGGAAAACTTGTTGCGTTCTCGGTGTTGGAAATATTACCGGTCCTCCTCGAGATAAGGTCCACACCTCCCATGTGTGATATCTCCTCCATATTTGTGACCCTTAATATTTCCAACAGAATTGGATTTCCAACAGAAAGTTATTGCATTTCAGGTTTTCCTGTTTCTGTCTGTTTTGCTCAAGCAGGGGAATCGGATTATCCGATCAATGTTGATTCGGATTATCCGATTCTCAAGGATTGCTCGAATTCGGCTAAGGACTTTAAAAGCAATGCATACTAGAGTTTTTCGGAATATCCGATCAAGGATGTTTCGGATTATCCGATTCTCATGTTTTGCTCGAATTCGGCTAAGGACTTTAAAAGCATTACATACTGGAGTTTTTCGGAATATCCGATTTGGTTGTTTCGGATTATCCGATCATCATGGATTACAAGCAACTACATACTGAAGTTTTCTGGAATATCCAATTCTGTTTGTTCCGGATTATCCGGTTCTATCGGATTATCCGGTACTCACTTGAATCGGAATATCCGATTTTTCTGTCTGCAACGGCTCTTTTTTTGGGAGGGGTATAAATACCCCTCCACTTACCTCCAGCCAGTTGACCCACTGCAGCTCGTGTTTCCCACCATTGTTGACCTTCTTTGAGCTTGCTATCTCCCTATCCCTCCATGATTCTTGCCTCCATTTAGTTGGAAAAGAGAGAGGAGATCTAGATCTACCATTCCACCAATCAATCTCTCCTCTAAGTGAGGGGAAGCTTTTGGATCTAGATCTTGCAGGGATTTGGTGTTCCTCTTTGTTCTTCCTCTCTTCTCCCCCCAATAGCATTAGTTGCTTTGGTGGGATTTGAGAGTGAAGGATTTTGAGCACTTCTTGTGTTCTTGCCCATTGCATCGGTTGCATCGGTTTGAGTTCTCCACGGTGATACGTGGAAATCGAAGTTGAGAAGCTTGTTACTCTTGGGTACTTGGGGTGCCCTAGAGCTTGTCCTCTTGGGTACTTGGAGTGGCCTAGACGGTCCTTGTTGATCTCGGAGTTTTGATGGCTCGCGGGATAGTTGGGAGCCTCCAATTAAGTTGTGGAGTCGCGCCCTAACCTTGTGATTCTTGTGGCTTTGGGAGCCACGGGAATTCGGTGAGAGCCTCCAATTAAGTTGTGGAGTGTGCCTCATCCTTGTACGGTTTCGGTGACCACCCTCAAGTGTCCCATAGTGGCTCGTGGCACTCTACATTGGTAGAGGCACGAAGGAGATTACGGTGTGCCATTTGACGGCTATTCGGGGATCACTTTGTGACTCCGCACCGCTCCAACGGAGACGTAGCTTCCATTGGGAAGTGAACTTCGGGATACATCATCGTCTCCAAGTGCCTCGGTATTTCTATACCCGAGCTTCTTACTTATGCTATTTACTTTGTGATAGCCATCGAGCTTGAAGTAATATATCTTGCTATCACATATTTGCTTATCTTGTTTAGCATAAGTTGTTGGTGCACATAGGTTAACCTAGCTTGTTTAGATTTTGTGCTTGATAAATTAAACGCTAGTTTTATTCCGCATTTATTCAAGCCTAAACCGCAAAGAATTTTAATCGCCTATTCACCCCCCCCCCCCCCTCTAGGCGACATCCGTGTCCTTTCACCGTTGGCGAGACGATTTATCAGAGCCCATTACAGGGAAGATCCCAAGACTAAAGGGGAACTTCTCTTGAACGCAAAGGTCAAGGAACTTGAGAAGCAATATCTGGAGGAAGAACAACTTGCTCAATCTCAAAGCGACTCATCGTCTATGATGAAGGCCCCGTGGGACATCGCTTTTCACAGGGCGATGAACAAGAGAAAGAATTTGGAGGTGACACTTCCGCCGCATCGTGGCCGGGTGCTCGGGGTCGGAGTCGGTCACAAACGGTCACATTACTACCCTGAGTCCAAGGAGGAGCGTCAGGATAGGAAGGCGGTCGAGGAAAAAAATATGCAGGCCACCATCGACAACGCAGTGACAAAGGCACTCACTGCCATCCTTCCGACCATCTTTCCGACCATATATGAGTCGTTTGGGAGTTGGATTGAGGGGGGGGGGGAAGGACCTCCCCCGTTCCCAGCATACCCAGCTTAATAAGCAGCAGCAACTCCATCAATGTGCCGCCCGCCAACCCTAATCCTGACAGGGACGAACAAACGCTAGCCGCCAACATCGTACATGGCACCGCGGCTCGCAGCAGCCTTTCCATCTCTTGCACGCCGGGGGCCGTCCCCGGTCCGTCGCCATTAGACGAGCTCAACGCCCTCACGGTAATTTAACCATGTTATATATTACTTCATTCTTGCATGGCGCCCTATCTAACGCCTTACTTGTGAACGGTGAGCAGGCCGACCAGACGCGATGCACGTTGCTCCTACTTATGAACGGTGAGCTGAAGGAAGTGGCAAAAGCAAAAATTGTTTCACCACTTTGCCGCATCCATCACAACCGGCCTATTTCTGATGAAGTTTATAAGGTTTCATTGGCCCGGGTGTTCCCGGGTTGTGGTTATTTGGATCCTCCATCTCAACCCCTCAAAGCCGAAAGCGAGTTAAACCTAGAGCAATGCTTGATTTGGCCCCTGCTATGGCCAAAAGCACTAATTCGTTTGGACCCTTCTATCACCACTCCAGAGCCAACACCGGTCGACGGGTCGGCGCCAAGCCAAGAAAAGGCCACTCCACCAGCTCCACCAGCTGAGCCCGCGAAAAAGGACATCAATGCTAAAGAAGACGACATTGACTACCTCAATTTTTTGGTCGACGTCAGTCCTCTTGATCAACCTGACCGTGATCTGATGGCGAATAGTCCCGTGCCTATTCTCCCTGAGAAATATAATTGCACTAAGCGTCTATTCTGTTCTCAACCAACGCCTGAAGCTCAGCCATCTGACGGTCTCAGCCAGGGCACACTCAATGATGTGCTCAAAGAGACGGTAGCTAAGCAGCCTAGGAAGACGGTGTCGAAAAAAAGCAAGAAATGTGCCCTTGATGAGTCCATGAGCCAGCCGGTGCCGGGGTCTAAGTTGAAGTCGCGCCGAGTTCAGGACAGGATAACGATCCCCGATTGGCATACTACTCATGAGATGGCTAAACCGATCCTGCCGCCGAAGTGGTCCTGTTGTTTGTCTGGGGACATGAGGACGCTACATGAAAGTCTTCTTTATTCTGAGAACAAACTTCTCAGAGAATCACGTCACGTATACCCGCTTTACATAGCAAAGGTACCAAAGCTTATGGGTTTTCTCCATGAAACCCCCGGAGACATGCTCTTTGTGAGATTTGATGACATCTTTGACATGTACCACATGAAAGCACTCCACCGATCCATGGTCCGCCTGTTTGTGCTAAGTATGGCGCACCGGCTCATTAATGATAATACCCCGGACATCATGATAATCGACCCCTTCTACATATCCGACTGCTTCGTGAACACCACTACGGGTAGGACACGCGTGACAAAGTTCATCGAAGATGTCTTCGTGGCGAATAATACAAAGAACATCTTTCTCATGCCTTAATTTACCAAGTAAGTCATTACCTAGCCGCCATAACATCTTTTCGTACATTTTCATCGTTAATTTTGCATAAGTGAGAATGATGGTCTCTTTTCATTGTTTTGTGCAGTAACCAAGATGGCACCATCATCGTTCTGTACCCTAAAGAGTCGTTTGCCTTCTATCTTGACGCGGGTATTGATGAGAAGAAAGACTACAGGCACATCAATAGTGTTCTCGATGATGCTCTCAACGGTTACTGCTTTCTAAATGATGGCATCCTAAGAAGAAGTAATTAACAACAAGCGAGGCAAGATGGCATTCACCCACAAAGTGGATCTAACCTGCATCAAGAAGGCGCCTGGCAGTCCGACGGACGCCTGGTATGCCATCTATCTAATGCAGGAGTACATACGGAATCACCGAAGACTAGAATTTCCAGTTGCTATCGATAAATGGTGCAAGGACATGACGAAAACCACTGATGCTGATATCACGCAAGAGTTTCCTCTAATCCAGAAGACGTTTGCTTCAATAATCGTCAACGATGTTTGTCGTGACGTGCCACCCGGGTTGTTCTACTACCAAGGTGCAACACCATCTAACGTCGATCTAGAAAATCGCACAGCACTACAGTGTGACGACAGGCCATTCAACTCTTTGAATGGTTGTCAACCGTTCCCGCCGAAGCCAATGTCAAAGCCGACCAAGAAGTGAAGGTGTGTTGACGATTTAGTACTCTTGTGATGTATTTGTGTATAACAACTTTTGGTATAATAACTTGGCTACTATGATTTGTAATGCATGTGATGCACTAATGTATTTGTGTATGACAATTTGGTCATTTGTATGTGCTATTGTCTATATTCCTGTTGTTTTGATCGCCCGTGCCTGAATATACTATATTTATACTAGATATACTGCTGGAATACGATTTTTTGGAAAAAATAATAATACCACGAAATAATACCGCTGGCGGACAGAATGGCTTACCGCTGGCGGACAGCGCTGGCTTACCCCAAACCAGCGACAAGTACTGCTGGCAGGCGTGGAAGATTACCGCTGGCGGACGCGTTGCCCGCCAGCGCTGTAGAACCTACCGCTGACGTGCGCTTTTGTTGCCCGCCAGCGGTAACAGCCCTTACCGCTGGAGGACGGCCCGCCCGCGAGCCGTATTTGGTACCACTGGCGTAGTCATCGCTGACGGGCTCCCGCCTGCCAGTGGTAGCACATTTCCGTCCGCCAGCGGTAGGGGTTTCCCTACTAGTGTGTCGACGAAACCTCCGTGTCTTGTTTAGCGGTGAAATTCTAGAGTTCTCGAAAAAATCCAACGAGTGTGTATGTAGTGATATGGTAATGGGCGCTGTCAGTAATGATGCGAAAATGGAACCCATTTGTCCCACTTATTCTCTATTTTGTGTATGACTAGGACAAAATTATGGTAAAATTTTATACTAGTTATGCACAAAATGTAGAATAAGTGAGACGAATGGATCCAGTTTCTGCATCCCTAGCTGTCAGGTGGACGGCTATGGACTAACACATGTGATGAGACGAAGGGAGGAAGGCTTGGAAACCGATGACCTCTTTAATCATCCTGAAATATCTGGTAACGCGGCAAATTAGATTAGTGCATATGTCTAATAAGCTTCATGCATTATCTTTTGTAACAAATTGTACAATAAGTTCAGTATAACCTGGTCGGCTGGCCTGTTGATTGCTCAAGCCAGATTTCAAGCGTCGCTTGTCACCACCAGCATGACTGAAAAGCTAAATGGTTACATCTAACACTGACAGGAGACCAATCAGCAGAGAGAATGGAACAAGCAGAGTCACTTCAGTCACCTACTAGTCTCACTATTTGTAGTCCACCTCACTGGTTTGCATGATTGGTTCATGCTGATGCTGGAGCTGGTACATGAGCACCAGGGCCAGCAGCACTGTGGATAGCTGGGTATGTCTAGGCACATATCTCACAGATCGAGCACAAACTGAAGCAGAGTATATTTGTTGTGCTCTGTATGCACAGCATGACTAAACTGCATGGTTCATGTACAACCGTCCAAGGTGAGAAAACACTTGACCCCAGTTAGCGATCCGACGCAATGCAAAAAAACAAAAGAATACACAACAAATGATATGATGTGCAACAGAGAAAAGGCTATAGGTTTCTTATAAGTAAACTACTGGTAGATTAGGCCACAAGCCTGGCTCAGTCAGAAACTTCCTATCTTTTTTATCCCTCTCAGACATCTACGGAGTCCTGCACATTCCTGCACTCGATTCCGCATGCCAATGGCAACGGGCGATGGGAGGAGCATGGTGTGTTCTGGGTTTTCATCTCTCGGGAGGTGTCGCAGCAGCGGACATGCCTTTCTGGTTGGATATGGCTGAAGCAAGAGCGATAGGCATCAGGCAGAGGCCCTTGTTCTGAAGATATTGCATTGCTTTGGTGATACTTGTTTCCATCAGCTTTATAACTTCTTCCTCGAATACCAAGCTGTCTTCTGGGTCTGCTATGTCCAGTAGCCCTTGTGAAATGGTTGCACCTGATAGAGGCGAACTGCTGCGGCCCTGCGGGAAGCATGGCAGTGTAATGATTGAGTACATGGGCATTCTAGGGAAAAGCAGAGAGTTCCATGAAATATTGATTTATCACCATGGGTACTAGTAAATCTTGAAAACAAAGCATGGATCCTAGTAAACTGCATTTGGCTACACACAGCTAAATGAAATACATTTAATACAATATAGATTGTAACTAGAGTGCAAGTGGAGCTCTAAGATTCCTACAGCAAGCCATCATGTCATAGCTGTGATTTGAAGAATTCGGGTTAGATCTGTTGATGTGCTACTGAAGAAAAAAAATGAAGCAATGACACGATGAGGAACCAAGAAAACAGCAGTTTCAGATAATTATTATTTTGATCTAATCATAATCTCCACAAAATTTCGAAGACTTGTATGGACTAGTATAAGAAAAGCCGAGAGTGACCATAAAAGTAATGATCACGACATTGGAGGTGCAAAAAGTATGTCAATATGTCATTGTTTATCCTATATTCTTGATGCCAGCAGTCACAACAATAACTTATCCAGTTTATGCAAATAAGTTTGGTACCTCAGTTTGAGAATCTGCAAGGAGGGGAAGAACTGCCCCAGGAGCTCCTAGCCTACTCATGCTTAAGACCTGTAATGAAGAAACCCGGACGAATTATTTTATAGACGAGGAAATGAGGAAGAACAACAAGTAAAGAATCATCAGGGAAAGTTACTTCTCATAAACTTGTTTGTGGCCGTACCTTCACCTGAAGCTGAAGAAATTTCACATAATCAATTATTTCATCGAGCATTGATGATTTATCTGCCTGCTCAAATCAAAAGATGACTATCGATTAGGAATTTTTTCTTTTTCATACTATATTATTCTAGGGCTGAACAAGAAACTTAAGACATAACATTATTAAATTTTGGCAATTTATAAAATCATCCTCTGATATAGGTTTATGTGCCACACTTTTTGTTGCGCTCAAATCGGCCATCGGCCCACCACAACATATGCGAATTTTCACAGGGCTTGTGGCTATGACATGTGAGGCATGGTGCATTGCTGCTAGAAAACTTTGACACCCTACAAGTATGAAACAAGCAAGATAAAGGCCAGAAAAGTTTGAATTTGCTAAACTCTAGTTTGGCGAAGTGTGGCTACAAACCAGCATGCCCAGAACTTTAAGCACATCCAACAAGAACTGGTCCAATGACACAATATGTGATTCCTAACTAGTATAATTGAGACCAATGTTAGTTGTGTCAACAAATGAACAACTACTTTCAACAGGGGCCAAAGCCAGGTACATATACATGTATACATGTGTGAGATGAACAGTAGAGGAACAGTAACCTATACACATCTAACACCCCCCCTCAAACTCATGGTGGGTCAACAACACTGAGTTTGGAGAGGAAGAACCCATGCTGCGCTCGAGTCTGTGCCTTCGTGAAGAAATCCGCCAACTGTAACTCGGAGGGCACATAGTGAAGAGCAAGAATCTGATCCTGCACAGCAGCACGCACAAAGGAGGCATCCACGCCGATGTGCTTGGTGAGCTCATGCTTCACCGGGTCACGCGCAATGCTGATGGCACCTGTACTGTCTGACAATAGAGAAGTCGGTGCAGCAGCAGAAACACCAAAGTCTGCTAGCAACCATCGCAACCAGGTCACCTCAGCCGTCAACATAGCCATCGCTCGCAACTCAGCCTCTGCACTGGAGCGGGAAACTGCCTTCTGTTTCTTCGTCTTCCAGGCAATGAGAGATCCTCCAAGAAAAACACAATAGGCAGACAGGAGCGGCGATCAGAAGGATCACTGGCCCACGTAGCATCAGAGTAGGCCTGGAGCTGGAGAGAGCTGGAGCGAGGAAAGAAAAGGCGGCGAGAGATCGTGCCACGAAGATATCGTAGAACACGGAGAAGGTGACTATAGTGGACAGAACTGGGAGCAGATACGAACTGACTCAGAATGTGGACAGGATATGATATGTCTGGACGAGTGACAGCCAGATAGACAAGACTCCCAACAAGATGGCGATAGCGTGTCGGGTCTGTGAGGGGATCACCATCGGTAGCACGAAGCTGAACATTGAGCTCCATAGGAGTCTCAGCAGTGCACTCATCACCAAGAGCGGCGCGAGCAAGAAGATCCTGAATATATTTTTCTTGGGAGATGTAGAAGCCATCAGAAGTCGAAGAAACCTCAATCCCAAGAAAATAGCGAAGAGGGCCAAGATCTGACATCAGGAACTGCTCACGGAGGCGGGCCTTAACAAAGGCAATATACTCAGAGTCATCGCCAGTAATGATCATGTCATCAACATATAAGAGGAGGAGCGTCCGACCACGAGGTGAGGTGTGGACAAACAGCGCAGGGTCATGGTCGCTAGGCACAAAACCAGCGGCAGTCACCACAGAAGCGAAACGCTCAAACCAGGCGCGAGGGGCTTGTTTAAGGCCATAGAGGAGCGCCGAAGACGGCAGACCATACCATCAGGAACAGAGTACCCCGGTGGTGGCTGCATATAAACCTCCTCACGCAACTCTCCATTGAGAAAGGCGTTCTGGACATCAAGCTGAGACACAGACCAATACGAACAGAAGCCACAGCGAGAAGAGTGCGGACAGTGGTCATGTGGGCTACGGGAGCGAATGTCTCATCATAATCGCGTCCCTGCTCCTGCTGAAAGCCACGAGCCACAAGACGAGCTTTGTAACGCTCAAGAGAACCATCGGAGCGAGTCTTGATCTTATAGACCCACTTGCATGTGATGGGACGAACACCAGGTGGAGGGGAAACAGATCCCACGTGCCAGTGCGCTCAAGGCAGCAATCTCCTCAGTCATCGCAAGCTGCCATTCAGGCTGAGCCATGGCATCACGGTAGGAAGTGGGCTCAGCAACAGCAGAAAGACTGTACTGGGAAGGAGAATAGCGATCAGGAGACCGTAATGAGGTCCGAGAACGAAGGTTATGAACCGGTGTACACGGGGAAGGAGGCGCACCGGAAGTGGAGGGCACGTCAGAAGGATCATCCACAGCACGAGGGCGACGAGTGTAGTGGAGAGGAAAAGGAGAGAGGGGACGATGTCTCGGAGAGGAAGGTGGAGAGGTGGATGACGAGGAAGGAGAGGAGGAAGGTGGGGAGGGTGGCGTCGGTGGTGTATCAGGAAGAGTGGGACTCATCGGAGGAGGAGGTGGAGGAGGAGGAACATGAGGCACAGAGGGAGAGGTGTCGGGAAGAATAAGGAAGGAGATATCCTCAACCGAAAAGGTGAGGCAGTAGGACGCGGATAGTACGAACGAGACTCATCAAAAGTCACATCACGGGAAATACGTAGCCGACGACTAACAGGATCCCAACATCGATAGCCCTTGTGCTCATCACTGTAGCCAAGAAAAACACACTCCACCGACTGAGCGGTCAATTTGGTGCGTTCGCGGGGAGCTAGGAGAACATAGCACACGCACCCAAACATGCGAAGAGCAGAGTAGTCAGGAGAACGACCAGAGAGACGCTCCATAGGAATACCACCCTGCAAAGCAGCCGAAGGCTGGATATTGATGAGATAGGTGGATGCGGAGACAGCCTCAGCCCAAAAGTGGGGTGGAAGAGAGGCGGCGATCATCATCGCACGAGCCGTCTCAAGAAGGTGACGATGCTTGCGCTCAGCAACGCCATTCTGAGCGTGAGCACCAGGACAAGAGAACTGGGCGAGAGTACCCTGTTCGGCAAGAAAACCACGCAACATCTGGGAGATATACTCACCAGCCGAGTCAGCACGAAAGACACGAATGGGCGTGGAAAACTGGGTGTGTACCATGGCAGCAAATCGCTTGTATATAGGAGAACCTCGCTGCGAGATTTCATAAAATAGAGCCAAGTGTAGCGAGAGAAGTCATCAATAAATAGAACATAGTAGCGATGACCACCTTTCGAATCGAAGGGAGCAGGACCCCATACATCAGAATGAACTAAGTCGAAAGGACGCTGAGAGACTGACTCACTCGTAGGATAAGGTAATTGAGTCTGTTTGCCAAGTCTACAACCATTACAATGTAAAGATACATCGCCAGAGACAGGCCCTAAGACACCTTGATGCACTAGCGAGGACAAGCGAGAGCCACATATATGACCAAGTCGATGATGCCACTGTTGGAAGGACGCAGAGGAGGAGGCAGCAAGAGCATGCGAGCTGGCGGGTGTGGTGGCAGCGGAAGGAACACAAAGCCAGTCAACCTCCCAAAGGCCCTGAGCCTCACGGCGCCGAGGGCCAGCTCCAACTAGAACCTGGGTGCGACGATCCTGAACAGAACAAGAGTCGGTATCAAGAATGACACGACAGCCAGAATCAGTAAGTTGAGCAGCGGAAAAGAGATTCATGGTAAGACGGGAACATGAGAAACACTAGGAACAGAAAAAGATGGAGTAGAAAGAATGCCACGACTAGCAACAGGAAGAGGTGTGCCATCGGCAGTAAGAACATTGACAGGCGAATCAAGAGGGCGAAGAGAAGACAGAGCGGAAGCATCAGAAGACATGTGAAATGAAGCTCCAGAATCCAGAACCCACGGAGATGTACCTGACTGTGTAGGCGGCGGTGGCGGAGTAGCAGTAGTGGAAGCAGTCAGCGAGGCAACGGTGCCCGTCGAAGAAGAGCCAGAGGAAGCCAGCATACGCTTGAGCTGGGCAATATCCTGGGCAGTGAAGGACTGTGCAGACGGAGGCGCACGAACCGCAGGAGAGGACGGCCCATGTCACGCTGCTTCTTGAAACAATCAGACTCTGGGTGGCCCGGCTTCTTGCAGTAGTCGCAGAACATGTGAGAGCGCCGACCCCCCCCTGCAGAGGGCCGCCCGCCCACCCCCCGTGAAGGAGTGGGTAGCAGCGGTGGAACAGACGACACCGGAGCACGGGCAGCAAGCACAGTGGGAACCACAAGCAGTCCAGCAGAACGGAGTCGAGTCTCCTCAGCGCGAAGCTCTGCAAGTACCTCTGAGATGGGAACACGTCGACCACGGGCAAGCAAGTGTGCACGCCGAGGCTCAAACTCGGAACGCAGGCGAGACAAGAACTCATGGACACGCTGAAACTCCAAGTCTGACCTCACTGTCTGGCAGCATCGACAAGTACCGCAAACAACAGTCCTCAGAGAGTCAAGCTGACGCCAGATGGCAGAGCACTGTGTGTAGAACTCATCAACAGTAGAGTCACCCTGCTGAAGATCATGCTCCTGACGCACCACAGACAGGTAGAGAGCATCACCAGAGGGCTGATAGCGCTGACAAAGATAAGTCCACATCGCAGCAGTAGTGCCCAATCCCATAAACTCAGAAGCAAACTGAGGTAGAACACTAGCAGTGAGGACAGCAGCAGCACGAGCATCATCATTGCACCACTGAGTGTAAACAGACAGAGCATCCCGATAAATAGAGAGAGACTCCGAGTAATTCGATACCTGCTGGTCATAGGCTTCAACTGCAAGATCATCAGCATCCTTGGCGGCAGCACGATCAGCCTCAGAAGCATCAGCGGCAAGAGCAGGTGGCACCGGTGGAGTAGGAGCCACAGGAGCAACGGGGCACGGCGGACATGAGACCTCGCCAGAGAGAACGCCCCACAACAGGAGGCCGCGCATGTGGATGCGCATAAAGCCCACAAACTCGGCGTAGTTGGTGCCATCAAAGATCACAGAGCACCGAGGAACAGCAACATAGCCCGAAGAGGACATCGCGGGCTCTCGTTTTTTTTTTTCGGATTTTTTTTTTTTGAAGTCAACTATGAAGAGAGAGAATGTAGATCGACTCGTGCTCACCTGCCCGAGCTCGTGATGAAGAAGACGACGGGCAGCGACCACGGCAGGAGACCACGACGGGCGGCGACCACGGCGGCCGGCGGCCGGCGGCGAGACGGCCGGAGCCGACGGGGCGGGGGCGGCCGGGGCGGGGAGGAGCGGTGCAAGGCCGGCGACGGCCGCGACGGGGCAAGGCCGGCTACGAGCTCTCCTGCGCGACGGGGCAAGGCCGGCGACGGCCACGACGGGGCAAGGCCGCGACGGGGCAAGGCCGGAGGAGCAGCGGCAGCAAGCCGGTCGGAGCGGCGGCGGGCAGGCCGGGACGGCAGCGCGCAGGCCAGAGACGACGGCCGGAAGCGGCGGCGGCGACGCTGCAGGCCGGTGACGGCGGCAGCGGCGCGGCAGGCCGGCGACGGTGGAGTTGCTCGGGAGGAGGAGAGCTAAACCGTGTGCTCTGATACCATGTCAACAAATGAACAACTACTTTCAACAGGGGCCAAAGCCAGGTACATATACATGTATACATGTGTGAGATGAACAGTAGAGGAACAGTAACCTATACACATCTAACAAGTTGCACTCTTTAAGTTTTAAAATCCAAATAATTGCTTGCTTCAGTGGTTTCACTGGGCCAATTTAAAATAGTACTTCAGTGCATATGTTCCCTTCATATATTGTCGGTTATTACCATAACCTAATCTCTTCTGGTTTCATTATACACCAATAACAAAGATTTGAGCTTCTAGCGTTTTACCAAAGATATTGATTGACAACCAATTCAATAATTCTGATCGTGATAGTAACTGCATGTGGAATAGGGGGAGAAGAAATGTTTCTGCGCATTCTGTACTAACATTAAGACACACACACAAGAAAAGAAAAAGATACCTTATTGGAGTTTGGAACAAGATCTTGGAGACCTTTCATCCTCTCTGAAATTTTCTCTCTGCGAAGCTGCAGTATAGCACAAATTACAGTCAAGACTATGCTAGGCATGCACACATATATACAACGACAAAACAATCATCCAATTAAAATAAATTCTGCAACATTTTGACTTATCTAATGTCAATGGTAGAAAAAAAACTCACCCGTTCAGCAATGCTATGAGGGTCAGTTGCCTGTCCACGACGAGCCCTTACACGTGGTTTCGCACTGCCACTATTTCCATGAGCTGAATTGGTCTGATGTTGCACATCAGAAGGACGGCTGATAGGGACAGGGTACTCAACAGGGTACTCACTTTTATTGTTATGGGTCATCGATGTTATCTGAACATTTGTAAACAGAGTCCAACTCAGTTAGATTTGATTCCAAAGAAAGATTAAAATGAACACTTAATATGATAACAAATGCTAACAAAAACCTTTGAAGGAATCATTGCCCCTTGTGCTTCAGTAACTGACATCGGACTACCAGAACCGAAAGAAGGTTGAGGAATATTACACATCATAGTTTGCTCCTGCAATATGAATAGTGGGAGTTAATTCACCGGTACCATTTTGAGTGAACATTGAGTTGCAGTCACAGTAATATAGAAATTTCTCTTTAGTGGCAGTGTTCCAAAATTAAAACCTGTTGTTCAGCCTTCAAACCACCAGTAGCTAGTTGTGATTGATGGGCGGTAGCAAAAGATGAGATGCTACCATTGGCAAACTCTTTATTATCCTGCATTACCACAGGAACAATTATTTCATTAAATGAACTAGATACAGCAGTACCAATATGGTCACAGTTATATGTTTGCCATGAGCATTACATGTACTGATGCCATGGTAGCGTTATCAAATACTGAGAGATTCCCATTTGAATGGCCTGTATTGAACATAGCAGCATTTTGCGCCCCGTGAAAATTGAAAGCTTCTAGGTTGGCTGGTTCCATGTAGGAAGAAACATTTTGGAATGTGGAACACAGAGTCGAGGCTGAAGAAACAGCTTGTACATCAGCAAGGAAAGCCGAAATTTCACTATCAT
Source organism: Poa pratensis (assembly GCA_947311845.1). Classification (NCBI taxonomy): domain Eukaryota; kingdom Viridiplantae; phylum Streptophyta; class Magnoliopsida; order Poales; family Poaceae; genus Poa; species Poa pratensis. The sequence goes on along the minus strand of CAMZMU010000105.1, from coordinate 6,859,759 downwards.
TGCTTTCAATTGAACTGGACAAGGCATGAGGTATATCTAGAAGGCCAGGGGTATCCAACTGCAGGCCAAATGTTCCAGGTGTTGAATTTCCCTGAAGAATCCCTGGGGGAATTAAATTACTTTGCGGGCTGCCATTGTTCTGAAGCTGTTGAAGATCCACAAGGCCGTTTGAAGGCTTATCCTTCGACAGCACCTCGCCTGGTAATAGATCACTCTGGGTGTTGTACTGCAAGAATCCATTTGTAAGTATAGTAGTGTTCTTTTCATGCTCATCAAACTTTAAATTGTGATCTGAATATCCTGTAGGTGGCATGCTTCTATCTTCTGCATATGATTCCACTGAACCATCAACAAAACTATAATTCTCAGAAGCAGAATTGCTAGGCCATGTTGAAAAGAAGGAACCAGCAGAGTAGTCCATCTTTACACCCTTACAAATTGACCTCACAGCCTCTGACCACAAATATTATGAAAAGAGCGGCTTCTAGATACTGAAAGAACTTCAAAAACACCCTGTTAGAACAAACCCTGTGCAGCAAAGTAAACATTCGCCAAATATTCAGAAATTGCATGAATGTTAATAAAATGCACACACAAACCAAAAAACGTAAACATATAATTAAACAAGTAACTATATAATATACAAACTCATTACAAAGCTAGGACCTTGAAGTACCATATTTTGCACAAACACGTTAACCACTTAAGTAAGCCAGTATTTAGTAGAAATCTTTTTTGTTCACATCATACACTTGACGAAATCTGTTGAGCTCACAAACATCGCTGTCATGTTCATCTTGGTTTACTAAGACATTTCCTACAAATGGATAGCTGGACTGTTACAACCTTTTGCAGTCTGTTTCCCTCGCAGACAGAAAGCTATTACAAACAGTTGAATTACTTGCTGATGGCAAAACTATAGAGGTTTTACTTCAGAAAAGCAGAGGGGGCAGGTATGGATGGGCATATATGATTCTCCTTTTATCATGCTTTCAGATGAGCGTGCCCTTCCTGCTTTATCCTACAGTCAATTCGGTAACTGATTCTCTCAGAAAGATGTGCTAACTGATTCAGACATTCAGCCATGACAAAACACGACAGGCGACATACTATCTTCCATTTTTTCCAAACAGGGTGCCTGAAATTGTTATACATATACAAAACAAGAAGCTGGGTATCTCCTCCCTAAATGAAGACGGCAAATGCCATAAGTTGTTTTTTTTCCTTGCCTAGGCAGTTAGAAAAGTAATGATAATACAAATAATTACTACAAGTAAATGCCCATCAAGTCTACCATTCACTGTCATGGTATCTCTAGCACCACAGCAGAGCATCAAGATTCTAAAACTTCTCATCACGAGACTCAGAAGTCAGAACTAAGCTACCAAGAACAATGAAATGCAAAGGGGAAAAGCATAAACCTCACTTCTACGCACTTGTGACTTGTGATTGGCGAGAATATTAAAACGGTTTCAGCCAATAAATCATTATACACATGAAATGATCATATGGGTGGATTCTGACATCTTCGTACTTGAACCATCATGTAACAGTCTTATTAAGAGACCAATAAAGTGGCCTTTTTCCCATCCATTCCCCCACTAGGATTTAACACAGGAAACAGAACAAACAAACATCGAATTTGAGAACAATCAGGAGCAAGAGGGCAAAAAATAAAAGTAGAACATCACACGGTGGTCCATCTCTGACATTACCCCCGGTTCCCTTTCTCTTCCCCACAACTAAAACCCCACCTAGAAACGGCCGTCAGCACACCGCAGCGGAGTAAGCGAGCCGAATCAAGAATATCCTAGCCTCCCATGGCGCATAGGTATGCAAAAAAAAAAATCATACAACGCCAACACGCCGCAGACGCAACGCATGCACCAGGGTAAGTTGAACACTCTGTACCGAAAGGTGGAGGCCTAAGTACAGGGGTGAACCAAAATTCCGAGAACTCACCGCAACGGAGAGACGGAGGCCGGACACGGTGAAGGCGGCACACGCGAGAGGGCAGGAGCGCGTACTCGGAGCTGGTGGCGGATGGATACCACCGGAGAAGGAGCAGGGGAGAGCGGAGGTGAAGGGGACGGGAGGGGTAGGAGACGGTTTGGGCGGAAAAGAAGGAGAAAGACGAGGCCTTTGGCTTGCTGAGGGCGAGGACTGAAGACGCGTTGGACTGATGAGGCTGACGTTGTGGCACAGCTGTTGTGGGCAGCACTTTTTGTCTTTTAGCACACGCCTTTTTTGTTTATTTCCGCAGGGTCTCTTTTGGTTTTTGGGTTAGATGGGGTGGATTGGGTGGAACAGAACATAGGTTTCTACTCTCCTTTTAAGCATCACTCATTTTCTCCTTTTTTAACTTAGTATGGCAATCTTTATTAGATTAAAAAAACAATATTATATGATGAATAAGTACTTTGCAAACACTTCCTTAATATAGTCAAGAGGATCAACGAACCAGCGCTCTCCTGTCACTTGGAGTCTATGAACTCCCCCATCTCCAAATGCATGGCATATGAATTTAGTTAAAAGTTAAAACTAACATTGATTAGACAAATTATGAAAATATATTTATGCATGGATCTGTTGATTTTGATATAGTACTTTAGATCTTTATATTTTTTGTATACATATATACTGATCAATCTTATAAAGCTTTGACTTTTGACTAAATTCATACGTCATGTGTTTGTAGGGAGAGCGAGTAGTTAGTTATCTTGTGTGCTACACCCTTAGTCTCGTGCGTGTAGAAACATAATACTATTTTGTATGGTCAATTACTCAATTTGTTCTTGTTGATGTTTTACTACCTATGCATGTGGTGCTTTTTTCAGTAGCCAGATGGTCGTCTTCCACACAAAAACTTGAGTTTGCAAATTGGTGTCAGGTTTTCTGTTGTAAGAATTGAAACCATGCCTCCCTACAAAACTATACAAACATGTAAAACTAGCAAGATATTTAGAGATTAGCTATAGTTTGTGAGCTTATGTATGGTACGCGTAATATCAAATGTCTTCGTTCACATTTATTTCTTTGAACGGTTGAATGAAGTGCGATTCTAAGCTAATGCGTGCATATAAGAGATAACCTCTACGTCCAGCTGGGTATCTCATAATGTCAATCGATATGGCACATAGGGAAATTTGACCTTACAAACGAACAATAGATATGGCAATGCGAGCATGTCCATGGACATCACATAAGAGACCCTTAAGGATAGCCATGGACATCACGTACGAGACCTTAAGGATGTGCTATTCTTGGCACATTGTGACATTTGACCTTGTAACAGACAATAGATGTGGTAGCGCGAGCATAGCCATGGAGATCATGTAAGAGAGCTTAAGGATGTGCTATATATTCTTGGCACATTGTGACATTTGACCTTGCAACGGATAATAGATGTGGTAACGCGAGCATAGCCATGGATATCACGTAAGAGACCTTAAGGATGTGCTATTCTTGACACATTGTGATATTTGACCTTGCAACGGATAATAGATGTGGTAACGCGAGCATAGCCATGTATATCACGTTAGGGACCTTATGGATGTGTTATTCTTAACACATTGGGCATTTGACATTGCAACAGACAATAGATATGACAACGCGAGCATAGCCATGGGCATCATGTAAGAGACCTTAAGGATGTGCTATTCTTAACACATCGTGACATTTAACCTTGCAACGGACAATAGATATGGTAACACGAGCATAGCCATGAACATAATGTAAGAGACCTTAAGGATGTTTTATTCTCGACACCATGGGAAATTTGACCTTGCAACGGATAATAGATATGTCAACAACAGAGTCGTCAAGGATATGCGAAAATGAAAAAATCTATAAATTTAGAGATTTCAAAATTTGTATATTCAGATCACACTTTTATCATTTTGTGTAGCCCATAATAAAAATTATTTGAATTCTTTTCCAAGTTTATGAAATACACCATTGGCTACATCCGGGGGTTTTTTCAAACTTTTTGAAAACTCGTAAATAATTTTTTAAAAAGATCAGGATCACCGGAACTCAGGAGGCACAAAATCTCCTCTCAAACCTGTTCAAAACAACTAGTACCATAAGTTTTTGGGATATCGAATTTTCCGGAACCCGGAGGGCTAAAGTGAGACAACAATGGCTATGGATAAAAACAACACCCACAAAAACCAGTTCACGTCACGGCGCGAGTCTGACCAGGTTAGGTTGTGACGTCGCGCTAAAGTGTGACCAGCTTAGTATTATTAGTTTTTTTTTGGTTCTCCGGGGGACCCACATTTGGCAGCACCTGAGGAGAAGGATGTTCTGACCCGGCCAGGATTGGATACCATGTCCTTTTTGACAAAACAAAAGGCACCGTGTACCAAATGCTAGCTAGCTGCATCATCATCGAACTTTAATCTCCCTTTTAGTGATGTGAAAATTGAGTTAATTTCCCTGGAAGAAAGAAACGTAAGGGAATCATCCAGGTAGTCCATACAAGCAGGGAACGAAGTGCTTACTTTTATCACTTTAGTTAGAGTTAAATAAATAAATAAAGTATTTCGATTGTTTTTCCGAAAGAGACTTGATTTTTATTAACAGAAAATGATTCTCCAGATGTTGAATTGAAACGGTAAACTCTGGGCCGGCGCAGGAAACACGCGCGCGCGGGCGGTGCGTACGTGCCCGGCCGGGAATTGTGCCATGGGATCAGCTTAATTTGCTTGCGGAGTCGTACTGCAACTGCCGCTAACCACTCGATCGGCCTAACTAACCGGAGCTTTGACTAAACCTAACGATCTCCATGCATGCCCAAAAGCCGGTGCTCGTGGTTTGGTTGACTCACTCTTCGTCAACAACCTGACACGGTCCATAGTGATATACTATAATTGATGCAGTACTCACTGGAAACAACAATTTATTGTCCCCGTAATAAAACAATTTAGTGTCAGAGTAAGCCATCTAATCAGGCAGGGATTTCGAATAGGCGCTTACAGGCGAAGCGTGCTCTTTGCGTCCAAACATTCATCGGTGTGTTTGTCCGATCACTCGAATACATGCATGGTTGTATATATGCTGGCCTAAGCATAGCCCATCACAACCCTGATTAGGGCATGCACAATGCAAAGTGGCTAGAGATGTGTTTAGAGAAATATATAAGACATGTTTCCTTTAAACATTGATGCTTATTTATAGTAGGCAAATGCTTAATTAGTTACCTCTCCTATACAAATAAGCATCGATGCTTAAGAAAACGTTCGGTTTATTTTTATAAACACCTGACTAGCTAAGCACCCTCCACTATACATGGCCTTAGAAGTAGATGGATGGCTTTGGCTGGAGTACTACCTTTTATGATGACATACAGAATGCAGATATAGAGAAGAGAAAGTACAAACAAATAAGCTGCAGCGCAAAATAAGCGTTTCCAGCAAACTTGCCAAATTTTCAAAATGCGTTGTACACTCTAGTACAGCTGTGAGTCAATGACCATATGATCCTAATATTGCCATGGTGGTTGCCGACACATGGGATCTTATAAATAGGGTGAAGGGCCTCGTCGTGCCATATGACTGGGTCTAGACTCTAGGGAAATCACACCGGCTTTGAGGGTAGCAAACATAGAATATGTTGCATGCATGCTATGCAAATATCCAAAGTTTGATACGAGGTTTCTTTAAAAAAAAAACTAGTAAATGAGGATATTGAAATCATCACCTTCTAGCGTACGTAATATGGTTTGGGAGGCATCTAGGAATATGTCATTGCGAACTCTAACCAACAGCTTACTGTATATCACTTCCCTTGAGAAAATGTTGTAATGAACTCGCCCTATTTTGACGGTTAAGGAGGTATCAGATATCCTTTCTGTAGAGGCATTGAACTTTTATTATCATCTCAGCTTTATAGCTTTCTTTTATAAACCATGGTGCTACTGCTCTGGTCCGTTGGTGAATCATATACGACTTCCATTTTCCGAAGAAACAAACTATTGCAAAACAAGCATCATATGCAAGGCTACCACACATTGTTGGCAGATAATTCACAATGTCCAGTTGTTCTAGTACAATAATTGCTGCCTCAGTCCATAGACAAAAGGTCATAGAGGTTCCTACTATAGAGCACTTCAGAAATCAAGGCGCCGCTATCATAGTATATTTTAGAATTTTTAGATCCAAAAATTGGAGTTTATAAAAAATCTAGCCAATAAATAGGCGACCGATAAGCGATTAATTGTTTGAGGCCGACTGAGCAGTAATCGATAATGAATCTTGAATTTGTTCATATTAAAGCTTGATATAATAGACAAACATAAAATTGTCGTGCTAAATCCCAAAGGACCAGCGCATCGGAGCAACAACCATAGCCAATGGCCATATGGTCCCAATATTTTCATGGTGGTTGCAACACATGGGGTCTTATAAATAGGTTGAAGGGACTCGTCGTGACATATGACTGGTTCTAGATCCTAGGGAAACCACATTGGCTTTGAGGGTAGCAAACATAGGATATGTTGTATGCTATGCAAATATCCAACTACCATTGTAGTTTGATATGAGGTTTCTGCAAAAAAAAAGGAAAAAAACAACATGAACCTTGCAAACATTACCTTTTTGCATAGCATGCATGCAACATATTCTATCGGTGTGTTCGGCCGATCAGTCAAATATAACCATGGCAGTTTTTTTTAAAGAGAAACATGCATGTCAGATATATGAGCAAGTGCTATGCTGGCCTAAGCATAGCCCATCTTTGCCGAGAACAGCGTTATGTAGAACAGGCTATATGTAGCCCTTTTTTTGAAAGTACGAAATGAATAATCTGCAGCCCAAAGGACCAGTACCTAGTATTTTTTTCCAAGATCATTGTACACTTCGGTACAATTGTGAGTCAATGACCATATGATCCTAATATTGCCATGGTGGTTGCAACACATGGGGACTTATAAATAGGATGAAGGGACTCTTCGTGCATGCCATATGACTGGTTCTAGATTCTAGGGAAACCACACTGGCTTTCAGGGTAGGAAACATAGGATATGCTGTATGCTATGCAAACATCAAACTTTCCATGGCAGTTTGATACGAGGTTTCTTCAAAAAAGAGAAAACTACATGAAGATCTTGCAACCGTTACCTTTTAGCATACATAATATGGTTTGGGAGGCATCCAGAAATATGACATTGCAAAGCCGAACTCACTGCTAGCTGAGTACCATTCCCTTTCGGCGAATGTTGTATTTGCCTCGCCCTATATTGACGGTTAAGGAGGTTTCACATGTCATTTCAGTAGAGGCATAGAACTTCTATTATCATCACCGCACCTTCAGCGTTCTTTCGTAATATGTGGTGCTACTATTTTGATCCATAAACAAAATTAGATATGACTTCCATTTTCCGAAGAAACAGATTATTGTAAACCAAGTATCATATGCAAGGCTAACAGCCTAACACACGAGATTGTTCGCAGATAGTACTTCACAATGTTCAGTTTTTCCAGTACAATAAATATTGCTGTGGTCCATAAATAAAAAGGTCAGAGAGGTTCGTGCCACAAAGCACTTCAGAAAGCAAACTAGTTAGGCAAAGAACATACTGGGCCTCTTAGAGAAATCTGTTTTGACTCATATGTGTAGATGCACCCACTACCCAAAATTCGTATTTCAAAATGTCACAAAAATTTAAACAAATTTTTGGGGTATATATCTGGACATATTATATTAGTACACAAAGTTTTGTGACAAAAAGACATTTTTGTGGCTTGTGTAAAGACAAATTCCGGTCCTACAAAATGACCATACACGAGACATTTATTTTGTCTTTTTTTTACACAACCCATAAAAAATGTATTTTTTCGCGAAAACTTTTATGAGGATATAGAAAGTTTAGATGTACATCCAAAATATTTTTTTGGATTTTTAATCATTTTTTAAATACATTAAAAATGTATTTTCATAGCGGGTGCATCTAGATCTACGAGTTAAAACACCCTGTCTGCATCTCATATCCTTATTTTTCAAAGTTGGTCATAAGCTGGGTCCCACCTTATATGCTATAAAAATTAAAAATTTCACAGTGTTTATGACTCAAGGAGTCCTAAGATTGGGCTCATCTGCCAACCTTTTCCCCTCCATGTTCTACATTTTTTCCCTCTTAGCCACACAACTCCTAATATCAAGTGAGAAATATCATTCTTCAGCCCTTATGGCCTGACCATAGCGGTATGGACTGGTCTTAGGATTTTTATTTGCTAAGACCCACTCTTACGGTGTATAAGGACGGATCGTAGTGTTGTGGCTTTCCCTTAAGACCTAGAATTTCATACATAGAAGATGCCCAACAAGACAACTGCTCAGGTAGAGACCATAGGCAATGTTCACCTGGCTAACGAACGATTGCTTGCGAACAAGTGCTTGCCAAGGTCGCAAACCATTGCTCGCGAGCCAAGTGTGCTAACAGTTTCAAATGTATCAACGAGTGTTTGCAAACAACTAAAGCAATTCTAAACAAAGACAAGCATCTACCTAAGTTAATCTTGTACCACGCTACCAGTTTGCAGTAAAGCTTTTCATCATGAGTTTTCAGGTCAGCCTATTGAGCTTTATTGATCCACAGAAATTGTTGCCTACAACCTGCAAAGTCTCTCCAAACTGCGTGCATCACTCTGATGCCGAGGTCAGGGAATCCCCCATTTCAAAAAAAAAAATGCAAAGTCTCCATCTCACGTGATAGATTGGAAGAGAGGGTTTTTCGTGCACAACGTACTGCTTTTCTTGGTGCTTCTTCCTTTTTATTCAACAGGAAACAAAGCATGGCGTGGAGTTCGCCATGCCACAGACTAGATCATGCGACGGAGCACGTCCACACGGTGATCCTAAATTGCAGTGCCAGAACGCACAGACCATGTCTTAGCCCAGCTGTAAAACCTCTAACAGAATAACTATCAAGTCTGACGAAACTGTCGAAACTGAACTTCGACGACACAAACAAACTCTGACGAAACTGAAACTATCCTAAACAGCTAGTAGTTTATTTTTCCAACAGAAACTCTGACGAAACTGAAACTATCCTAAACAGCTAGTCCCACTGCTCTTAAGATGGGGGTCTTCGCCCTCTGCGTCGTGCTGCTCCTGTCGACCATGGGGAGGACGGCGTTGGCAGACTGTGACTCGCTCTGTGAAGCTGCGTGCTCCTGCAACAATGGGTGCAACTGCATCCTGGTAGCGTCATGCGCCGGTGTCTGTAACTCCACCTCCACTCTATTTGCAACATGCGAGACTTGCAAGGTCACGGCCAAGACAGCGTGCAAAACCCAATGCGCCAGCGGCTGCGCGGCCAGTTAAGGCGCCGCCGGCCACGCACGCATCGGTTCATGATCTATGTTTTCCCTTCAGAATTGTCTAGTACTTATATTATACTGTATGAATAAGTGAATGCAGACATGTATGCCGGCTACATGTCTGCAAGTTGTGCTACTGCTAGCTAGCTCGGACGATCGGGGCCTGTCCGGGAGGAAGAAGCTGCCAGGTTGCGTCTGTGTTGGGTTGTATTTTGTTAAACTATATGTTTTTTCCTCCATTCAAATCACTGTTAATTATCATCCTCTAATGTCCAAAATTGCATTCAATCTCTTGTGCTGCGTGCGGTTTTCTTTTTCCAGAGCAGTCAGCTGCTTGTTGGAACTGAATTGGTCGAGGGACTCGTGCGTGTAGGTCCCCTCTACACTTGAGAGTTTTTGAGACACTCATAGGAGGAACCAACGTGTGGGCCAGACGGACGCATGTTGCCGTGGGTGCTGACGTTGAAGATCGGGTGACGCCCATGTCGTTTCCCACAAATAAAATTTCCCATTTTCGTTTCAGGTTCCTTTCGTCTCTAGCGACGATAGCTAGGATTCCACGTCGTTCGTGTATATAAGATCGAGTGGGTGTCGGCGTGGTATTCGCTGCTTTGGAGGTGGACGGGGATTGGGTGGGACTAGCGGTCGATCTGGGGCGACAGCTCCACGATCAGTCGGTTGAAAGTATGAAATCACTGTGGTGGCTCCTACCTAGGTGAATTTTACTGTTACTTAATGTATCTACAAGTGCTTGCAAACAATTAAAGCAATTAAAGCAATAGTGCGATTCTCTCTATCAACCGTATAATCAATGTAGACATGAATAGAACTGAGATTCTGAGAACCAACTAAGCATGCGGTCTTGATGTGGTGAGTACAACGTTATCGAACCATGTGTTGTTATGAGGCTGTCAAACCACGGGGGTACAGTTCCGCTGCTCTTTTGCATAAGTAGGGAGAAGAGCTGCCTCAAATTTCAGAGAAGATGGCCTATTTAAAGTTCAGTCGCCACCACCATCTTCCGGTGCACATAGTAGGACTAGGCCTAGGAGGCATCAGAAAATTCTGTGTTTCTTTTTTTCTGTGACTTACGACAATGACCCAATGACATTTATAAATTCGAACACTACAAGTTGTCCAAAATTCCTCTTAAGCATTTTGTGTAACTTTTGTGTTAATCAGAGGAAATATTTCTCTCTGTAAGAGAAAGTTGAAGTACTACCTACAAGCGGGCAAACAAAGTTGAAAAATAAATAGCACAAATGCCTTGCAAAAGCTGGTCTCTCAAGCTTCCCTAATGCTTCGCTCTGACAATAACCCAAATTAACTTCTCGTGTTTGATTTATCGCCTATGAGCAGCGTCCGCTGTGGAGATTCCTCTGAAGATCCGCGCGTTGCTCTTGTTTCAGATTGCACATCCCCGTTCTCTTCCCGTTGGAGGTCGTTTGGATCTACCAGCACTACTTAGTTTTAGCAAGCCATTGCCGCGTGCCGAGCTCAATCAATCCAAGTCCTTTTATCATTTTCTAAGCGCAGATAGATTAACTCCATCAGAATAAAAGGCAGTAGACCGTCCTGAACCCGCTTGCACATTGGGCATGTGGCACAATGTTTTTCAAACGGAGGCAAATGTTTTAAGTGCTTCATTGAAGAAATATGCTCAGTTAATTAACTAACAGAAAACCGAAACAATAGGTCACACACTCACCACATGGATTGCTAGCAGCAACATGACTTTACAATCTTCTGATAAGAGTATTCTGAAGCTGAAGGAGATATGCAATCTCCTCTTCTTGGTGAATTTTAGGCAATATCACCAGCAGTTTTTGCCTGGTCACCATGGCGGTGACTGCAAATTTCTGGTGAGGTAGTCTGGAAGGTTCAGTTTGATGCATTTGAGGCAAGCTTGGTGACTTAGGAGATGCCCTCAATGCTTGTTGGTGAGGTGGAGCACACACATTTGGATCAGAAATGGGTTTGGAGATACTTCATGTGAGGATGTTAGAGCATCTTCAACCGGCTCCCTCGTACCCGCCCTATACGTCCGTGCGGATAACCCGAACATAGTTTGGGCCGAAAACCATCCCCTCCTAAACTCAGGTCAAACATCCGGACTGTTCGGTAATCCCCAAAGCCAGTCCATATGTGGAGCGGGTTTGGGCACCGCCCGGACGCGTCCTCCCCTTAGTCGCTGACACGACGACCTCAGGTTGACCGCCCCTTATTCGCCACATGCGAGACTTGCAAGGTCACGGCCAAAACAGCGTGCAAAACACAATGCGACAGCGGCTAGTTAAGGCACTTATATACTGTATAAATAAGTGAATGCAGTCGATAAATGCATTTCCTATGTATGTATGCCGGCTACATGTCCGCAAGCTGTGCTACCGCTAGCTAGCTCGGACGACCGGGGCCTGTCCGGGAGGAAGAAGCTGCCAGTTTGTGTCTGCGCTGGGTTGTATGGTGTTAAAGTATATGTTTTTTCCTTCATTCGAATCACTTGTTAATCGTCAATCTCTAATGTCCAAAATTGCATTCAATCTCTTGTGTGTTTCGCGCGCCTATATTTTCCCAAGTGCTGCTCGAAGCCGTGGGTGGTGACGTTGAAGATCGGGTGACGCCCATGTCGTTTCCCACAAATCAAATTCCCCATTTTCGTTTCAGGTTCCTTTCGTCTCTCGCGACGATAGCTAGGATTCCACGTCGTTGGTGTATATAAGATCGAGTGGTAGGAGAGAGGATAGCTTGGGGTGTCGGCGTGGTCTTCGCTGCTTTGGAGGTATGGTGGACGGGGATTGGGTGGGACTAGCGGTCGATCTAGGGCGACAGCTGCACAATCAGTCGGTTGACAGTATGAATGTAAACGGATCGGATCGGATTGTGTGTACACCATATCCTTCACCACATTTTTCCACCGGATTCGAAGCGGAACGGATAATAACCGGTTACGGATTCGAAGCCAGATATTTGTGATAGCGGATTTGGAACGGAAACGGAGCGGATTCGGGACGGAAAGAAAATTAATCGGATAGGCAGGCACATAGCTATATTGTCAAACCATACAATCAAAAATAATTGTTCAATAACCTAATAACCTAACAATTTGTACTCCATAGTCTGTACAAATGACTATGTATGTGAGTTGTTGTCCAACATATGAACTCGGTAACTTACTGACTACAAAGTGTACTCTATTAGGTTAGATGTTTCTGTAGAAAATCGGATTATTCGGATTATCCTATTTAATTTTTGGATAATCCAGATTTAGACCTATTTGACATACCATATCCTGTACTGTGGAATCGCATATCCTTATAAGGCGGATTCTTTAAAACCGGATATGGATTCTTTAAAACGGTTTTGAAATCGAATACGGTGCGAGAATTATCTTATCTATTTACGCCCCTAGAAATCACTATGGTGGCTCCTACCTAGGTGAATTATACTGTTACTTAATGTATCTACAAGTGCTTGCAAACAATTAAAGCAATTCTAAACAAAGATAAGCATCTACCTAAGTTAATTTTGTACCACGCTAACAATTTGCACTAAAAAGTTTTCACTATGAGTTTTCAGATGGCCTAGTGAGCCTCATTGATGCAAAGAATCTGGAACATGCAGGAATCTCTTTATCAACCATGTATAATCAATGTAGATATGAATAAAACCGAGTTCCTGAGTAGTTGGTCTAGAGAGACAAACCCTACAAGGTGTAAAAAATCCTCTCAAGCCTTCTGTGTAAACTTTTTTGTTAATCGGAGGAAATATTTGTCTCCGTAAGAGAGAGTTGAGGTACTCCTACAAGCCAGGGAGGCATCAGAGATATCAGTATTTCAAAACTTTTGCAACATGCGACGATGGTAATCAGTTCGTGGAGAGACAGTCCAACAAAGGTGTCGAAAATTGCTCTCAAGCCTTTTGTGTAATTTTTTTTGTTAATTAGAGGCAAAATGTTTGTCTCAATAGGAGTAAACTGAAGTTCAAGCGTACAACCAAAGTTGAAATAAATAGCACAAAGGCCTCGCAAAAACCTACTCTCACAAGCTTCTTAGCAGCTCATGTTGTGGAGATTCCTCAGAAGATCCTCGTGTTCCTCTTGTTTCAGATTGCCCAGGAGACTAGCATGGTAAGGTAGCCGCACATCTCCGTTCTTTGCCCGTTGGAGATCGTTTGGACTCACCAACACTCCTTAATCGAGTTTTTATGCAAGCCATTGTGTAGTGTCGAGGTCAATGAATCCATGTCGTTTTATCATCTCCTAAGTGCAGATAGATTAGCTGCATATAGAAGACGGGACCTCGCGCGGTACGGCTTGCTTGGGCTGCCTGACCATCAGCCTGGGCCTCTCTGTGATGCAACGTGTGTGGATTGTATGTTGTTCACACATCTTTACACAGTTTAGTGATAAAGTAACAAAAATAACTCACTAAACTAGAAATGAGATATACTCCGTATATTTTAAAAACAATGCATAGTACAAAGCGTGCTCTATGCGTCCAAGCACTCATAATCATTGGCGTGTTTGGTTGATCACTCGAATACATAGCCCATATGTGTAAGTTGTATATACGCTGGTCCAACATAGGGCCCATCTTTGCCGTTGCCAGGATAGGCCGATAGGGTCCCGTGGGCGGCGGTAACATATCCAGTTTTCCTGCAGTATTCGCACGTGTTGGGTCTCCATGCACACATGTGTTTTGGCCCATCCCTTAAATATTTGAGCAGGAATGATTCTAAAAAAAGTGTTTTGGCCTATTTAAAAGTTTATGTGTATATCCTGGAATAAATCTAATGGTACTGATCTGGTATTCTAGATGTTGATATTTTTTCTATAAACTTGGTCAAAGTTTCCTTGGTTTGACTTCGAAAAAATCTTATATGCACTGTATTGGCAAGGAAGGAGTACATACAGAATTCCATAACCAAACTCATAGTCATATGTAGCTACAGTTTATGCAAAAAAAAAAGTAGCTACAGAACCAAGAAATACAAGTCAACATCACGGTGTTAATATATGGCCAAATTCACATCTCAATTGAACCGGTGTAGCTACTATCACAGTTAAATTTGTTTTCCTCGTTGTATTTTGAATTCTTACAAAAACAATGAGATTGTATTTTTGAGTTTCCTCAAACACATGTGCCATCTGGTTCATATTGAAAAATTTATGACATGATTAGTGTGTCTATGTCCTCATTTGTCCTTAGAATTTGTCATGGATTTTAGGAGTAAGACTGAACAAAAATAACGAAAGAAGAATCGTGTACATACCAGCGAAGAGCCAAAGAGGTGCATATTTGATTTGTGTGTCCTTATTTTTTGAAAAGTCAATCTGACTATCGAGCTCGAGAATAACTCTATTTTTAAAAAATAATAAATATATTTATAAGTTTTAAAAATCTTTAAAAAATTATAGATATAGTAAATGATGGATCCTACAAGAATGCAAAATCACAATTCCAATTTGTTTTTATGTAATGGGATAAAACAAAGACAAAATTTGAGGATTTGAAACTATACATTCTTCACTATACTCAAATTTGTACAAGTTTATGGAAACAACATTGAGAACATGTGAGATTTTTTTCATATTTTTAAAAATTAATATACATTTTGAATTTTTTAAAATAAAGGTATCACTCGATCTCCACTCCTTAATTTTGTACTAATTTCACACAGCTAAGTCTCAAAAAATTCTCAAAATCTCTGCAGTGAAGAATCAGACCAGAGAGATAATAATAGTTGATCTCGCAGCATCTTTGACCTCTGATCTGATGGAGCAACCCTCTTGCTAACCCTATTGTCAAAAAAGGGTAGAGCTTCAGGCATGGCGGCGTGTGCGGGAGTGCGGGTGCGGCACACACGAGAGCAAGAAGGTGGGGTGGCGCATAGGGCGTGTTTGGTAGCCTGCATCTGATTCTCATCTCCCAGGGGGCAGGTTGGCCAGGGCCTAGTCTGGTTGAGCCACCCTCTCAGCCTGGTTGTGCAGGGCGTTTGGTGGCCTGCATGACCTATGGCTGCATCGGCTTGGGAAACCAACACACAATGTTTGGTTACATGCAAACAGTGGTACTTGGCTCGGTAGAAGAAAAGGCAGCGTGTTTGGTTGCACGCCGTAGTCGCACTAGGGTTACCCAAGTTCAAATATGGTGAGCTTACCAGTCTTCACCACATTACAGCATACCATATGCACTGCCATCTAGAATAGCAGGAGCGTAATGATCACCACAACAAGAACTACGATGACAAAGTCTTTGATCCATCTAGGCTATGAGCCGCTGGGCAAGCATCAAATCGCCCACCAGCACATTGCCTCCCCCATCAAGATCTTCGATGGCGTTCTGCTGACCCAGAAAGTTGGAGTAGCTATGATGTGCTTCTTCCAATGTTTTGAACCCTTCATAGCTGTTGTTGGAGAAGCCGGCGACTTGATCCTGGCAGGTTCTCCAGGAGTTGTACACTCCTGGACGCCTCCCTCTGTATACGACATACCAGTTCATCTATGAACATAGTACAAACATAAGAAGGTAATGAATACACACGAATTCATCATTAGTTGAAAGCAATTCATAAAAGTAGAGCATCATGTATGATCATTACAAAAGGAAGATCATAAGTTCATCCTATCACTATGGTGTTAACCTACCACCACATCAAAAAGCGGGTGTCATCCTACCACCCGCATCATCACGAGAGGGGTTAGTATATACCACCTCACCAAAATATACATGCCATAAGAGAAGTTTTAAGCCCTAGCTAAGCCAAAATATACACCATCAACATCATCATCATCTTCTTGTTCATGCTGCTGCCGGCACCACCACTCGCAACACGCCTAATTGGTGTTGTGCTTGGCGAGGAAGGTCCTCATCCAAAGGGTCATGTGCTGCAAATGCATGCCCACAAAGCTCACCCCATGTGCCTTGTTGTCAACAAGGTGGCTGAGAGCTACCATGAGTGCCTCCTCCGAGAAGCCCATGGCCATGACAGCCTTGTAGAGGTCACGGTGCATGTCAGTTGGCTTGCTCTCTCGAAAGGCATGGGCGACCTCCTTCACAGCTTCGGTCATGCTGGCGAACGCCTGGATCTTGTCGTCGCCGAGGGCTCCCCTCTTCCTCTTCCCTCCAGCAGCAGCTGCCGCCGTAGCTCTGGGATCACCATTGCCATCAGCAGGCTTGTCCGGACCATCGAGCACGATGGTCTCGGACTCCTGGGTCTCGCTGAAGTCAGGCTGCGCTCCCAAAGGATCCCCTGACCCCCTGGCAAACTTGCCAGTGGCCAAACCATAGGAGAAGATGATATGCATCTGTGTGTAGTTCAGAATGGGCTTGTTGAGGAACTCGGCGTCCTTGGGGTGACAGCGCTGTTAGGTGAGACTCAAGTTGATGCTTAAGGTTTGCAAGAAAGTGATGATGTGCTAACCGTGACGTGCCCCTCGTAGTGGTCATTCTCAAGGATGATGGTGAAAGTATCCTCACACCATTGTGCCCCACTCAAGTCACGGAATTTGCTCACCTGGAGCCACCTGAGCCTCCACTTCCTCAGGTGGTTGTACACCTGACTAGAAGTGACCTCAGCTCCACAGTGAACAAACAAATCTTTGGCCACGGTAGTCAGATGGACCTCTTTGAAGCCCTTGTCGGTCCTAACCCCATTCTTGATGAGATCACACATCTGGTTTAGCACAAAGGTGGACATGAATGGAAGCCATTTCATGGTCCCCTTAACCCCTGCCTTAGCCTTGGCTACCATGGCTTTCACGGTAACATCCAGAGAGGCAAGATAATCATGCAGAGCCACTGTACTGGCCGGATCAACATGAGGCACGGGCATCTCAAACTGGGAGTCGTCAACCCATGAAGGGATCTGAGAGTCCCCAATGGGGATGAGGGCCTGACTAAAGTCTTCGTCGGATTCCTACATCGGTGACACATAGAACAACAGGCAATCTTTGAGAAACAGGTGTACATGACCTAAACATCGATGACAGAAGCAACAACAACAAAGGAACAACAAAAAATGGAGATCTAACAGATTCTACCATACAACAAAAATAGATACGCATCAGCATCTAGTACAACATCGTTTGCATCAGCAACTTGTACAAAAGGTACTATAGATCTAACAGAATGTACACTACACATGAAGGTCACGAACAGCAGCTTCTACAAATCCTTTAGGCAGGCTCAAAGATCTAACAGATTCTACAAATTACTACACACGCTCACAGATCTACAAGCTGGTACACATGCTCAACTATCTACGATGCTACACATGCTCAACGATCTACAAGATGCTCAAAGGAGGTGGAGATCTAGGTCAGGAAAAGGGGTTTTCTACTTACAACCATCGGTGCAGCGGAGGACGAAGGAGGAGACGTCGAGGAAGAAGAGCAACTCCCAGCGCGTAACCGCCGCAACCGCCGTCGCCGCCGACCGGAGAAGAGTGCGCCGCTTACCTGCTCGCCGACTGGAGGTGATAGCTCGGTAGGAGGGGGGAAATGGTGGGTTGAGTTTGGGCGGTGACCGGAGAGGGTGTAAATAGGGTCGAGTTTTTAGCGGGAGGTGACCGAATTTCTCCCGCCCCCTTTTTCGCTGCAGGGCGCGGGCTCCCGCCATCTCCATGGTCGCACGAGCTCCTGCAGCCGCGGGGAGGAGAACGAGCCTGGCTCCAGGGGCACGCTCGATCTGAGCGTGCCTCCTGGGCCTGGTCCGACGATGCTTTGATGACCGTGCTGGCCTGGCCCGGGAGGTCGCCCAGGCAACCAAACGCCGGGCCTTTGCAGCTGGCGGGCCTAGCCTGCCTATCTGCAGGCTACCAAACGCATCCATAGGAACTCGACGAGCAAAGGCCAAATGGGTGGTCCGATCCGGCAGGCAAGGGGACGAGCAAGGGATGTGCAGCAGGCGCGCCAGGAGTAGGGGTTACCATGGAAGAATATCGATTTGATTATCATTATCATGCGGAGATTTAACGACGGTTGGTTAATCTAGTTTTAGAACGAACCCAACTTAAAATATGCAAGGCAATAGGCATACATAACATTAGAAGTAGATGAATAGCTATGACTAGAGTAACTTTGATGTTGATATGCAGAATACAGATACAGAGAAGAGAAAGTACAAAACAAATAAGCTGCAGCCTAAAGGAAGCGTTTCCAGTAAACTTGTCAATTTTTCAGAATGCATTGTACACTCCAGTACCGTTGTGAGTCAATGACCATATATGATCCTAATATTGCCACGGTGGTTGCCAACACATAAGATCTGATTAATAGGGTGAAGGGACTCGTCGTGCCGTATGTGCTGGCTATAGATTCCAGGGAAACTACACCGGCTTTGAGCGTAGCAAACATAGGATATGTTGTATGCTATGCAAATGTCCAACTTAATTCCATGGGAGTTTGACATGAGGTTTTTTCAACAACAAAAAAAAAACTACTCGTACATGAATATCTTGCAATACCTTCTAGAGTACGTAATATGGTTTGAGAGGCATCCAGGAATATGACATTGCGAAGTCGCACCAACAGCCTCTTGTGCATCATTTACCTTCGGCAATTGTTGGAGTTGACTCGCCCTATCTTGAAGGTTAAGGAGGTTTCAACTATCCATTTTTTAGAGGCATAGAACTTCAATTTTCATCACCGCAGCTTTCTTTTGTAATCTGTGGTGCTACCACTCTGATCAGTCAGTGAAATACGATGTGACTTTCATTTGACGACAAACAGACTATTGCAAACCAATCATCATATGCAAGGCTAACACATGTTTGTTGTGTTTGTGTCGAATTTTGTGTACGAGTTGGATTACGTTTGGACTTAGAGTTGTATTAGGTGTGTATAGCATACGAGTACTATCAGAGTCGAACTTTTGTAGCGAGCCTCCCATATAATGAGGGAGCACCACATGTTGTAACACATGACGAATTGATAGCAACACTCACGCAGGGGGAGCCGGCGGCTTGTGCCGGCGCCTAGAGCGGTCAGGGTTGCGATATCAATGGGGAGGAGCGTCCGTAGTTATGCTCCACAGATGTAGGCGAGTTCGCCGAACTGCGTTAACAAATCTCGGTGTCGTCATCGTGCTGCGATTGCTTGGTTCTCGGTAGATAAATTATACATCTACGACGGTAACAATTAGTATCAGATCAAAGTTGAAGGAGCAGATCGTTTATCTAGAGGAGGTGGACGGAAGAGGCTGCAGAAGTCGTTCATATCGTCGTGCATCGTCAAATTGGAATCGCGATTAGCAGGACTATGTCTTGGTGAATCGGGCGAACCGGCTGTTTGGTAGCAGCACGTACATGGAGCAGCGCGATCGAAGCATTAGTCTACATTGAAGCAATCGGAAAACACACGCGGATGCAGATCAGACAGGCGGCGGCGGCAGATCTGATCGATCTGTGGGGCAGCTGTGCAGGGCGCGGACGTTCGAGACGGACTCGGCGAGGTGCGTGCGATCCATCGGAAGCATTGGAGCGAGATTTGTTTGTGAAAAAAAAAAGGTCGACAGCTGTCGTGAGCGTACGTTCCAGGGAACAGGGAATCAAAGGCAGCGAATTAATAGATCACAAGGGATAATCCATCGGAGAGCATGGACGTTGGCAAATAAAAGCAGGACAGAGAGCTTCGGGTCATGTGCCAAGGAAGAGGTAGCCACCACGTGAAGGCCAAAAGGTTTTTTGGTTGGATGACAGTGGTGCTGCAGCTTGGTTATTTTTCATGGGTCAGCAATGGCAGACAAGATGGAAGATTTGTAGGCACAGCAAGGATGCTTGCATGTTGCGGGAAGCCAAGCTAGTTAAGATGGAAGTATCAGGTGATGGATTGGTATTCGTGGAAGATGATTTGCCTGCCAGGAGTGTGTCATGAGATCATGTATATACAAGGCGCCAATTAGTGCAGCGCCAACGTGGCGGGTGGGCTAGGCGCATGGTAAAGCATGGTTGTAGTCGGATACGTTCGGCTGGGTCAGACTGAACAGTCTGACAGATCGACGAGATGTTGTCGGGACAGAAGACGGTGAAGATCGGCGATGATGACGTAGGCGCATGATGGCTGATGGTGTCTGAATTCTGTGGCGTGGCAACACGTGGCGCATGCCTGAGGGATGCGTGTTTCGACATGCGATGACGCTGGATTGATTCAAGATGGTGCACACATGAGATCTTGAAGTCGGCGGGGCGTGGGGTGGATTGATCATCTACCAAGTAGTCATGTTGAAGGTGGAGCTGGAGTCTTGCGGGGGTTCCACTCGGCTGATGGAGGGGCTACGGTGTAAGGTACCGGAGAATCGGAGCCTAGTCAGCGAGAAGGCGAGAAGCACGTTGGTCGGACTGGACGTCAGGGTTCGAGAGATACGTGGAACTCAGCATCGGTCGGGTATGACTGATGGTTATCTGCAGTGGGGCCTGAGGTGGTGTGGGTTAACGACCCGGTAGATCTTGGCCAAGAATGTGGATGCTCGACGCGGCAATAGCGGCGAGTCGTGCGGTAAGCACGGGACACGGCGACAGACCCGGGCACAGGCGGTCGGGCATGTGGTCGGACATGTGTGCAAGGGGTGCTGAAACAGTGTTGGCGAGTATCGGATTCAAGTTGGTGACTCGGTCTATGGAGATTGACGTGTTAAGTGATAGACATGAGTCGACCATGGGGAATCTGAGAAAGTGTTCGAAAGTCTGAAATGTCGGAAGCTTTAAGTGTACATGGTCGTATATTCTGTGATGTTCAGTGCACATGGCAAAGTGCGGATGACTAGATACAGAAGGAGGCGGAGTGCTATAGCTGTGGGGCATGTAGAAGACTATCCAGGATGAGACAACTGTGATGACTCAAGATGATTAAAGTGCGACGGTGAAATTCCTTCAAGGTGAAAGCACTTTCACGCAGATCAATGGTTAGTGTGTGATGGTGTTGAACAGGAATAAGGGACTACCGTTGCAGGTGGAGTCACCTGGAGTCTGGGAGTACCAGTGGAGCTCATGTAGACAACCAAGTTCGGAGTACATGGAGGTTTGACGCATTGACGAATTCAAGGTGGTGGAGAATATTCGCCAAGGTGGAGTTTGTTGTGTTTGTGTCGAATTTTGTGTGTGAGTTGGGTTACGTTTGGACTTAGAGTTGTATTAGCTGTGGATAGGATACGAGTAGTATCAGAGTCAAACTCTTGTAGCCTGAGCCTCCCATATAATGAGGGAGCACTACATGTTGTAACCCATGACGACTTGATAGCAACAGGCACGCAGGGGGAGCCGGCGGCTTGTGACGGCGCCTAGGGCGGTCAGGGTTGCGGTATCAATGGGGAGGAGCGCCCGTAGTCATGCCCCGCAGATGTAGACGAGTTCGCCGAACTGCGTAAACAAATCTCGATGTCGTCATCGTGCTGCGATTGCTTGGTTCTCGGTAGATCAATTATACACCTACGACGGTAACAACGTTGTTGGCAGATAATTCACAATTTTCAGAAATTCTAGTACAATACTTGTTGATGTAGTCCACATATGAAAGGTCAAAGCGGTTCGTGCAAAAGAGCACTTCAGAAAGCAAGCTAGCTAGGCAAATAGCATACTACTAATTAGCAAAACTACTGCTTAGCTAGATGCTAGACAATGTTCGCCTGGCTTGCGAACGATTGCTTGAGAACAAGTGCTTGCCTAGGTCGCGAACGAGAAGCGGAGTCCAACTTTTCCTCCTCTCGCTCGAGTCCTCTCGCACCTTCCCCGTTGAGAGTCGTCCCAAGGCAGCCAGGCCCTCCCGATGCCCATGCTCCGCTGGTGGCCAAGGAGAGGCGCCGGAGTTGTAGATAGTTGTAGGCCTAGTAGATCTAGTATTAGGTTTATTTCCCTGGTTGTTTCCTTCATGGAGCTTGGCTATATGCTGTCTTTCCTCCTCTTGCGCTTGGCCTGGCCGCTCCCGTGCAGCGACTATGGCATGGTGAGGTCCTCTTCCGGTGAAGATCCATGGTGGATGATGCAGGTTGAAGGCAGATCCAAGAGCAGCTGCTTAAATAAGCTCGATGAGGCTTGCTACTCGGCAGATCTGGTGAGTTCCCAATTTTTCCTTTGCTGGCTTGGTGCTAGAGAAGAAGATCGGGAGTTGCTGGTCTCTACTGCTGTTGCGGCCTGGTGGGGAGAGTTGCGGCAGGGGTTTTTGAGCTGCCCCGAGTTGTGCGCGAGGTCCGTGTTGAAACCCCTCATGCTCTGGAGGTCAGAGCTCAAGGAGGTTGGCATCACCTCGCCGTCTCCTTCTTTCAATAAGCTCGCATTAACCTGCAATTTCAGTGGCAGTGGCGCGGATTTGGCTGCAGACCTTGTAACTCGTCGAGGTGACGAGGGAGAAGGGATGCACCGATTTCGTGTTTGCATGCAGCTGGAAGCGGGCCAGGGGAGAAGTAGTGCTTCTCCGGGGAGCTCTTTCACGGCGGCGTTCTCCTCGCTGTCGTCTGTTATGGTCGAAAGGCGACAGCTCCCGCCTTCGACGTCGGCAACGGCTGCTTTCGGCCGGCGTTCAAAGGACATCTACAACCTCCAGGCTGTCATGCCATTGCGGAGGCCTCTCGGCGATGATGTAGCAGGCTCCCGCCTCCCCGTCCCAAGTGGCGTAGTCCCCGGCGATGTCGAGGTTGGCTGCATCAAGCTTTGGATTCGTCGCACTGGTGAAGGAGCTGGACCCAATTGCATTCCTCATATTTTTCTCAGGGTCCTTGGTGCAAGTTGTAAGGGCTTGTGTGTAATTTCTAATTTTCTTACTGCCTTTTCTGTAAAATGTAACAGTGTTGACTTTTAATGGAAGCATCTCGGTCCTTCAGAGCCGACCCCCTGTTCAACAAAAAAAGGGTCGCGAACGATTGCTCGCAAGCAAGTGTGCTTACAGTGTCAAGTTTTATTCAAATATATCAACAAGTGCTTGCAAACAATAAAAGCAATTTTAAACAAAGACAAGCATCTACCAAAGTTAATTTTTGTACCACGCTACCAATTTGCACTAAAGATTTTCACCATGAGTTTTCAGGTCGTCCTAGTGACCTTTATTGATGCACAGAAATGCAGAACATGCAGGAATCGCTTTATACATCAACCATATAATCAATGCAGATATGAATAACTGAGAATCAACTACAAAGCACGAACCATGTGTGGTTATGAGGCTGTCGAACCAGCAAATATATAGGGTACAGTTCCGTTGAGAAGAGCAGCCTCAAGTTTGAGAGAAGATTGCCTACTTGAGGTTCAATCGCCACCACCATCTCCAGGTGCCCGTAGTAGGACTAGGCCTGGGAGGCATCAGAAAATCCAGTGTTTCTAAACTTGTGTGTCATCTCTTCTTTTCTCTTCCCTATCCCCTCGCATCGCCCCCCCAGGCGGCGCCAGGGGCGACCGCTTCCTCCGCCAGCCTCTCTCCACCGCCGGCCCGCCCTGCCGCTGCCGTCGCCGGCCTCGGCCGCGGCGGTGGCGGCCCCCCTCCGCTGCCAAAAGGTGGTCGGGGGGGAGGGTCTCTAGCTCAGGTTGGAGAGGGACCGCCCCGTGGGGGCGACGGCGGTCGAGACGGAGGACGCCGGGCCGGCGGGCCCGGACGGAGGCGACGATGGTGCGGGAGGTGCCGGCGCAAGCTGCGGGTGGCGGTGAAGGGCGCGGGGCGGCCGCCGTCTGCAGTGGAGGTGGCGGCGCCTCAGATGGGCTTGGCGGGCCGATGGGCCCGCCGGGCCCGGGCGGGCGCGGCTGCGCCGGCGAGGAGGGGGTGCCTGCGGCGGTGGCTCCAGGCGGAGGTGGGCGTCCCGGCGGTGGGGGGGGGCCCTGGCGCGGAGGGGGCGATGTGGTGTCGAGCCCCTGCCCGTGGTGTTTTTGGCGCTGGGCAGTGAAGAGGTGCGGTTGCAGTGGCGAGCTCCTGGCCGTGGTGTTTGCCGGGAGGGCTGTGGCGCGCGAGGATGTTGGCCGCTGTTGGTCGCGTGAAGCTGGTGGAGATGCGGCGGCAGAGGCTTGCGGTGGAGCTCGGCGGTTGACGACACGACCAGGACGCCGTCCTGCGGCTCCCGAAACTTTGCGGTCGGGTTGAACTCCGGGCGAAAGCTCGCACGGACTTCGGTCGGTGCCGACGACGGCGGCGCCCTCGGGCGTCGTTCTCCTTCCTGTTGGCGTTGTTGTGGAGCTTTTCGACCTCGACTAACGCGTGTGGTTCCAAGAGCTCCGGGTGAAAATCTAGCTCCTCGGGAGCGGGCGGCGGTGACGATCTCGTCACTACCTTGTTGGAGGCGCCGCTTTGGAGCTCTTGGCCTGCGTGGTGCGACGGTTTCGCGGCGGATGTGCGAAATGGTGCGTGAGGTCGTGGGGGTGGACGTCGGGGCGGCGGCCCCGGATGGTGGTGGACGTCGAGGCGGCGGCCTCGGTCTCCCACGCTACGACGGTTCTATGAGGCAGAGCCGTTGTCTAGCGGGGGTCTGGGTGGCGACCTGGATGGAGACTGCGAGGGCAGAGGGTTCGTCGACCTGACTGGATCATCTTCGGGCAATGCGAAGGTCGATCTGGTTGCTTCTCCGGGGCGGCGGCCCCGGTACATGGTGGTTTTGGTGGCAACCTGGATGAAGACTGCGTGGGCAGAGGGTTCGTCGACCATGACTGGATCGCTTTCGGGCAACGCGAAGGTCGATCTGGTTGTTACGCCGGGGCGGCGGCCCCGGAGCGGGTGGTGTGTTTTGTGGCGTTTGTCGACTTGGGTCGTGTGGACGACGAGTTGCTTCGTTTGTGTCGTTCTTTTGTACAGATTGTATGGTTTTTGGACCCGGTTTTCCTTATAAACTGGGTCAATTCTTTCTATCTATTCGAGCGGTGGTACGACCACCTTGTACTCAAAAAAAAAAAACTTGTGTGTCATGGGACGATGACCTTCAAGTAATGGGTTAATTGGATAGATGCCACTCCAATTTCCACCTATTTGAGAAACGCCACTACAACTTTCATCTTTCGAAAAACGCCACTGCAACTCTCTGTACATTTCATAGATGCCATTATGCCCACTTTCACTCATATACCGGCCAATATACTCATGTATTTATGTTGTATATACGTATAAAGGGTGGGGCCCACCCATATAAGGCTTAAAAATGCAAAAATGCTATAAAATCGTGATGGAACAAAATCTAGAAAAGCATGATATTAAATTGTGACAAGTAGAAAATAACTCAGTTGCATAAAGTAAGATGCGTGCGGAAACACAGATCAATGAGGTTCATAAGCTAGGTTCAACATTAGGCAGATTCAATATCAGGTTTGGAGCTCTCACTGTCTCGCATGCATACACAAACACTTCACATGCGTACAGGAACAACATAGCTCCAGATTCAATGGCCATAAGAAACATTCAGCAGTTCTCTAGATTCAAATGGCCATCACAAAACATCACAAATATTTGACATGCATGAGGCCATTAACTAGCCCCCAAGCCAGTACATTAGGCCTCGCTTGGTTCCAAGTGTTGGCTTCAGAACAGCCTCACTTGTGGATGGTGCAACAATCTCGGGTTTCTTTTTCTTGCTGTTTTTCACCGGAGTCTTTTTCTTCACAGGCGACTTCTTCTTCTCTTTGCCTTTAGCTTGTTTATTCACTTGAGTCGCCTTCTTTCCTGGTGTCACCTTCTTCGCCGGTGTCGCCTTCTTTCCTGGTGTCGCCTTCTTTCCTGGTGTCGCCTTTTTTGTAGGTGTCGCCTTCTTTCTTGGAGACTTGCTTTTGGTTGGTGTAGTCTTATTCCTATAGATACATGGAGAACAATATTATTGGAGCAATCTTAGGCAACATTCATTAACTACTGTTAGAATAAGAAGAGTTACCTTTTGTAATTCTTGTAATTAGCTATAGGCTCGTCTTCTTGCACATCTTGCTCCTCAGCTACAGTAGCAGATCGCTTCCTGCAATGTAACACATAGAAAATTAGGAAATGTGCATCGATAAATAGTTAGGAAAGAAACAAGTTATTATACCTTTTACTCAGGGTGCGCTGCTCCTGTGGCTGCTCTTGTTGATGCTCCTGTGGCTCCTCTTCTTGATGCTCTTGTGGCTGCTGCTCATCAATATACTCAGGATATCTTGGAGGAGGGACTTTGCAAGTTTTTGCGAAGTGGCCAGGTTGCTTGCATCTCTTGCATTTCACCACCTTCCTGCCAGGTTCAAGAAACCCTCTAATTCTCTGTACTCTAGGCCTGCCAGGAGGCCGTTTCTCTTGTATAGGTGGGTTGACGGTGAAGCCAAGATCCAGTTGCACCCATTGGGTCTTATCTGTCATTGCTGGCATTGGCACTGCATATGCAGCCTGAAACCTAGCCACACTGTAGTAGTCATCAACAAAGGATTGGATCTCCACCCCTCTAACTCTCATTGAGCAGATGAACGCTAATGCATGAATACAAGGCTTCCCTGAAACTTGATATACTCGACAGGTGCATGTTCTGTTCTGCAAGTTCACTGTGTGCCTTTGGTCATAGGTTTTGACATTATGCAGGGTAATCTCTGCTTCAGTATCAGTATTCCATGAGATTTTGTGTGGTCCAATTGTTTTGCTAAGGGCATTAAGCTTTTTAAGGACGGCCGGCAGTATTCTGCCCGCCATTTGCAGGACTCTTCCTTTCGATTTCTGCCTTCCAACTAAACAGCAGCTGAAAACAATCCTCGTATTTCCCATTGATCTGATCTAGAGCTGATCTCATACCTGCCCAAGCCTTACTATACTTCAACTTGAAGTTATAATCATCCTGCAACTTCGTCCTAGCTCGTTTTGCACCTTCCCCAGGATTTTTCTTCACCCAATCTGCAAGCTTGTCTGCAACCCAATCTTGTGATGCCATTCTGCTATCTTCAAGCTTTGTTGTTGGACAGTCATGCTCGAAAGGGATCTTTTTTATCTGCAAAATGATATCATACTCGTATTAGCAAACAAACAAATGGTGGAATTAATAGATCAATTTTAAACAACAAAGTAAGCATACCATGATAACCCTTTCATCACGCAGCCTAGACGCGTGAATGCGCCATGGACAAGTCTCATATGCGCAATTAGCAATGAATCTACTTTGGTCAGTCCTCACATTAGTAAATTCAAAGTCTGTAATCACAGCATGATGCCTTATTGCTCTCCGAAAGGCCTCAATGTTAGGGAATAGAGCCCCTACTCTAATTTCAGGTTTGTCAGGATCATGCGCAATACTGTACTCCAGCGGATCCAAGTCTGCAACCTCGGACTCATCGTTGATATGTTGCATTACCTCTGCCTCATCCATATTATCATCTTCTTCAATAATTATTGGGCCTTCCGGTTGCTCTGTGATAGTAATAGGTACGGTAACATCATACATGTTCTCATCGTCAACTCCAACATACTCCTCTTCATTGTCAAATGGGTCAGCTAAAGCATATTCAGGTTGGCAGTCAGCATCTACACCATTGGTTTGGCGTTCAACATCTGCACCCTTCGGCTGGCTTGAACTAGGAAGCAGAGATGCGGAACACTCAATTGCTTGAGCAATCAAAGGAAGCAACGGACCAGCAGGAACTACACGTTCAGCTTCTCCCAAAATTAGCATGGGTGCATCATTAGCTAGATAATTCCCCAGTCTATCTCAAATTCTTTGGCCCCGCTGCACCTACCAAAAACCGGCAGGAACAACAGTCAAGAATGGGAGGGCCAGAGAACCAAGTCGAACAGATTCCTATGCTAGAATCACGAACTGGATTTGGGACAGAGAACCAGAAATTGGGGATTTCTAGGTTACTTACGGGAGATCTTCAATCCGGTCGGAGAGGATGCCGTTCTGCTCGCCGACGTCCGCTGCTGCCTTCAGCCGCCAAGGGGAGGGATGCTCAGAGGGGGATTCCGTCCGGTCAGAGAGGAGGGGAGGGAGTGCGGGAAGAATGAGCTCGCCTCCCCCATGCTCGCCGCCCTCCACCGGCACCAGCGCCGTCGTGCTCGCCGCCTTCTGCTTCCAAGGGGAATGGGGAGTTGGGGAAGCTTCTGTCCACTCGGCGAGGTGGAGAGGGAGTGCGGGAACTAGGTTATCTCCGCCGCCGGGATCGGCGGCATCCGCCGCCGCCACGCCCATCCTCACCGCCGGCCGGCGCCACGATTCTAGGGCTAGGGATTGGGGACGGGAGCGAGGCAGGGAGCACGAAGACGACCTCGGGAGTCAAAGCTAGTCGCCCAGTCCGTGCGTTGCTTCGGGTATGGCTCCCGCCGTGCTGACCCCCCGGGGGAGAGATGGTGAGGTTCGCTCTATCGTATCCATGATATGTATAAATCTCAATAATTTATCTATGCATCTTTTTTGAATATTCAATACAATTTTGAGCCTGTGGGAGAGGAAAACGGAGTTTTGCACAAACAATTACTGAAGCAATGTACTCAATATTTTCAACAAATATAACTGAAGCAAATAATATCTAACAGTTGCAAAGTATTAGCCTGTGGCATATTCTGATATTCCCCAAGCCACAAGCAAACACACCCAAGCAAATGTCAAGTAAGAAGGTCGCCGGCCGGCGAACAGGTGAGAAGATCACCGTCCAGCACCAGCCCCGGTAGGTCATCCAATTCAGCCGCCGATTGAGCTACACGGCCCAAGAAGAAAGAGAAAGAAGGAAAATTAGCAGCACGCTCAGGTTATGTGGGACCTGTAACGATTATATTAAGAAACAGTAAAAACTTAACCACATATGCCCGCCCACCAATCTTAAAGAAAAAATTAAAGTGTGCAATACAAATACCTTACAGGTTTAAAAGACAAACATTTTACATAAGTAAGTTCAGAAGGATCACACCAATGCTACTACCAGAATTGAAGATGTAGTGATCTCACGTGAAACCGACGCATGGCTACGGTATTGCATTTCAGATTTTAGTGGCACTTCGTAGTACATGCCCAGGTCGCCTCGGCACGGCCTCATGACTTTTTGTTCAGATCAAAGAGCAGTTCCTCCACCAAAGCCCCTGTGGGGTTTGGATTGAGGTACTTCTCCAGCTAGTAGGCTGGAGTGACACGCCCTTTTGCTCCTTTATAGCTCATACTCAGAAGAAAAAAATGTAGAACATGAATGATTTTCCACAGCATTGTTGTAATCTTCTAAGTGCATACGCAAAACCTAAGAGAAATCATATTATTCAGTATCTGTAGCAGAAACGTGGCCTAAGGAAAATCTAAACTCCACGAAAAAATAGAATAAAACACAGATAAGTTGCGGATGTAATTCTTGAGGTTCACCTTTTCTAAGATCAAATCAAATAATAAAATTAATGGTTGACCGATTGGTTGGGTGACTGACCAGTTTTGTGGGTAGAATGGAGATGAAGGATTACTTATACAGGAGCGTGGCGTAGTGAAGAGGGAGATGACCGCAAATGCATCATAAGCCTGCACAGTATAGTAATGGAATTATAAAACCTCAATTAGACGAAATCATTTTACTGCCGCTGTCAACACCTAAGTTAGATATACCCAAATGAAAAATGAATTGATTACCACATAATATAGGTTCACTTTCATGAACTTATTCTGGACCAGACTATCTTTCATAAGCTTTAAGAAAGCTCATGTATCAACTTAAAATAAGTGTAAATAAGTTGTAAGCAAGATTAAGTGTTACCTAGACTGAACTGGAAGCTTAAAGTTAGAACTTGATTCAATGTTAGAACTTGATTCTTAAATTTAGGCAAATGAAAAAAAAATATCAGATATCCAATGCGCAAAAGGATACAAAATATGAAACTAACATGATCAAATGACATTTCACTATAACTAACCCCGTAATCTATGTCGGAGCCATCCATCTGGTGAGAATCACCATATTCCTAAAACAGGCCACAAAGACCAGGTGTTCACCAAAGATAGAGGCAGATCACTTTTTTTAGCGAAGCTTCCAATGAGATACTAAGGTATGGAGAACATGCGGACGAATCCAATACCTCAAGTTTTTCAAGTAAATCATGTATCGTATCATCTGTTAATTTATGAAACTTATCCTCTGGCACATTTCTTGGGTAAATTGCTGCCTGCATGAAACATTTTGGATAATTAATGAGCAGTTCTATCGTGGCACTTGTAATTTCGAATTTCTACTGCAGAAACTTGTAATCTATACCTTGATGACGCTCACTCCATTATTCTTCTCACGAATTCCTCTGGTAGCCCTCTCGGAGGCATAGAAGAGAACATGAACTGCCAAGTACATCCATCTCTGTGGAATCACATCCGAAATTGCAATTTCAGTTTCTATGCACCAACTTTAAATTCACAAAATAACTTTACTATTGCTAAATAGATGTAGGAACAACACCGTTTTCTTGTACCACTGCTTCCCATTCGACTATCATTCTGCTATGTTGTTCTTGTTAAGTAACCTCTTAGTTAACCTTAGGACTGCTGTTTCTATGCCCAATTGGTTTCAAATTTTGTATCGGATCTTCCAAAGCAGTGGTACACTTGCAGTATTTATTTTTGCTATCTCGCCTATTCATTAAGCGCCAAGTTTTGCCTAACCAAAAATTAAAGCATTCTTGGTTGCCTTAATGTAATGTTTATTACTCTCTTTCTAACTAACACATTATGTTAAACCAATTATTCACCTGGATGATTTACAAGGAACTTGAATTGGATCCTGGGCTACCTGCTGTGTTACTGATGGGAGGTGGAGAGGGCATGGGTCCTGTAAAGAGGACTGAAAGCCCTTGGCGAGTCATTGTTTGACTAAGAGCTCGGAAACCAATAGGGCAGCTTGTTGTCATCTGTTGTCAGAATAAAACTACTGATGATGAGCTTCTATTTTACCAGGCCAATGAGGAGATTGATGAAGAAATTCCTGGTAACAGCATCCTCTTGTGAATTGGGTAGCAATCGACACATATACATGAACATTAGAGCCGCCCAACGGCGACTGCCACACGGCAAGCACCGGCGGTAATGAGTTGAACAAACTTCGTGTACATATTATATTAGAGAGGGTTCAGTGACAAATAGTACGAACACAGAGAACAACATATTGAGCAAACCTTAGATCGTGTAGGCGACCAATCACATGTTGTATAGTCTTGATATTGCCTTCAATCGTATGCTACCGCTGTCGATCGACATCCATTGTTGCTGAGAATCATGTACAGAAGCTCTTTCAAATCCATAAGCGAAAAAGGATGTAAAGGCGCTTGATCCAGAGACTATGGTAGGTGGACGCACAATCGGCCAGGCTCCTAGTCATGCAAAACATGAAAAATCGGTGTCATTCATTTAACATCAAACATAAACAATAAAGAAAGTATTGCTGCATGTTGTCTGGGACTTCAAAAAATGTCGCCTGAGACTGAAAAGAGACACAATTGGGGAATGAAAAATCCAAATATACAAACAGAAAATAAGCCGTGGGACTCCGTGGTGGAGCAGAACCGCCAACGGGCCTCCTAGCAGAGAACGTCTGTCTGCCGAGGCAGAGCGCCATCGACGCGAACGCCAGGGTGGCTCCGTGGTGGAGCACGGACGCACGCAGTCTCCGTTGAGGAGGAGGCCATGGTGGCCGAGCCATGCGTACACGGGCCTCCCTTGGCGGCGCACAGTCGTGGCCGAATCTGGACCTGCACAGGACAGCTAGCTGGACAGAGGGGTGATTTTTGGATGGATTGTTGGATTCCTGGGACTGAACGACTGGAGGAGACTCCCGGCCGCCACCGTCTACCTTGGGGGCAACATCTTCCTCCGGCGGCGAGGGCTGTGGGCAATGTGTGCGAGGTTTATGCGGCGGCGGCGGCGCGGGCGATGTATGCGAGGAGGAGACGGGGAAGGGAGATTTTCTCGGAAAAGAAGCGGCCGGCGATTGCGGAGAGGAGGAGACGTGAGGATGCATTATTTCCTTGATGCGTGATGCGTGACGAAGAATTGGACGAAAAGAGAGACGTACCAGAGGAATCAAAATTTTCTTTTAGATTAGCCAAATGCCCGTGCGTTGCTACGGGTTTTCAGATTTTTTTTTTCAATGCACTTGTAAATATAATGCATGCATAAATATTCACGTGTATGAAAGATAGCTCTAAAAACCATTAACATTACAATGTATAATTTTTTACATTGTTCGAATATGAAATTTGGCCAAAATCTTCCTTTGCTTGAAGGCATTGGAGTCACTAATTCTTCTCACGGTATCTCCTTTGACTTGTAGAAAATAAATAAAGTAATATATAAATATTTCATAATTAAAAAAATGAAGTATGAGTACTTAAAGTATGTACGTGCAAAATAACTGACCTACTTAGTAAGGACCTTTTTTAAATACGATGTTGGTCGTGTAAGTACCATCAGTATGGAGGAAGATTGCGGCGGCAGCGCGCTAGGCGGGGAGTGGGCAGATGAAGGATGAAATTCTGTTTTTGTAGGCCTCTAAGGAATATTAGGAGATTCTGTTCATTAGACATAATTAGCAATTAATATTATTCAATGAAAACAACCGATACGCCTCCCTTTGACCACGCTGACCTTCTGAAACTTTCCTACGTGGAGCGAACGATAATTAATTCGTGGAGGGATTACGTCATTAGAGGAGGTGCAATTAATTTGATCCTGTGGTAATCAGGCAAGCACTGGTCGTCCGATTTCGTCCGTCCGTGGCCGAGACAGGAAATTTCCTGGTCGTCTGATTTAAAGCACAAGATTTATCTTGGAAATGACGGGTGAAATTTTAGTAAATTACAACAAGTTTTTGGTACTTACATAAAGGAAATGTTGTCACCATATTTATTAGGATGAAATTTTACTTCCATCCTGACGGAAATGCTCCACTTTGAGTAGACAAGGGTATCTCGGAACTCAATCTCATCAAAATCCTTAAACCTAGGGGTCGCCGGGGTTTCAATGATGGTTGCACACGTCCGCTTACTTGTAAGTTTAATGGGTTCCATCTACACAAGAAAGGCACTAAAGGTTTAATGGTAGCATTGTCAGGATAAGCCTTCCCGTCCCAAAATATGCATGAAAATTTGAACCAGCATATATGCTCTTAATATTTTTCATGTCTAAAAGCTTCTAAAATGTACATCCTTGTGCATTTTCAGGACAAAAGCTAAGCAATGCATCCCAGAACCAAAACGGAAGATGAAATCCCAGAAATACATACCTTGAGTAGGATATAAAATAATGAGCAATTGAGGATATTTTTCTTTATGCTTGTGTGACTTCTCCTCCTTATAGTTTTCTGTTGGAAATCTAAAAATGTGGCACAAGTCAGAATATGTCAAGCCAGTGGTGCATTTTCTTTCAGAAAAAGTGATCTAAAAAGAACTTCCAGCCAACTTGGATGTTTTCATCAAAGTATAGAACAGAGAAAAAATTATAGTACAGCGATATAGTGAAGCATGAACAGTTAAGGTGCCACTAAGTACATCTTGCAGACATTTACATATATGTAATGTAGAACAGAAGTAACAACAAAGTTCAGTTTCAAGTTATAATGTGCAGTAAAATACTTGACAAAATAGAGAGCTTGCATCCGCCAACATAGATAAAAGAATGTACACCTAACATTTTAGTTACGAAAACCAATAAAGTATCAAGATTTCCTCAGATCCATAGACACACAAGGGTGACTCTTGTACCCACACACCCAATAATTTGCAGCACCTTATTGTGGCATTTACAAGTATTTAACAAAAGGACCATACAGAGAGCTTGACCAATCCACCTCTAGGCAGTACAATCAGATCTTTAGCTTAAGCTTAATAACTGAACTCCACGGTAAATACGAGAATCAACAGAATAACATGTTCAGCCTACTTGCCTACAACCAATACATAATTATCAGGTTGTGAGTGAAGAAAACCTGCAGGCAGTTGCCATTAGTGTCACTAAGTCAAATAGCCCAAATCTTGGTTGCAGACCGAAGTGGTGTCCCAAACCTTTGATAGCCTACAGTTGAGACTTGAGCATATCGACAAGACGCAGGTGCACAATTCACCCAGGGAGAAGCACATCAAATTCGGCTGCATAGTCAGTCAAAGTTGCATATTGTAAAGTGACGCTGGTTTACAAAAGACATGGAAAGAACATAGTTTGAGGTATGTCGGGATGGTGCTAAGTTGGACTGATAGATGAGCTTGGCAATGTTGCGCTTGGAGTTTGCATAGATTCATTGCAGTGCGTCATGTTCATCAGTTTCTATCTGAATTGGGAATGAGTTATAGGTAGGTGAGCTGCATATTTGTGGCTAACAAGCCAAACAAGCCCTGTAGTTGCACCACCGCAAAAAATGTCAGACATGCGGCGGGGAGTCGGTCGCGCCACCGCCAAAAATGTCAAAGCAGTAGGTGAACGACGACGAGGACTAAAAAGCCAAACAAGCCCTGTAGTTGTATTCAATACGGTGCATCCAGTCGACTCTGAGTTTGCTTGCGCGTGGTCGGCGGTGGACTCCGACATTGTAACGATCTTTGACGCTGTCGAAAACGGCAGTTTCAGAGGTGAAGACGAGGCGCGGGCGACATCGGGGCCGATGGCGGCTGACTCGAGTGCTCGGCTTTCGACCGTTTCTAGGAGAGCGACTACGGGTTGCATGTGCAAGAGTTTCTGTATGACTCCGGTTGATTGAAAACTCTTCAGATCAGAGGAT
The DNA here is from genome assembly GCA_947311845.1 of Poa pratensis. NCBI lineage: Eukaryota > Viridiplantae > Streptophyta > Magnoliopsida > Poales > Poaceae > Poa > Poa pratensis. The sequence goes on along the minus strand of CAMZMU010000105.1, from coordinate 6,824,819 downwards.
AAGACTACGCTGAGTTTCAGCAGTATTATAGCTGTAGCATGTGCAAGAGTTTCTGTATGACTCCAGTTTAAGAGGTGTACGTACATATATTAGTTCAGCACAACATTTAGATTACGAAACTGCAAGAACCACTACTCCCTGCTCTCTATCAAGTAAAACTGAACTACGTGCTATAGCTCCCACTCTCTTGCAAGTTACAAAAATAGTTGGTCTAATTAACTATCTCTATGCTGAACAATTTCAGAGAACAAACTAACTTAGAATTAGCTAAATCTGAGAAGGGATACTACACAAACTTTAACTATGAACAGGCCCTAATAAAGATTTAGAAGATCTTAAGGTTCTCTGTTCCCATCTTAAGTATTCTTTTCACTTCTAGGCATCTGATTATCACACGAGAGACAAGAACCTGATCTGAAACAAGAAAAACAATGGTTGATGGCCTCACATAACGTACTGTACCTGAACTACAGGAGGCTTAAAAACGGATCTGAGACTCTTCTTCTCTCTTCGTCTCTGCCATCCCTGATGCCATCCTTGGCTCCTTGCTCTGCTCCTCCTTTGTACCGGCGACTGGTCCTGGCGTTCTTCTTCAGGCACTTGCTCTCCTAGCTGGTCGCCATTATTCTAAGAGAATGGTTTTGGAGGATTTGCTGTTTGGGTCGGTTGTGCTGTGATGGGGATTGGGGATGACGATGTTGGGGTGGTCTTATCCTCTGCCGACAATCATAAGCAAGTAAGCGCTGGGGATAGGGACCTAGGAGGGTGGAAAGACGATGATGGGGATGGACACGGCGGACGGAGCCCTGCCTGGCAGAGACGAAGTGGTGGTGGTTCTCGGAGGAGGGAGACGGAGGGAGAGAAAACCACCACCACCAAGAGATCCCGAGGGATGGCGCAGGCGTGGTCGGCGTCGTCCTGCAGGTGCGCGGTCGGGATGGGAGGCGGCGTAATGGGCAGGGACGAGCGGAAACTATGGCGGCGGAGAGGCGCGCGGGCAGGGCGGCGGCGGCGTCGTCAGTTTTGAGGGACTAAATTGCAAACTGAAAGATGCATAAGTTGGAGTGCGGGTTAATTCGTCTGTACTTCAGGGGGTAAAGTGAAAACCGGCCCGACGTACGACGGCAGAAGACAGGACACTGCGTTCTTTTATAGTAGAGATAGGAGAGATAGAAGAGATTCAGTTGGGCCCCACCCTTTATACGCATATACAACATAAATACATGAGTATATTGGCCGGTATATGAGTGAAAGTGGGCATAATGGCATCTATGAAATGTACAGAGAGTTGCAGTGGCGTTTTTCGAAAGATGAAAGTTGTAGTGGCGCTTCTCAAATAGGTGGAAATTGGAGTGGCATCTATCCAATTAACCCTTCAGTAATTGGTCTAGTGACAATCCTACACGGTGTCAAACATTGCTCTCAAGACTTTTGTGTAATTTTTTTTTGTTAATTAGAGGCAAACTGTTTGTCTCAATAAGAGAAATTTGAAGTACAAGCGTGCAACCAAAGTTGAATAAAATAGCACAAAGGCCTCGCAAATACCTACTCTCACAAGCTTCTGAGCAGCTTCTGTTGTGGAGATTCCTCCAGAGATCATCGTGTTCCTCTTGTTTCAGATTGCCCAGGAGACTAGCATTGTAAGGTAGCCGCACACCTTTGTCCTTTGGCTGTTGGAGGTCGTTTGGATCCACCAACACTCGTCAATTGAGTTTTATGCAAGCCATTGTGTAGTGTCTAGGTCAATGAATCCATGTTGTTTTATCATCTTCTAAGTGCAGATAGATTAACTGCATCAGAATAGAAGACGGGACACCGTTTTCTGAACCCGCTTGCACATTGGGCCAGCTCTGTTCGGCTTGGCCTCGCGTGGGAGTGGCCAGCCTGAGGCTCTCTGCGCCATACGACTTGCTTGGGCTGCCTGCCCATCAGCTAACGCGCCTGAGAGCCCTGCTTGACGGGAGCTCCCCGGGTGACCGAGGATCTGTTTGTTTGGGCTGCAGCTGTAGCTGGTGAGTGTGAAAAAACAGCTGTGTGAAGCAGAGATTTGATGTTTGGCAGTAGTGCTTTTGATGGCTGCTGTTGGTTTGAAGAATCAAATGTCTGGAATGTCCCTGAATGCTGAGAAGTTGTATAAATGCTATTCGAAACGAATTATCTAATTCTGAGTTTCAGTATTTGGCAACTAGGTGGTTGTCGGGCTGTAATTGTGAAAAATTACTTTTATGGCTATTTTCGAAACATTTTTCGTGTTTGGTTAGCTCCATTACATCACTCGTTGCATGTACACTACGAGCTACTCTCACCTCATAGTCTATATGGTGACGGCGTGCGGAGGCAGAGGTCACAGTACATGTTGTGCCGATGTGGGAAGGTTGGAGCGGCACCAAACGACCACACAATGAAGTGGTTCAACGAGGAGACGGTAAACGTGTATACAATATGTATTCATATATGTCCATCAAAACAAAAAAGTTACAACACAAAAGTTATGAAAAACGGCGAGATCGATTTACTTGTGAAAATAAATTTCAAACGATGAACCGATTGTGGTGAATTTGACAAAATTGGTCTAAAAATGGTGTAAACTTCAGTCAAAAATTAAGAACATACATTCCACGAAACTCAAAACCGATAAGAGGAATGGAATCTACTCGTCGACGCCTACATATTACGTACAAACTATTTCGAACAGATATTTACGTGAGATCGTACAATAGAAGCGCATGCACCTAGAAAGCCTACACTGGTACAGCGTACAGGTAGAAAGCGTGCCCAAAAGTAAAGAAAAGGCACCGTGACTACACCTAGAAATCGTACAGCGTACAGGTAGAAAGCGTGCTAGCCAAAGTAAAGAAAGGCACCGGTGCTCACGGTGGCAGTACCCTTGCAATTTCCAGCGACGGAATGGGCAGCAACGAAAAACGATCCGCTATTCTAGTAGGAAGCTGCGGGAAACACCTCCTGCGCCGCTTCTGCTCCTTCGCTCTCCTCTAGTGTATTTTTGCCCAGCGCTTTTTTGAAGGGGCTGGGCTAGCTTGCGCGCGCCCAACGGCTTGCTCGGTTTTTGACAGTCTGCACGCGTGCGTTTCGATACCATCGCGACGAAATCCTTTCCGTCGTCGAGAAGAAGATGAACATGGACCCCCGCCGTCGCCACCGGCCGAACCGCCTGCTTCCGCCGCCCCACCCTACTCGAAGCACGATCTCCGCCGGTCCGCCGCCGCCGCCGACCATCCCTCTAAACCCCACCGTTCTTCTCCGTCGCCGGCGAGCACCACCCCCCAAGTTAAGTTTTCGCCTCACCTCCGCCGCCTCCGTCGCGGCCAGCGGCGGCTCCGACGGCTCCGGCTCGGCCTGGCCCTGGTTCTTCTCCGTCGCCGGCGACCACCACCCCGCACCACCCCCCCCCCCAAGTTAAGTTTTGGCCTCACCTCCGGCGCGGCCAGCCGCGGCTCCGGCAGCTACGGCTCGGCCTCGCCCTGGTTCGGTGTGCGGTGGAGAGAGAATTTGGTGATGAACCGGAGGAAGGAGAAGGAAACGTGGGGGAGGTGACAACGTGGGTGGGACCCATCCACGTGCTGCGTGCGCGAGCGCACTGCGCAACCGTTCGCTCGCTCGACAGATAGCATTCCGTTTTGATAGTGCTTTTCTATTTGATGTTGTTTGTTTGGGTTTCTGCGAGTAAATTATAAAAAACTACCATAATTGGGCCAGGATTAACGAGTCAGTGCCGATCTTGATAATTTTTTCAAAAATCTACCAGCACTGGGACTAACGACAACAGATTGCGCAAATGCATGTCTAACCGTATTTTGACAGCAGCCCTGACCGGTGGGACCCATCTGTAAGGGCCTCGCTGGCAGCACACGTGGAGGAGGTGCTGACATGGACGTGGGGACCACCTGTCAGCCACATATTTTTATTTTATTTTTGCCAAAAAGCCCCATCTTTTCCCTACTCCCGTCTCTCTCTCCCGGCCCTCTACCTGCTCCACCCTGCCGCCGCCGGCGCTCGCTCGCGGCACAGGCTCTCCCCCCGACGCTCGCTCGTGGCCGCCTCCTCGCCCTGCCCGCCTGCTCCTTTCCTGCCCCCACCCGCCGCCGCGGCCGATTCCTCGCCCCACGCGCCTACTCCTCTCCCACTTCCACATGTCACCGCCACCGCGACCCTCTCTGCTCCTCCCGCACACCCCGGCGGCGCTCGCCGCGGAGCCGCTCTCTCTCCCGCCGCGGACCCTCTGCAGCAGCGCGTGGCTGCCCCAGCGTGGAGCGGTAGCCTCTCGCGTATCCAAGCCGAGGCGGTTGCGAGGGCGCTCCGAGACGTTGCGTGCAACTTAGCGTAGCCATGGCGGCGGCAGACGACCAGGGGAGTGGAGGAGCGGGAGGTAAGGGAGCGTGGTGGGGAGGTGGCGGCGCGCGACGTCCATGAGGAAAGGGAACGTGGCGCGCGGCGTCGACGAGATCGAGGGCAAGGGGAGTGGAGGAGCGGGAGGGACGGGAGCATGGCAGGGACACTGAAAGAGCATGTGTTGCCCCATGTGTGGTTTTGGTAATTAATGACAATCTCTATCGACTAATGTTTGCATTGAGATATCTTTATAGATCGAGTCCATGAAGAAGTTTGGAGTTCATGTGTTGGACTCTAGAAGAGTATATGATGACCAAGGTTCTATCCAAGGATTTATATATGAAGAATGGTCATGTGTAGAGATGAGCTTATTGCAAGAGTGGCTTGGAAAAGAAGATTGAGTGAAGATTCATGTTTATCTCCAAGCCATCATCATATCAAGACAAGAAGTATATGAAGCGCAAGTGGATTCTTGAAGACGGAGCTTAGCGAGGCTCTCCCATAATGGAGTATGGGGGAGCATTTGGAGATGTCTTCATCAAGCATGTGCTAGCAAGCGCAATCAAGAAAGGTGGTCCACTTGAAGAGATCAAGATCGTCATCATCTAGCTCAAGTGGAATGCGCAAGGCAAAGGTATGATCTTGATAGGTTTTCTATTTTACCGGTCTCATGTTGTTAGTGGGAGACCGGGTTATAGGATAGACGGTGTACTATCAAGAGGGGCTCTCAAGTGAGTAACTTGATCGCATCTTTGTGGAGAGCTCAAACCTTTGCATTCTTGGCATATCATCTTTCTTGGTTCTTATTTGGCTTTTATCCATGTGAGAATTTAGAGCTTGTGTTCATCTCCATACCAAGCTCTAGTTCATCAAAAACGGGTTTCAAGTGAATATCTTGTGGTGTTTTTGATGTTGGAGGTTTTACCGGTTCGTCGTTTCTAGAGAGGTCAAACTCTCTCCTTGTGGTCTCCTCCTCACATGATGGACTATGATGTGTATATGCATGATCTTGTAGTGCTTGTGATTATCTTCGGAACAAGCCCAAAATCATTGAAAACGGAGTCCGGATGAAAACTTGTTTGCATTCTCGGCTTTGGAAATATTATCAGTCCACTTCAAGATAGGGTCCACACCTTCCCATGTGTGATTATCTTTGTAGGCTTGCTCTTGTCGTTACCTTTCCAATGCAATTGGATTCACCTGATTTGGAGTTCGGACGAGAAAGTTATTGCATTTCAGGATTTGCTGCTCTGCTGGTTTTTCTGTCCGGAGTCTCCGTGGTTTTAGGTCCGGAGTCTCCGACCCCTGGTTTTGAGGCTAAGTGCCTCGCGCACGGCGCTTGCGGTATCGAGGCCCGGAGTAGGTCCGGAGTTTCCGGCAGGGCCGGAGTTTCCGCCCTCAAGGTCCGGAGTTTCCGGCCCATCTGGTTTTTCTGCGTTGAAGAGCTTCGCGGCGGCAGCCGCTGTTTTGAATCCGGAGTTGGTCCGGAGTCTCCCCGGAGTCTCCGCCCAGACCGGAGTCTCCGGCCTTTTGTGGTCCGGAGTCTCCGGTGTTAGTTTTCTACAAACGGTTTTTCCCTGCTCTCCCGGTCCGGAGTCTCCGCACTTTTGGTCAGGAGTCTCCGCACTGGCCGGAGTCTCCGGCCTCCGTGGTCCGGAGTCTCCGGTCTAAGTGGCTGTAACGGCTCTTTTTCTGGGAGGGGTATTTATACCCCTCCACCTACCTTCAGCCACTTAGCTCTTCCAAGCACGTTTTTCCCTTTCTCTCTCCTCCATTGTTGACATTGGAAAGCTTGCCCCTCTCCCAATTCATCCCATGATTCTTGCATATCTTTGAGGGATTTGAGAGAGGAGATGTAGATCTACATTTCCACCAATCCATTCCTCCTCTTAGTGAGGGGAACCTAGTAGATCTTGATCTTGGAGTTCTTGGTGTTTCTCCTCCTTTGTTCTTCCTCTCTTATTCCCCATAAGCATTTGTTACTTTGTTGGAATTTGAGAGTGAAGGACTTGAGCACTCCGTGTGCTCTTGCCATTGCTTTTGTGCATCGGTTTGCTCTCTCCACGAAGATTCGTGGAAGTGAAAGTTCGTGAGTTTGTTACTCTTGGGTCATTGGACCCTAGACGCCTTTTGTGGCGAGTGGCGCCTTTTGTGGCGGTGCAAGGCCTTTTGTGGCCGCTTGGGAGCTCCCGATCCTTTTGTGGGTTGTGCCTCAAGTTTGTTGTAAGGGACTCGATTTCCGCCCAAAAGGAAATCAATAGTGGAAGGTGAATCGAGCTTTTGGGCAAGGTTCATCGGAGAATAGGGTGAGGCCATTTGTGGCATCTTGAGTTTGATACTCACACCCCTCCAACGAGACGTACTCCCCTAAAAAGGAGGAACTCAGGAATACATCGTCGTCTCCGCGTGCCTCGGTTATTTTTATACCCGAGCTCTTTACTTATGCAATTTACATTGTGATAGCCTTCGTGCGTGAAGTTATATATCTTGCTATCACTTTGTTGCTTGACTTGCTTAGCATAAGTTGTTGGTGCACATAGGTGACATAGTTTATTTAGGTTGTTGGCTTGTTAATTTAAACATCTAGTTTTATTCCGCAATTAGCAAGCCTAAACCAGAAAAGTTTTTAAACGCCTATTCACCCCCCCTCTAGGCGACATCCTTGTCCTTTCAGACACGGACCTGCCGGAGTCGGGCCGAGGCGCCGACGTCGGCGCGGCGGGTGCTGCAGCGTGTTCATGGCGCGGGCTATGAGCGCGACCTTCATCCCGTGTGGCCACACCTTTTGCCAGGGCACCCGCGAGCTCCTCGCCTGTCACGGCCGCCACCCGCTCTGCAACGCCGCCATCGTCGACGTCCTCGACATCTTCTGACCCGATTCTCGCTCTCCGCACCTCGGGGAGGCCTCCTACCGGCCGGAGCGCGGCGACGGTGACCTCGGGGAAGCGAAGCGAGTGCGGGGGCTCAGGCATGCCCAGGTCGATCTGCTTGTCGGCGGTGCGACGAGCTCGTAGGCTGCACACAGAGCACCGGGGGCCGCAGGCAGCGCACAGAGCTAGATCTGGTCGAGAGAGAAAGAGAAAGGAAGAAGAAAGAGGGGAAAGTGGATTGGGTGGCTGACAGGTGGGCCCCATGGCCACCTCAGCTTCTCCTCCACGTGTACAGCCATGTCAGTCCTGACAAATGGGCCCTACCGGTCAGGACTGCGGTCAATTTGTGTTTAGATAGGAATCAGTGCGATATGTTGTCGTTAGTCCCAATGTCGGTAGATTTTTGAAAAAATTGCCAAGATCGGTACTGACCCGTTAATCCTGCCCCAATTGTGGTATTTTTTTTGTAATTTACTCGGTTTCTGCTTTTGGACCCAAAAAGCAGAAGCAGAAGCCAAACAAATAGGGCTTGAAGCGACAGCTACACGTTTTCAGAAGTGGCCCAACAAAAAATCATAGTTTTTTTTTTCTCTTTTAACGCTTTTAAAATATGTCTCTTTTAATCTGAACAAATTTCAAAACTGAGTGTTTTTCAAAACCCGAACGCTTTTAAAAAATTGATTTTTTTCAATTTGAATAACTTTTTGAATTCGATTATTTTTCAAAATTTGGAAACTTTTAATCTGAAAGTTTTTTTGATTTGAGCAATTTTCGAAAATCTGAAACTTTTTTAAAAATCTAAACAAATTTTGGAATAAAAATGAAAATAAATAGAAAAAGAAGACAGAAAGAGAGAAAAAAGGGAAAAGAAAGAAAAAACGCCCGAAAATAGGCCGACACACTAACGCCACGCTTACGCGACGTGAGCCTACCATGCCGCTAGTGAGCGATATATAGGATTTGGCCTGCTTGGCAGCCTCGTATGTGCACTCACGACGTGTTATCGCTTGTCGTGCAGAACTATGCTTTGCGCGTTGCCTAGTACGTCGTTATGTCACTTTTGCATGCGCGTGCCTATAGTCTAACCCGATCAGATCAGTTGCACGCGTCGGATTCTGATTTTTTTCGGTTTCACTGCTATACATATTATACACATATTTCAGCATCAACACATATTGTTAATTTTGTTTGCTTGATATCATTTCTATCTTACAAAAGCTTTCTAAAGATTCTTCTATTAATGTTTCTAATCTTGTTTTGAAATTTGTATCGTTGAACATATGCTTCAGCTGAAGGTGGAAAAGTACAAGAAAAAGCCCATGATCCCTCAAGTTTGAGGATGCATGGGAGCCCATCAAGATTGGTGTTGGTAATTATTTCTGTAGTTCTTTTTGTCATTTAGCTGCTAGTGTTTCTAGTATATCTAAAATCTTTATAAGTTGTTCGAATTTAAGGTTATGTCTTCTTTAAAAGATGCATCTTTTCTTATTCATCTACTAAACAAGTTCTTCGTAAAGTAGATGATGTATGGAGTGTTATTCTCCTCGTCCAATTATGGGCAGACCAATTTTAAGAACCAGAAGCGCAATGATTGACATGAATTTGGCAACATGAAATTCTAAAAATCTCTCATTAAAACGCCATGGAACACTTCCCCGAAAAGAAACTAAAGGTCGCCAATGGTTTCTCCATTCGACCCCGGTAAGGTACCCAAAATGATGAGTACAACAATATATACCTAAAGGTATAAAAAAACCTACCTATATGGTTATAAAGGAAGTACTCCTGGTAGGTAACCCGTGTGTCTCTTTTTTTAGTGAGTCTTAGTTTTATGTTTTCTCTGTATTTTCAAAAATAAAGTACCAAATTTTGCCTTTTTTTAGGATTTGCTTCTTATTCTATCATTTTTGAGTTGCTAATTCCTGCTTTGCTGGTTAAAGTTTTTTTGCGCTTGTTGGAATATCGCTAAATTGCTGTTTGTCAAAGAAATATGTTATGTTTATTTGTTTTATAAGTGCTATTTGTATGTTAAATTTGATTATTTTGGATTTGAAATCAATTTTCTTGGTTTTGCCCATTGTAGCAGCACCTTTTGACTTCAATTCTAGAATACTCCTCCGTATCAAAATATAAGACTTTTATATTTTGATACGGAGGGAGTAGTTAGTTAAGTTGTGGGCAGCGGCGGCGCCCCAAGTGATATCACCTTCCCGAAGGTACTGCTTTGGGTCAAATGGTGGATGTTTTTCTCTGCTTTTGGTGGATTATGGATGTTAACGTTGGGGTCCGCCATGGCGATGGTGCCGAGTCTTTTGGTCCAGTTCATACGCAAGTGCACATGGGGTGTTATGTGCTTGTTCATTGCGCTGCTCACCGTCGGATCGATGCCTTCGTGCTTAGGCAGGGAGAGGATAGGGTTCCTCTCCCAGGTTTGCAGCAGGGAGTCGGGACAACATGGGTACTATGCTCATTTATACGGGATCTGTTACGTTGCACAGCGATGTCGCGGAAATCCATGTACGACACATCTTCTTAAGACGTCTACCCAACATCTTCTCTTCGCGAGTGAATATGTGGGTTGTCGTGAGGCTTCTCAAGACCACAAGGGCGAGGGGGCAGATGTCCCCCTTTCGGTCATGGAGGAGGACGATTAGGGCTCAACATTCTTGAAGTAGACGAGGGCGTGTTTCACCTCACTGGCGGTTTCTTGAACTCAATCATTCTATTTGTCACTCCCCTGATGCTTCGTTAGCGGTAGAGGGCATCGACGACACTAAGCTGGACCTTCTCTTGTTATTCTTTTGTTTAATGTTGTTCTTTATGCTTGATATTTTTCATCCCTGCCGTTTGGGTATTGTTAATTTAAGGTTGTGGCTAAGACCCTTTATCTAAAAGCGGCTGTTTTGGGGATCAAAATGGAATTTATGGCTGAAACTTAAACGTGTTCAGTGACCAAGTTTGGGGGGTAAAGTGAACTTCCCTACAGAATCTTCATGCTTCCACGCGGTCGCGGTCAGTGGCCCACACGCTAGGCTGCTAGTGTAGTCCAGCAAACCATAATTAAGTCTCAGCATCGATGCCAAGTCGTCCAAGAACAAATCGCTTGCTCGGAAACAATTGTACTCCGTATTTGCTAGACTAGTTTTCCATTCCGTTGGCGCGCAGACAAAGACTAAAGAATAGTCAGCAGCACCTTCCGATTGGTGGTAAGCTGATGGTGATCACTGATTACTAGTAGTGGTAGTAGAAGTACTCCAGCTCCATCAGATGCATCCAATCCAGAGTTCCAGACACGGTGGGCATCAATCAGTCCCCAATTCCCCATGGCATTCCTTCTTCCCCGTCTCAGGGGGCTCCTCCTCCTCCTGGCTCTCGCCGCCGCCCAGGCCCAGGCCCAGCCGATGTCTTCCTTCCCCGCCGCCAACGACACGACGCCCTGGCTTCCGACGGAGACCAACCGCGTCCTCGTCTCGCCCAATCTTGGCATGGCCGCCGGCTTCGTGCCGTCGGCGGGCAAGTACCGCTTCGCCGTCTGGGTCGCCAACGTCTCCGGCAACGGCGCCAAGACCATCATATGGCACGCGCACAACACCACCAACGGGAACGCCGTTGAGGCCGACGGTAACTCCACCCTCCTGGTCAACGCCGCCGGCGTGCTCACTTGGACCGCCGCCAACAGCACCATCTGGTCCCCCGCCGCCAACACCGCCAATACCACGGCTCCTAAGCTGACGCTCAACGACACGGGGAATCTATTCTTCGGCTCCTGGTTAAGCTTCGACGAGCCAACGGACACGCTCATGCCGGCGCAGGCCATACCGCAGGCTACCAACAATACTGCCGGCGGCGTCGGCGTCACCACGCTGCAGTCCGCCAACGGACGCTACAAGCTCGTCAACGCCATGGCGCTGAAATACTACTCCACCGAGCCAGGCGCAGTCACCTCCGGCTACACCTACTGCAACATGACCGGCGGCGGCGCGCTGCTCAACCTCGCCGACGACGGCACGATGCAGCTCAGCAGCGGGAACCCACCGACGCTCATTGCCTCCGACATGGGTCCGAAGAACCGGCTGCGGCGCCTCACGCTCGACAACAACGGCAACCTGCGCCTCTACAGCCTGAACCCCACAACCCGCAACTGGCGCGTCGTGTGGGAGCTCGTGCAGGAGCTCTGCACCATCCAGGGCACCTGCCCCGGCAACAACACCATCTGCGTCCCAGTCGGCGCTGATGGTGTCAACTGCGTCTGCCCGCCCGGGTTCCGTAAAAAGACGGACGGGAGCGGCTGCGAGGCCAAGAAGACGTACAGTGGCCGGGGCAACGACGACAAGTTCGTAAGGATGGACTTCATTTCCTTCTCCGGGGGCGAGAACACCAGTGCGCGGATCCCGGCAGGTTCAAGAAGAAGCTGCCGCCCACGAACCTGGCGGAGTGCGAGAGCAGCTGCCGGCGCGATCCCAACTGCCCGGCGTTCGGCTACAAGTTCGGCGGCGACCGGACGTGCCTCCTGTACTCTACGCGCCTCGTGGAAGGGTACTGGTCCCCAGGGTCGGAGATGTCCACCTACCTACGGGTGGCGGCGTCGGACAACGACACCAACCCGTTCACCGGGATGACCACCATGATCGACACGGTGTGCCCTGTGCAGCTGGCGCTCCCCGTGCCGCCAAAGATAAAGGGGACGACAATCCGCAACATCGCGATCATCACGACGCTGTTCGCGGTGGAGCTTCTTGCCGGGGTCCTCTCCTTCTGGGCGTTCCTGCGAAAGTACTCGCAGTACCGCGAGATGGCGCGCACGCTCGGACTGGAGTACCTCCCCGCCGGCGGGCCCAGGCGGTTCTCGTACGCGGAGCTGAAGACGGCGACCAAGGACTTCACGGACGTGGTGGGGCGCGGCGCGTACGGGACGGTGTTCCGCGGCGAGCTCCCGGACCGGCGCGCGGTGGCCGTGAAGCAGCTGCACGGCGTGGGTGGCGGCGAGGCAGAGTTCTGGGCGGAGGTGACCATCATCGCGCGGATGCACCACCTGAACCTGGTGCGCATGTGGGGGTTCTGCGCGGACAAGGAGCAGCGGATGCTGGTGTACGAGTACGTGCCCAACGGGTCACTGGACAAGTACCTCTTCTCGAGCCCGTCGCCGGCAGGAACCGGCGACGGCGACGGTGACGCCGAAGAGAGTCTCGTGGCATCGGACAAGATCATACTGGATCTGCACACCCGGTACCGGATCGCGCTGGGCGTGGCCCGCGCGATCGCGTACCTGCACGAGGAGTGCCTGGAGTGGGTGCTGCACTGCGACATCAAGCCGGAGAACATCCTGCTGGAGGACGACTTCTGCCCCAAGGTCTCCGACTTCGGCCTCTCCAAGCTCACCAGCAAGAAGGAGAAGGTGACCATGTCGCGGATCAGGGGCACGCGCGGCTACATGGCGCCCGAGTGGGTCATCCACCGCGAGCCCATCACCGCCAAGGCCGACGTCTACAGCTTCGGCATGGTGCTGCTGGAGATCGTCTCGGGGCGCCGGAACTACGGCTTCCGGCAGGAGTCCGTCGGCAGCGAGGACTGGTACTTCCCCAAGTGGGCCTACGAGAAGGTGTACGTGGAGCGGCGCATCGAGGACATCATGGACCCGCGGATCCTCACCCACGTCGACGACGACGCCGACGCCGACAGCGTCGCCACCGTCGAGCGCATGGTCAAGACCGCCATGTGGTGCCTCCAGGACCGCGCCGAGATGAGGCCATCCATGGGCAAGGTCGCCAAGATGCTCGAGGGCACCGTCGAGATCACGGAGCCCGTCAAGCCAACAATCTTCTGCGTACAGGACGACTAGTCAACTCAGAGACAAATAATTTACGAATACAACCCTCCATTGTTCCTTGTCCTCCTTTCAAAGAAGAAAAAGAACCTTCTTATCTAGGAAGACTAGTCAACTCGATCAAGTGGAAATTATTCTAATCTTTCCACAAACGATCAGTTGATTTCTTGCATGCTTCCGTCCGGTCAAAGACCGGCTGTAATGGTCTAAGCGATATATTGACTGACTGCTTCAGCTTAATTATTGCCCACCTGGGGTGGGTTAAGTAAGTCAAAAGATAACCTCTCAAATCTCAAACCTTAGTCTCAGTTGTAAATAGTGTTCTACTATTTTTTCTTGTACTGATTTCAAAAAAAAAAACTTCTTGTCCAGGAAGACTGGTCAACTCGATCGATTGGAGAGTAGAGTATTCTAATTGATTTCTTGCATGCTTCCCCCAGTCAAACAACTATTGTTAATGATCTAAGCTTGTACATGGTATATTGACTGACTGTGTGGCTCTTGGGTTGCTGTCTACATGTAGCTTTGAGATCATTTGTACCCTGCTATGCCGGTGCTTGCGGGGATCGATGTAAGTAGGCAAGAAAATTGCATTTTAAAATGTTATAAAAAATTCTAAATAAAAATTTCAAGTATATGTCTGAACATTCTATGTTTGCACTAAAAGTTTAATGGAAAAGATATTTTTTTATGGCTTGTGTAAAAAAGACAAAGGAGCTAGGTGACTCCATTCTGCTGTGGACTGAAGTACCAACTCTTGTATGGAAAATGGAATAGGGGAGTGGAACTTTAGGAGGTCGAATCCACCTTTATCCAACAAAAGGTGCTAGTTATTCAGCTATTTGTTTTCGACTCATCTACTTGTGGGAAGTACCTCGATCTCTGTTTCCGCTGGCTCCCATCACACGCGCGAGTTGATCCAGGAGCAACCAATAAAGTTGTAAGGAAATTTAATGTTCCACTGACCTTTTTATTTCCCTCTGATGATAAGTTGACAAGAAGCGTCCTATAGCTAGTTTGTAGGTCACCCATTTCTACATCCGTCTTTTCTTATATATTCTCCTCTCCTTAATGTCTTTTCGTGTCATGCTCAATTACACAACCTTAGACAACTAGGATTATAATCAACAATATATATTCCTCCACCTCTCATTTGATCATTTTTGTATAACGTGTCAACTTAGGGATGAGAGGTGCCAGGAATTCATTTTATGCTTATGATTTCTGCAACACGGGTGGTCGTAATCTCCTCCTTTTTGTATAAAACATGTTGTTTGGTTGCTCCCTACCCCTTGACAACTTAGCTACAAAATTTGCCCCATAGGGTACATAAGTTGCTACTGTTGGCACCGAAGTTGCTGCTAAAATCAGTTTGGTTGTTGTTGAATGAAGTAAGGTGCTTCAGAAACTAGTGTTGCTGCTAGAGATACCACTGATGTTGGTTGGTTTCTCCCTATCCCTAGTCACTTTGCGAGAAAGGTTCAACATAGGGTACACAAGTTGTTGTTGCAAGGAAGCGAAGTTGCAGTAGAAGCCAATGTTGTTAAAGCTCCGTGGACTCTATGTATAAAGCTCTAATCCAACAGGATGTGCCAGTAGATAATAATAAGAAAATCTGGAAGATGAAGATTCCACTCAAAAACAAGATCTTTGCGTGGTATCTTCGTCGAGGGGTAATTCTTACAAAAGATAACGCTGCAAAACGTAATTGGCATGTGAGTAAAAAGTATGTCTTCTGTCATAAAGATGAGACTATAAATCACTTATTCTTCGAGTGTAAATTTGCTAGTTCTGTATGGTCAATCATCCAGATAGGTTCTACCTTATACCCACAAAAAAGCATTGCTAATATTTTTGGCAACTGACTCAATGGTGTGGACCATAGGTTTAAAGACCTTATTAGGATGGCAGCGCTTGCCGTTATTTGGTCGCTTTGGCTGTGTAGAAATGACAAGGTTTTTAATGATAAAAATTCTTCTCTCATGCAGGTTATCTACAGGAGTATAGCTACACTCCGTTCGTGGTCTCCGTTGCAACATGTGGTGCATCACGACATGTTTACGGAGGTTTGTACAAGACTGGAGGAGACGGTGAGAGTCTTTTTTATCCCAACATGGATGACAGCCTAATTTGCGGATTGGCCCTCCACCTTCATAGGCGTCTTTACAATTTCTCATAATGATATGTAATTCGCCTTTTTTACTTTTCGCACTTTTGAACTTGTGAGGGTTGTGTGCATCCTAGTTATGCAGAGGCCGGGTGTAATGCTTAAAACTCTTTAATTAATAAAGCTCACTTTATCTAAAAAAAGAAGCCAGTGTTGTTTGTGGAGATGACAGTGTTGTTGGTTGGTTGGTTACTCTCTGCTAGTGACAACTTTGTGACAACAGTTATAGAAAAACACACCTAAGTTGCTTCTTTTAATACTAAAAGTTTCTTTTTTTTCAAAAATTGTCATAACATATAAAAAAAGGTCTAGTTTTGAAGATCTCCACACGGGAGTCCCAACTGTGAAAACAAATGGTAATTCCAACATTTTTTTCAAAAGATATCGCTTTGACATATATTTCAAAAGGAAATAAAGTGTGTTTTGTCTCTAGTACAACACAAAAATATTCGTGTGAGATTACCGGGCACAAAAGGGCTGCTAAATGGCGTGTTTGGCAAACATCGTCGGGGCACGAGATGTCGTTTCTGACAAAAATGGAACATCGGAGAGGGCTTCGCTTGGACGAGACGACGCGCCAAAAAGTGCAGTTGCACTTGTTATCATTTGGGAAACTAAATAGAAAAGGGGGTACTTGATAATATGGCAATTGCATTGCACCTGACTGTGAGGGACCTCTTTACACCTTATGTCCACTTCCTAACTAGTAGTCGGTTTCCTCTCATGGAGGCCTTGTCTCATGGAGGAAAAAGGTGTTAGCGACTCGTTCCTATCATCGAAGACTGACACTTTAGGACGTGGTGTGAACTAAGATAGATTTGAGACAACCCGAAGTAATCTGGCATGGGAAGACTTTGGCCCTTGGTGTACGTGGTCCAACCGTGGGCGGTGTCATCCTCATCCCTCAATTGCTCAATGCTTAGTTGGTCTTCGAATGATTAGCCACGCTGAGACTAGGACACACAGCCTGAACTGAAGAACAAAATATTGGAGAAAAAATATTGGACATATAGTAATGATTTGAAGAGAAGACCTATTTTATTGCACGAGAGAGTATGTTAACAACGTAGCCAAAAAGTTTACAATAAAACATTTCAAAGATGACAGTTGTTAGTAGTCGATCTATCTTGTGTAGAGATATGGATTGCATGAAAATATTTTGTTAGTTGGTTGAGACCTTGTGAAATTAAGCAGTACCTTCCTCCGGGACGTGGAATAGCGCACACTCAAAGATTTTGCATTGAGTTGGGAGGATTAAACACTACCAAGCACAACATATATATGAGGATTGCCATTTCTTTCATTAGGCTGTGATTAATAGTAATATCATCTACACAAACCTGCTACTACCATATGACCCAGACGGGACCGCTCTTTGCCTTAGACAAGATTGGAGGCATTTTTGATTCAAAAATGTTCATCATCGGCTTGAGTGAAACCAAATTTCAAGGGAGGAAGAGTAACACCCAGGCTATGGGCTGTGAGCCGTATGGTTTGTAACATGGGTTTAAGATACGAGATGGGCCGAGTGTCACCGTTGTGTGCGCTTGGTAGGAGTGGTATGAGCACGAGGCTTGTAACTAGGGATGAAAACGGTATGGAATCTTTCCGACTTTTTCGCGGAAAAACGGAAACGGAATGGAAATACGGAAACGGAAACGGAATTTTGCGGAACGGAAACGGAAACTTTTATGCGAAAACGGAAACGGAAATGGAACAACGTATTCCGGCGGAACGACTGCGGAAACGGAAATTCCGTTTCCGGTAATACGGAACTCTCCGTTTTTTGTTACACAGTGATTTCAAAATCCAATAGGCACGGAAATTCTAATGAGAAAATTTAGGCACAACCTAAGAGCTGAATAAAAATGAAAAGAATGTGAAGCTGCCATGTTTATGACCTATGTATTCGCATATCATCTCTCCGTTGGGTCGTTCTTAGTTCTCCATTTCGGTGTTACACTAGGGATAGGGATGATAGTAGATATTTTTAATGTTGCACACCACATTATATAATCAAGATATTTCCTTATGATTTTATTTCATCTTAGAAACTTGACAAATTTGTTGATTTGCTTGGCTTTTACTTAATTAATTAAGGCATTTCTCGGTTCCGGTAAATATCTGTTTTCTGTTCCGTCTCCGTACCGTATTCGGTCTCTATCTGTTTCCGACAATATTTGTTCCCGTATTTGTTTTCGGAGTTTATATATTTATTTCTGCTTCCGCAAAATAATATGAAAACAAATGTGACACCACTCAATTCCATCCGTATCCGCTCCGTTTTCATCCCTACTTGTAACCAGAATGGCGATCAGAGCCCGGCGCGTGCCAAGTGTACCAGTACCACGATGTCGCTAGATGGACGTTGAGACTCCTTTAGCATCCGTCATTTCGTTTCGCGTTCCACCTGGTAAAGGATCTAGATCGATCCGGCCGGGCCGCGTCGTCACGTCTCTCCACTTTTTTTTTTCCGAACTGTGTCACCACTGTGTTGTGTACGTGGAAGTTTGCGGCTCAGCTCTTTTTACCTGCCGCGTCAGCGTGAGTCAGCGTCACTGTCATGACGAGGTTAATTATTGGGCCGTGGAATCGATCTGGGCTGGGCGGTAGGCACGCACGTGGTGGCCACGCGCGCGGATCCGTCAACGTGCGGCTCTCATCTTCCTCCAGGGCCCTGTCCCCTTCAACCGCTCGCGGGTGCATGTACCTGTCCGAGGAATCCCGTGTATCTCGCCGCTCGAGACTGCCAGATTGTTTATCTTTTTATCGCCAAGTGTGTGCCTTTTGTCTCCAGGTCACTCACCACCCGACGAAGCAAAATGCCGAGAACCTACTAGCTCGGTTAGATATACGGATGAATCCTAGAGTTTATCGCTTTGTCCCCTATGAAAGCTTGATTTGTTTAAAGATGGTGGGGAGGCGTGTGCCGTTGTGTAATCAAACATTTTGACCCCCTACCGGCCGGGCAGGGGAGGTTGGTACTATCAGCCATCTCACCTGGCCCATTTCAAAACAAAGAAAAGGAGTCGAGACTCCGGATAATCCATGTGCATGTATGCTTCTAAAAGAAAAGATTTGCTCGTTTGGTTTAGATTTTATTTTGTAATTGCTCTAGTCAGCTCATGTATCTCTATCATAAACTGTTCGCCACTGTTGAGTATATGTGTTGTATGTATTGTGTATCTGGGCCCACCTCTAGTTTCCTTGTATAGTTTAGGTCGGTGCCCACCGTTGTACATCATATATACGTGCTTTGCATATGAGTAATACAACGTGTGCAATTCCCAACATACATGGTACCAGAGCTTAGCTTTCAACCCTAGCTTCCGCTCCAGCCGCCGCCGCCGCGCCCCTCTGGCTGCGCCGCCGCCGCCGCTCTCCGCCGCCGCGACTCCCTCCCTCCACCCGAAGCCGCCGCCGCTGCCCCTCTCACAGCCGCCGCCGCTTCCTCTTGCCATCATGTCGTCCGTCACCTCGTCCTCCTCCGGCAACTCCAACCCGTTCGCCGACGCCAACCCTCCCGACGTCAACCACATCCGCAACCTCAACATCTACGATCGGGTTCCGGTTCGTCTCTCCCAGACGGACGCCTCCTACTACGCGTGGAAGACATACTTCTCCCTCATGCTTCGGGAGTACCACCTCGTTGATCATGTGGACGGCTCCGTCGACTCCAGCCTCGTCCCCGCCTTCCATGACAGGTCCACCATCGACACCACGATCGTCCGGTGGTTCTTCCTCACCATCTCGCCGGACCTGTTCCAGACGGTTGTGCAAGACGGCGATGACGCCCACGCCGTGTGGACCAAGCTGAACGGGCTCTTCACCGACAATCGCCTTCAACGTCGTGTCTTTTTGCAGCAGGAGTTTTTTGGGTGCCACCAGGACAACTCCTCCGTCGACGACTACTGTCGCCGCCTCAAGACTCTTGCTGACGAGCTCCGCGACATTGGCACGAAGATCGATGATGACCTTCTCCTCAGCACGCTCACCGCCGGGCTCAACGAGGACTTCGGCAACGCCGCGGCGAACCTCTCCCTCATCCCCGACCCCTCCTTCGCCAAGTTCGTCGCATACCTCCGGCTGGAGGAGAGGCGGATGAAGCAGGTGAAGGCGCGGGCCATCCACACTGCCCTCGCCGCCGGCACCACCCGCGGCGGGCCTCCCGCTGCCCCGGCTGCGCCACCTCAGTCGCGCCCTCCGACGCCGTACCCGCCACAGCAACAGCAGCCGCCGCTGCTGCCTACTCCGTATGGACCTACCGCCCCTCCTACGCCACCCACCGGGCAGCGTCGTGGCGGCCGGCGTGGTGGCTAGCAGCAGCCGCAGGCCGCGGGCGTGCCTCCTCAGCAGCAGCAGCTTCAGGTGCCGCCGGGTATAATCCATGGACCGGTGTCGTTCATGCGTACGCCATGCCGGTCCCACGGGCCCCTGCGCCGACCCTTCCCGTACCGCGTCTGCCGGCGCATCAGGCGTACTATGCGGCTCCGCAGGCTCCGCCGCCCTATGGAGGGTACCCGCCGCCACAGCCGGGTGGTAGCTACGGCTTTCCGATGGCATCTCCACCACCGGCGCTGCCACCGGCGCCTTGGGACCCGGCGCTCCTCGCCGCGCTGCACACCGCCCCTACGCCGAACAACTACACTGGAGGCAGCGATTGGATCATGGACACCAGGGCCACGACTCACATGTTTGCTCATCCTGGTAATCTCACCTCCTTCACTCCCGTCACCACCAACCGCCGCATTATTGTCGGCGACGGTTCCACCCTTCCCATAACACACGTCGGGCACACTTCTTTTCCTTCTAATTCCACGCCTTTATCTTTGTCTAACATACTTGTCTCTCCTCATCTTATTAAGAATCTTATTTCCGTTCGTTCTTTCACTCGTGAAAATCCTGTAACTGTTGAATTTGACGGTTTTGGTTTTTGTGTCAAGGACGCTCGAACCAGGATGGTACTCCACCGATGTGACAGCCCCGGCGAGCTCTACCCGGTGCATTCGCCTCCCTCCGCCACCACTGCACCCTCCGTTCTCTCCGCTGGCGTCGATCTCTGGCACGCTCGTCTGGGTCATCCCAACCCCGTCACACTTCGTCATATTCTTAGGAGTTTCAGTTTCAGTTGTAATAAGATAGAGGATCACACTTGTCATGCCTGTCGTATCGGCAAACATGTTCGTCTCCCGTTTAATAACTCCACCACCGTTGCTTCTTTTCCTTTCCAGTTGATTCATAGCGATGTGTGGACCTCTCCTGTTCCTAGTAATTCGGGCTACTTATATTATCTGGTTATACTTGATGATTATTCTCACTATGTGTGGACCTTTCCTTTGCGACAAAAATTGGATGTTCTCTCCACTCTGATGGCTTTTTACTCCTATGTCCGTACGCAGTTTGGGCGTCCCATTCTCGCTCTTCAGACTGACAATGGAAAAGAGTTCGACAGCCTTGCTTTCCGTACTTTTTTGTCGCACCACGGCACAGTTTTTCGTCTCACATGCCCGTATACTTCACAGCAGAACGGTCGAGCCGAACGCGTTCTTCGCACTCTGAATGACTGCGTACGCACGCTCCTATTTCATGCTCATGTGCCTCCTCATTTCTGGCCGGATGCCCTTGCCACTGCATCACTTCTCCTTAACCTCCGACCCTGCCTCCCGCAGTGGAATTACGCACCTCATCACCTCCTATTTGGTACGCCACCGTCTTATGATGGTTTGCGTATCTTTGGGTGCCTTTGTTACCCTAGCACCGCCGACACCGCTCCTCATAAATTTGCACCACGTTCTGTCGCCTGCATTTTCCTCGGCTACCCTTCTAACTCCAAGGGCTATCGGTGCCATGATCCTATCTCCCACCGTGTTTTCACCTCCCGGCACGTTTACTTTGATGAGCATGTGTTTCCGTTTCAACAGGTACACCCGGCTGTTCCTCCCGCCACCGATGATGTGGGAGTCTCGACGCCTCCTCCAGGGCACTCGCTGACGAGGTGTGGACTCGGCAAATCCTAGGGTTGAGTACCCTGGGTTGATTGAGGGGGAGAGAGATGAGCGCTGGTGACAAGCAAGGCATTTACCCAGGTTCAGGCTCCCGGAGGATAACACCCTACTTCCTGCTTGTCTGGTTATTGATGGTGAGCTGTGGCTACAATGGCGAGATGGCAATCTCGCTAGGGTTTGTGTGGCGGCTATGAGCATACCCTAGACGAAGGACCCTCCTAGCCTTTATATGGTAGGCTAGGTCTCAGGTGAACGGTGTCGCTGGCGCTTACAAGCATGGCGGGGTCGCATGACCTAGCGTCGACTATCTTGGGCCGCACGTCGTCCTCCTTGGGCCTTCCTTGGGCCCTCGTCATAAGGCTGATGGGCTTGGCGTGACCCAGGTATCCCCACCGTGGGGTAGTCGAAGAGTGACCCCACGACAGGAGCCCCCGAGTGCTTAGTCGAATTGTAGAGTCGGGTAAATGACTCCTTCCTCCTGGGCACGCCGTCGGGTTCCTGAAAGAGATGAGTAAAATTGGTCGACTCCGGCCGTTCAGGGCTTATGGAGGATTCCTTAGTCGAACTGTCACTTCCAGGGTAAAATACCGTGAGTACAGCCTTAGTCGGTGATTTTCGACTGCTATTGTTCTGAGTCACTCGGGAGCACGAACAGCGCTCCCGATGGGAGTAACCCCCGAGATTAAGCTGAATTGCTTGCAATTGAGGTTAAACTCAATTTTTCTTCAGTCGAAAAGCCCGCTCCCGATGGGAGTAAAGAAGGGACTTGACATGTTGGAGTCGCGACTGGCTTTGCGTGACTTACTGTGTGTTCGGCCTGTTTAGCTTACTGCACAAGTTTCTTCAGCTCTTGGAGCTTACTGTATCTTCTTGCACTCGAATGAGCTGTTCGAGTTCTCGATCAGCCCATTGGCGTACTTGCTACGCCTGCGCAGTTGACGTCAGTGCTGACGTTTTCTGGCTCACTCTGTGTCCGACGGGACGTGACAGTGCGGGCCCACTGTCAGTATTGACTGGAGACAGCGGTTGCCTCTTTTTTCTGACCGTTGGGCGCGAAAATTTCGCGGTGTGATGATGGCGCCTTGATTCCCGCGCGTAGTGGGCGGCGTGGCCGTCGACGGTTGCTATCTCCGCGCAACACGTGGACGGCCAGATGATGTTGCGGAGAGCGGTTTCAGCGGGGACGGCTAGGATTGACTGACCACGCGGTATATAATTTTCACCGCGGCGGTGAACAGTCATCCATCCCCATTCCTTCGTCTCCACTGCTTCTGTTTCGCCATTGTTGTGCTGCATGCTCTGTTAGTTTCTTTTCTCCACCCTCCATGAGCAAGGCCGCGATGAAGAGGGGGAAGGCTGCTGCTGGCGCCGTCGCCGCCGCCGAGGCGAGCGTGATGAAGAAGCCCGACGGCGACTGGGTCAAATCATCGGTGAAGAAGGCCGACCTCGAGGCCCTCTGCGCGCAGGGACTGCTGCCGCCGACGGATAAGGCGACGGTGCGCGCTCCCAGGAAAGAGGTATTCCCCTCCCTCGCGAGGGGGAACGCGTTTGCTTCGTGGACTTCCTTCGGCGTGGTTTCGGGTTCCCCCTCCACGATTTCGTCCGTGGTCTCTTGTATGCTTATGGGATTCAGATCCACGATCTGACTCCCAATAGCGTCTTGAGCATCGCGAGCTATTTCGTGCTCTGCGAGTGCTTCCTGGGAATCGCGCCCAACTGGTTGCTGTGGAAGTCGCTATTCCTCGTGAGGAGGAACGTGGGGAAGAGCAAGCAGGTGTACCCAGTCGGCGGCTTCGGCATCCAGGTGCGTGGCGACACCTCCTACTTCCAGATGAAGAAGTCCGATTCCGTCCAGGGCTGGCGGAAGAAGTGGTTCTACATCAGGTGTGACCAAGCAGGGCTTCCTGAATTCGCCGCTGATCGCGAGTTGCGGAAGACGAACGCGTGGGCGCACCCGCTGTCGAAGGAGGACAGGGAGGCGACTCAATCCTTGTTGACGCTACTTCGTGGCCTTCTGAAGAGCCTTGGGCGCGAGACGGGTGGAATTCACCTCATCGCCACCTTCTTCAGGCTTCGGGTGCAGCCGCTGCGCAGTCGCGTCCACCCGATGTGGGCGCGTGAGGATGCTGGCAATGAGCTTGATGATGACGCAGTCGAGTCGAAGGTGAGGAGCATCACTAGTCTCCGAGCCGCTGACCCGTGCAATGTCAAGTGCCCAGTCGAGCCATATGGGCCTAATAATCCTGTGCCTGAGGTGAGCTTCGTTTGCTTTGTTTGTCTTGTATCTTCTTCTGTCGAATCTTTTGCCTGACTCGAATGCTTCATTTGCTGACAGGGTCGTTCGAGCTACGTCAGTCTTCCTCCGTTGATGGAGAATGGACCTCATGAAGAGGCAGAGTTCCCTGAGGACGAGGTTGATGACGATGAAGTTCCCTCCGCCACTTCTCCGAGTGAAGAGTTGGAGGAGGATGATGAAGACGAGGAGCCGCTGCGGAAGCGGCAGAGGCGAAAGGCTGGCGACTCTGGTTCTGCCTCGTCGCCTGTGAAGGAGGCGGGTGTGAACGAGGAAGAGACGAGCGAGTCCTCTTCGGGCACTAGGCACCCGAGCGACCTGGCTGAACCTTTGGTCGTGCCTCCACTCGGCTCTGCACCGCCGACCGAGTTCGCGAGGATGGCCTCCGTCTCCCTGGGAAGTGAAGATGATGTCGTCAGGTTAGTCGCATAACCATTGCTTTGTTTTTGTCGAGTGTGCTTTTCACTTGCGGGTCCTTGAATTGAGTTTTCTTGTCACAGCGACCGTACTGGCGCTGCTGTTTCTTCCCCTCGTGAGATGGAGCACACTTCTGCTCCATGATCGAGCAGACTGCAAGGACGACCGGAGAGGAGGCTCTGGCGGGTGACGTTTTGGCCTTGAAGGCTTCGACCTCCGCCATGCCAGAGAGGTCTGCTGACGCGACTCCGGTTGACGCTGGGCTGCTTGAGCATGTAAGTGTTCTTCGACTCCTTCTGCAAGATCTGTATCGGGTGCGCGTACAGCGCTCCCGATGGGAGTAGCCCCCGAAGATGCGCGTGACTAGAATAGTCGGGCGTAGATTAATGTCTTGTGTTTCCTGCAGCCATTTTATCGCCAGCAGATGGAGGGAGCCGCAGCCTTCGTTCGCATGGAGCAGGAGAGGGATCAGCTCCGCACTGCTCTGGAGCAAGCGAATAGTAAGTGTGAACCCTTGTGTTCGAGGGGTGCTTCGACTGCCTTTATTGCTAACTTTGCTCCGTTGATCCGTAGGCGAGAAGGAGAGCATGAAGACGCGGGTCGCGGAGCTGGAGAAGTCACTGGGTGAAGCCCAAGAGCGGGAACAAGCTCGGGATGCTCTGGAGAAGACCCAGGTCGACCGCTTGCTCGCACTCGCAGATGTTGTTGGAAGTAAGTTTTTCGGCTCAGTGCCTACTTTGCCTTCTTCGACTTCTGACGTCTTACGGGTGTGGATTTCTTTTGAACAGAGACTTGCGGAGGTGCTCCTCCAGAAGGGACTTCCAGCGAGAGTGTCGGCTTGGCGGAGGCTGTTGGCTTCGTCGACCGCGTCTGCGCATATGCATCGGCAGCGCTGCAGCAGTCGACGGCGGCCTGCAGAAGTCGACGGAGGCCTTAGCGACTGTGCACCGGAGTATCTTTCCCAGCAAGCCGCCACCAGCTGCTGTTGACGCACTCGCGGCTCCATTCGAAGGCAATTCGAATGTCCTGGCGGACTTCACGCGCACGCAGACGGTACGCGGCTCCGAGCTCACTTTCCAGCTACTTCTTGGTCACCAAGTCGGGTGATTTTGAGAAGGTTGTCAGCGACTTCCCTCGGAAGCCTGATGGCAGGACCGCGTCCCTTAGCGGTGTGAAGGTGCAGGCGAGCCAGCTAGCTGCGAAGTTGGTCGCCACCTTCGAGAAGAGGATTGCCAAAGCTGCAGAGTTGGCTGCTAGGAAGAGCCGTTCCCAGTCGGAGTCTGTAGTGTAGACTTTTTCCTTGTAGGACTATGCTTCTGCTTTTGGGCTTGAGTCTGTAATGCACTTTATATCGTGCGAGTGAACATGCTGATGATGAAATGTGAATTCGCTCCCTCGGGGGTGCAGTCGCCGAGTCTTTTTTGATGTCTTGTTTGGATGAATTATGTTGATTCTTTTCCTGGCTTGACGCTGTCAATTCTTGGCAGTCTGATATGGGCGAAGCTCCTGACGTTGCTGGAACTACTGGCGCGGACGATGAGGAGGACACCACTTCGGCTGCGCCTACTCGTCGCCGCCGTCAAGCTCCTCCAGCTCCTGTGCGAAGCGTAAATGACCAGAGAGTGATCACCTTCATGAGGAACAAGGTGTTGAGCTCGAGTCGAAGCTGAAGAGTGCTGAGTTGGAGCTGGAGCGATTGAGGTCGCGGCCCGTTGCGCCGTTCTCCCAGCGTGAGGAGTTTCTGCTTGGCGAGATGGACTTGATCAGTCGACAGCTGCAAGGTTGGCCTTCTAGCGTTTTTGCTTCGGCTTCTGTGTCTTCCTGCTATGCTTAATGCTTGGCCTTGATGCAGATGTGAACTCTGACTTGAAGGCTGAGCAGCTTCGAGTGGACGAGCGAGTAGAGAAAGAGGCCGCCGGTGACTCACTCGAAGCGCGCCAGTTTTGGTCGAACAAATCCAGAGGTAGTGTACTGGCACGAATGCTGGATCGTACCTGGCGGGCTGCTGTGCTCTTGGAAGGTTGCAGAAAAACCCTCTGGCAGATCAACAAGGTGTACTTTCCTCACAACGAGCAGCCGAATGGACTGACAGCTCTTCTGGAGAGGTTCCGTGAAGGCGGTGCGTTGAAGGAAGTCGTGCACGCTCAACTTGTTGCCGGGGCGAACGTGGCGTTGGCATACGTTCGACTGCACCGGCCTCATCTTCCATTGCACAAGGTGCTTGACGACTTGCCTGGAGAGGGTGAATATGCCGATACTCTGGCGGCTGTGCGCCAGATGATTCGGCAGGTCCAAACTTTAGCGAGCACCTTGTAGGGCCACTTGATGCGCCAAAGGGCGAGCCTGTAGAATAAGAACAGTATACTGCTGTTGTACAGCGTTAGCTTGTAACAGAAAATTTTCCAAGTGGAAATATGAGTGTATGTATGTCGAGGTGGGGGTAGCCCCCGAGTTAGTAATTGTATCTTGTAGACGTCTGTAAACCTGTATGGCGCAGCCCCCGAGCAGATCGAGTGCGGCCTAAGATTTTGAATTAAACCTGTGCGGCGCAGCCCCCGAGTGCTTCGAGTGCGGCCGAGGTGTAGCGAGTCAGACTTGTGCGGCGCAACCCCGAGTACGTCGGGTGCGGCCTAGTACTTTGACTTGGACCTGTGCGGCGCAGCCCCCGGGTACTTCGGGTGGCGACCTAGGTTTACGAGTTGGACCTGTATGGCGCAGCCCCCGAGTGCGTCGGGTGACGGCCTAGGCTTGACTTGGACCTGTGCGGCACACCCCCCGAATGCTTTGGGTGACGGCCAAGGATTTTGCGAGTGACCTGTATGGCGCAGCCCCCGAGTGCGTCGGGTGGCGGCCTAGGCTTGACTTGGACATGTGCGGCGCAGCCCCCGAGTGCTTCGGTGGCGGCCTAGGTTTTCGACTTGAACCTGTATGGCGCAACCCCCGAGTGGATCGGCTGCGGCCTAGGTTTGACTTAGACCTGTGTGGCACAGCCCCCGAGTGCTTCGGGTGGCGGCCTAGGATTTGAACTTGAACCTGTATGGCGCAGCCCCCGAGTGCCTCGGGTGCGGCCTAGGTTTGACTTAGACCTGTGTGGCGCAGCCCCCGAGTGCTTCGGGTGGCGGCCTAGGATTTGAACTTGAACCTGTATGACGCAGCCCCCGAGTGCCTCGGGTGCGGCCTAGGTTTGACTTAGACCTGTGTGGCGCAGCCCCCGAGTGCTTCGGGTGGCGGCCTAGGATTTGAACTTGAACCTGTATGGCGCAGCCCCTGAGTGCCTCGGGTGCGGCCTAGGATTTCGGCTTGAACCTGTATGGCGCAGCCCCCGAGTGCCTCGGGTGCGGCCTAGGTTTGACATAGACCTGTGGCGCAGCCCCCGAGTGCTTCGGGTGGCGGCCTAGGTTTATGTTGCTTTTTGACTGAAAAAGTAAAGGGGAGAGCTTGTTCCATAAATCACTTCATTGATTTTTGCGAGCATGCCGCCTCATTAAAACCCTTCCAGTCCCCTCAGGTACCCTGGTAAGGGAAAGAGTGCGTCTGAAACCTGCCGCCTTGACATGTATGCTTTGTTACAACAGGGGAGTCGACTAGGCGTAGAAGCGTCGCAGCTGCGCAACATTCCATGGGTTGTGGCAGACTGTTCCTATCTTCGAGTCCTTCAGGCGGTAAGCTCCTCCGCCGATTGCTTCTGTCACAATGTATGGGCCCTCCCATGGGGAGGCGAGCTTGTGCACCTTCTTCTGTTTGAGGCGAAGGACCAGGTCGCCTGGAACAAAAGCTCTTGGCCGCAGTCGCCGTCCGTGGTAGTTGCGCAGGTCCTGCTGGTACACGGCTGAGCGGGTGAGGGCGATGTCGCGTGCTTCATCCAGGGTGTCCATGTCGTCCTCGAGTGCTTCTTCTGCGTCAGACTCGTCGTAGGCCACCACTCGAGGTGCGTCGAACTTGATGTCGCAGGGCATGACCGCCTCTGCACCATAAACCATGAAGAATGGCGTGTACTGGGTTGACCTGTTCGGTGTTGTGCGTAGACTCCAAAGCACAGACGGCAACTCTTCGACCCAGGCGCCTGCAGCGCGCCTCAATGGTACTCGCAGGCGCTTCTTGATGCCTTTGCAGACTAGGCCGTTGGCCTTTTCGACTTGCCCATTGGATTGCGGGTGCGAGACTGATGCGTAGTTGAGCTTGATGCCTTGTTCAGAGCAGAAGTCCTTGAATTCTTCGGCTGTGAAGTTCGTGCCGTTGTCGGTGATGATGATGTTCGGCACCTTGAACCTGAAGATGATGGACCTGATGAAGTTAACTGCTGAGGATGCAGTCGAACTTGTGATAGGCACGGCTTCGATCCACTTCGTGAACTTGTCGACTGCCACCAAGAGACGCGTGTGTCCTCCTGGCGAGGACTTCTTGAGTGGACCCACCATGTCGAGCCCCCATTGCGCGAAGGGCCAGGCAAGTGGGATGGTCTTTAGTGCTGAAGCTGGGGCGTGCGGCTTGTTGGCGAACTCCTGGCAGCCGAGACATTTCCTCATGAGCTCTTCTGCATATTGCATTGCGGTGGGCCAGTAGAATCCGGCTCGTAAAGCTTTGGCCACTAAGGCACGACTGCTGGCGTGATGCCCGCAGGTGCCTGTATGAATTTCGAGCAGGATGGCTTGGCCGTCGACTGGATCAACGCACCTTTGCAGGACTCTTGAGGTGCTTCGCTTGTATAGTTCCCCCTTGATGATGGTGAAGCCTTTCGAGCAGCGAATAATGCGCTTGGCTTCGACTGAGTTGACTGGCAGTCTCTGGTGCAACATGTACGCCAGATATGGGCTCGTCCAGGTGGGCTCGATGAGCAGAACCTCCATTGGCTCCTTCTCTTTGCCTGGCGGGTCGGCGGTGCTCGTTGATGGTGTGGAGGATCCGGGCGCGGGTCGAAGTTTGACAGACCGCTGCGTGATGCGCTCAAGGAAGACGCCGGGTGGCACCTGCGCCTTGTCTGAGCCCAGGTTGGCGAGGGCGTCGGCTTCCTCGTTGCTTTAGAGGCCGATGTGCCGCAACTCGCAGCCGTCGAAGGTGCCCTCCAGCTGGTTGTACAGGTCTCTGTAGGCGATCATGTTGTCAGCGATGGCGTCACAGGCTTTCATGGTCTGCTGTACGACGAGGTAGGAGTCGCCGTAGATCATGAGGTGAGTGGCACCGCAGTTCTTGGCCATTCGCATGCCATGGATTAGGGCTTCGTACTCAGCCTCGTTGTTGGAGGGTGTTGGGAAGTCCATCTGTAGCACGTACTTCAGCTTGTCGCCTTTGGGGGAGATGAGGATGACTCCTGCCCTGGCTGATCTGAACTTTTTGGAGCCGTCGAAGTACATTGTCCATGCGTTGGACAGGTCGGGGACATCTGGCAGCTGGGCTTCTATCCACTCGGTGGTGAATTCTGGGAGCACTTGGGCCTTGATTGACTTCGGGTGAGCGTATTTCAGCCCCCAGGGTCCTAGCTCGATGACCCATTTAGCGACTCGTCCTGTCGCGCATTGGTTGGTCAGGATGTCGGAGAGCCCGGAGGAGCTTACCACCGTGATCGGGTGCTCGGAGAAGTAATGGATTACTTTCCTTGAAGTCATGAAAACTCCGTAGGCCAACTTCTGGTAATGCGGGTAGCACTGCTTGGACAGGGTCAACACCTCGCTAAGGTAGTAGATGGGTCGCTGAACAGGGTAACTGTGTCCCTTCTTCTTCTCGTTCGACTACGAGTACCGTGCTGACCACCCTGTTTGTGGCTGACACGTAGAGGTATAGCGGCTCGTTCTCCAGTGGAGCCACCAGTACTAGGGAAGTCGTGAGTGTTTTCTTGAGTTGGTCGAACGCGACTTGCGCTTCTTCTGTCCACTCGAACTTGTCTGTCTTTTTCATTAGTTGTTAGAAAGGCAGGCCTTTTCTCCCAACTTACTTATGAACCGGCTGAGAGCTGCGACTCGGCCGGCTAGGCGTTGCACCTTGTGAAACTTGGTCGGTGCTGGCATTGCAAGTATGTTTTGCACCTTCTCAGGGTTGGCTTCGATTCCTCTTGCAGAGACGAGGTACCCAAGCAGTTCTCCGGCTGGCACGCCAAAGACACACTTGTCTGGGTTCAGCTTGATCTGATACTCGTCGAGGGCGGCGAAGACCTTGCGGAGGTCAGCGATGAGGGTGTCCTCCTTGCGGGTGGTGACGACGATGTCGTCGACGTAGACTTGGACTATCTGCCCGATGAGCCCTT
This sequence comes from Poa pratensis, assembly GCA_947311845.1. Classification (NCBI taxonomy): domain Eukaryota; kingdom Viridiplantae; phylum Streptophyta; class Magnoliopsida; order Poales; family Poaceae; genus Poa; species Poa pratensis. The sequence goes on along the minus strand of CAMZMU010000105.1, from coordinate 6,794,655 downwards.
TGAGGCATGCTTGCATTGTGCACTGGTACGTGGCACCAGCGTTCTTCAACCCGAAGGGCATCGTCTGGTAGCAGAAAACGCCGTCGGGTGTGATGAATGCTGTCTTCTCCTCATCGTCGACGTTCAGCCTGATCTGCTGGTAACCTGAGTAGGCGTCCAGGAAGGACAGGCGTTCGCAGCCTGCAGTCGAGTCGATGATCTGATCTATCCGCGGGAGCGGGAAATGGTCCTTGGGCAGCATTTGTTGATGGCGGTGAAGTCAACGCACATGCAGAGTTTCTTCGTCTTCTTCTTCTCCACCAGGACCGGGTTGGCGACCCAGTCCGAGTCCTTGATCTCTCGGATGAACTTGGCATTCAGAGTCGATCGATTTCTCTGCTGATTTGGTCTCGCTTAGGCCCAGAAAAGCGTTGCATGGCCTATTTGACGGGTCTGGCGTCCTTGTGGACTTTTGAGGAGTGCTCGGCGAGGTTCCTGGGTATTCCTGGCATGTCAGAGGGTTGCCATGCGAAGATTCTCCAGTTCTCATGTAGAAACTCGACGAGCGCACCTTCCTATGCGGGAGTCAAACTCGACGATACTTTGACCGTGTTGCTGGCGTCAGTCGGGTGGACCTGATGGGTCGTTGTGTCGTCAGCCGCGTTGAGGTGGCGTCCTTGGCTGGTTTCTTGCGGGCTAGGAAGATGGTCTTGTCGTTGTCGACTGCCATTGCCTCGAAGTGTTCTTCGACTCCGAAGAATTCGGAGATCTTGCTGAACTCGTGGTCGCAGCTGTTGGAGCAGTCGAAGTCGCCGTGCACCGTGATGACGCCCTTGGGTCCAGCATGTTGAGCATGAGGTAGGCGTAATGAGGTACCGCCATGAATCTGGCGAAGGTTGGGCGGCCGAGTATCGCTTGGTACTGCGACTTCCAGTCGACTACTGACATGGGTATGCCTATCGGGTACCCTACCATGAGGGTACCTGGTGCACGTATCGACTAGGCCCAACTATCAGAGCCTACATGAAGCCCATGAAGGGAGGCCCACGAAGATGGAGTATCCTCCAAGTTTGGCGAAGCAATAGTCGGTTTAGAGTTTCCTTACTTGTAAATCGAGTCGGTTACGAACACCCGAGACCCAGCCTATTATTTAAGGACTGGGAGGGCCATCGAACCAGACAACGAACCACCAGAGCCACAAACCCTAGCGAGATCGACATCTCGCCGGGATCCTTGTAACCATCATATTCACAAAGCAATAACAGACAGGCAGGACGTAGGGGTGTTACCTCCACACGAGGGCCCTGAACCTGGGTAAAATCTTTGCCCTGCTTGTCAGCCGACGATACTTCCAGCTCTACCACGTTCTCTCCCCCATATTCATAACCTAGGGACCTTAACCATGGGTCTTGATGAGTCTACCCCTCGTCAAGTGGCGCCGTCTGTGGGAAAGAATAGCGCTGGACTCGAAGTTTCGCCGGTCCCAACAGCAAACGGCAAATCGCCGATCACACCAGCAAACGGCAACTCGCCGATCTCATCTGCAAACGGCAACTCGCCGGCCATGTCAGCAAACAGCAACTCGCCGATCCAGGCGACACACGGCGACTCGCCGATCCACTCGAAAAGCGGCAGCCTGCCCGCTTCACCTGCAAAAAGCGCATCTGCTCTTCCAATGAATTTCAATCCGCACTCGCCGGAGCTTCAGGAGGCGTTTTCTGGCCTTGAATCAGGTTTGAGCTTAACTGTTGGAGCATTCAATTTTTTCGTAAACAATCTTGGCACGCAGGACTCGACAGATCCGCAACAACGGTGCTGGGTGCACTCGAGGCTCCGTCGACTGCTCTCGCCCCATCGTCGATTCCTGAAGCCTGCTCGCCCGCAACAACCATGTCGACCGGCGAGCTCGACAGGTTCATGATGACGGAACTCCAAGGCGAGGAAGCAGAATCAGCATACAACACAAGCAACATCGACTTCAACCTACCACTCGACGAGAGTTTCGACTGCGGGATCTCCCTCGATGACTTCTACGAGCCCGCGATTCATAACGACAACAACGTCGACTCGGAGATCTTCACCAACACCAACCTCGACTCAGAAATCCATAATGGCTTCGCCAACACCGAGATGAGCATAGGTGATGAACACGACAACGAGATTCGCCTCGAAGATCTACTCGATGAACACTGGCTCTGACATGAGCCTCGACGGCGACGTCGAGTCCATGACTGGAATCGACAGCACATACACCTGTCCTCGGGTCACGCCCCATCAGGTCTACGTGGCCTTCACCGCAGAATCATCCGCAGACGCTGCCGCTCGCAGGCCTGCACAATTCCCATGCACGGTAACCATGCCGGATGGGGTCACAACCTTGACAATCACGGAGGAGATGGCAGCAAAAGCAGATAAAGTCATAAAGGAGTGCACAATGATGCCACCAAACTCCACCCCAGAGAGATGTTGACCTTCCAGTACTTCAACTGGCAGGAGTCAATTCGACTGCAAAACTACCGAGCGACGCTCGAGGAGCGCAAAAGGCAAGCCAGCCTCTCGAGTGCCCGAAGAAGGGAGCAATCCCTCGGGTCCACACAGCAACCAACCCCACGACCTAGGTCGCGGTTGGCAAGCCTTCCAGAACATGAAAGGGTAGCAATCACCCGTAACCTGTCGTTCATGACAGAGGACGCTAACGGAATCCCAGTGCCCAAAACTGCTGCGGGTGCATTATTCTCCGTAGGTGCTTACCTCAAGGCAATACAACCTCCGGCGAATGACCCTAACGCAGCCCTGCATCGCCAACAACTCAAATCGCTAGCTCTAGCGGCACAGGCTATACAGCCAGAAGACAAAACTCCAGCAAGGATCGCGATCGCGACATAGTCGACTCACGACACGCAGCACATCATCGCAGTGGTCGCAGCCACCACTCGGATGAAGGAAGGAGAAGCACGCGCCGGCACAGGTCCAGCAGAAGCAGATCTCGAAGATCCTATAGCAGCGATTCATACTCTGATCGCGAACCAGAGCCATGCGGAGCATTGTGCTTCACTCGACGCATCCGTGAGACGCGGATGCCCAAACGGTTCAAGTTGACAGGCGAACAACCCAAGTACAACGGTCGCCAAGAACCTTCTGGGTGGCTAGAAGATTACAGACTCGCCGTGGCATGCCAGCGGGCACGAACACCACGGCGATGCAGTACATACGACTTATGCTCGAAGGAACTGCCCGCGACTGGCTCAAATCGCTCCCTCCATCATCATATGACTCGTGGGACGATTTCCGCAGAGACTTCATCAAAAACTTCGAGCCTCTGTGTGAGCGCCCGAAGACATTCGAGGAATTAAGGACATGTACTCAACGATCAGACGAGTCGTTGAGATCATACATACGGCGGTGGACCGAAATACGCAATTCGGTTGGCAAAGTGTCAGAAGACAGGGCCATGGATGCCTTCATACAAGGTCTCGCCAGGAAGGACTTCAAAGAGGCACTTGGTCGTGAAAAGCCAACCTCCCTGGCTGACCTCATCAAAGTTGCGACTGAGTGGGCAGATGGAGAGGATTCTGTACGCAGATCCCGTGCTTCCCCAACACGCGACAACTACGAAAGCGGCAGTCGAGCCGCAGAGATTCATACAGAGAAGATCGCAGGCGTAAACGTTCCAACGTCCTTACGACGATAACAGACCCGAGTTCATGGCGGCTGGATACACACAGCCAAAGGAGGACCAAGATAGAAGCAATCGACGCTCGGATGATCGACGGACAGTCGAGATCGCGAGCAGCGGAGCGACAGCTACAAAAGGCAAGAATGGCGCAAACGTAGCGACGCAAAACCCGAGCGGTCATTCGAGGAAAAGATGGACGACTGGTGCAGATTCCACCTCTTCAAGGGGGACGACGGAAAACTACGCTCCAATCACACCCTAAGGAACTGCAGGGAATTCGACCAAATGGCGACTGACTATGATACGACTCAAGAGGAATGGCCCAGCACCTGCTCAGCCCATGCCTGCACCCGTACCACAGCCGAACGCTGTGCCCGCTCTCATGGCGCCACAGCCGCCACCGCAACCCCACCACAGCCTGCTCCAGGCGCAAACCTCGCAGGTGCCATACAACCCGTACTACGGGCGGAAGATGATCAATATCCACAGCCCCACGGGCAGATGTACATGATACAAAAGGGTCGCCCCTCTAACAGGCAGCAAAAGCTAATCACTCGACAGGTGAACATGGCTGTCATGGCACCTCCAGCCGTGCCGAATTTCTGAAGGGATCGGAAACCATCATAAGCTTCAGTCGAGAGGATCATCCCCAGCTGTAGTTCGACCAGGGCACGCGCTCTGGTACTCGACGCGCAAATAGGAGGCTACGCCATGACCAAGGTCTTCATGGATGGAGGCAGCGGCATAAACATCATCTTCGCGGACACGCTCCGCAAAATGAACAGGTCAGTCGAAAACCTCCCAAAATCTTCAAATACCTTCCACGGTATCGTTCCTGGCAAAGCAATTAGCCCAGAAGGCACCATACAACTCGACGTTACGTTCGGGGACAAGCCACTTCAGGACAGAGTCGATTGAGTTCGAGGTCGTCGACTGGAAATCACAATACCATGCTATTCTTGGTCGCCCGACGTTTGCTCGATTCATGGCGGTGCCACACTATGCGTACCTCACGCTGAAGATGCCAGGACCAAAGGGAGTCATCACTGTCCGTGGAAACTTTCAAAGGTCCGATGCTTGCGACCGCGAGTTCAGCAAAATCTCCGAGATGTTCGGGGTGGAGAATCACTCGCCGACTTAGCGATTACCAACGACCGCACACTCCTTCCGGAGCATAAGAAGTTGGCAGTCGACAGATCCTTCAATGCTACAAATGACACAAGGTCGCATCAGGTGCACCCGACCGATCCGTCCAAGACAGTCAACATATCTTCGAGCCTGCCTATCGCATAGGAAGGCGCGCTCGTCGAATTCCTCCGTGAGAACTGGGAAATATTTGCGTGGTGTCCAGCCGACATGCCAGGTATTCCCAGGGAATTCGCCGAGCACTCTCTCCAATTGTTTCCAGATGCAAAGCCAGTCAAGCAAACGATGCGTCGAATCTCCGGCCCAAAGCGAACCGCAGTCGAATCTGAAGTCGACCGGTTACTCGCAGCAGGATTCATTAGGGAAATCAAGAAATCACAATGGGTGGCCAACCCCGTACTCGTAGAGAAGAAGCATACAGACATCCTTCGGATGTGCGTGGATTTCACAGCGCTGAACAAGTGCTGTCCAAAGGATCACTTCCCGCTACCCCGATCGACCAGATCGTCGACTCCACCGCCGGATGCGCACGACTCTCCTTTCTGGATGCTTACTCAGGTTATCACCAGATAAGGATGAAGCAAGAAGACGAAGAAAAAACGGCGTTCATAACCCCACTCGGGGTCTACTGCTACACAACTATGCCCTTTGGGCTCAAAAACGCGGGTGCAACATACCAGCGCATGATGCAGGACTGCCTCAAAAAGCAAATTGGACGCAACGTCCAGGTCTACGTGATGACATTGTCATTACCACAAGGGAAGAACGCACACTACTCGACGATTTGAGGGAGACGTTCGCAAACCTCAAACGCTTCCATATCAAGCTCAATCCTAAGAAGTGTACGTTCGGCGTTCCAGCCGGGCAGCTCTTAGGGTACCTAGTCTCTGCCGTGGAATCGAAGCAGACCCGAGAAAATACAGGCCATCCTCACATGCAAAGGCCTTCAAAGCTTCATGATGTGCAGAAACTAGCAGGACGAGTAGCAGCGCTCAGTCGATTCATCAGCAAACTGGGTGAAAAGGCTCTACCATTCTATCGACTGATGAAGAAGGCGGACAAGTTCGAGTGGACGCCAGAAGCTGAAGCAGCCTTCACAGATCTCAAGCGGATCCTCACAAGCCCTCCGATCCTCGTCGCACCTAAGGAACGGGAACCACTCTACCTGTATGTCTCGGCTACAAACAGGGTGGTGAGCACCGTACTGGTAGTCGAACGCATGGAGGAGGGGCACATCCAAAGCATACAACGTCCAGTCTACTACCTGAGCGAGGTTCTCTCCATATCAAAACAGCGGTACCCGCACTATCAAAAGCTGGCATACGCTGTATTCATGTCCTCAAGGAAGTTGACACACTACTTCACCGAGCATCCGATTACCGTGGTAAGTAACTCAGCAATCGGTGATATCCTCACAAACCCCAATGCAACGGGTCGAGTCGCAAAATGGCTCATCGAGCTGGCTCCAAGAGACATCAAGTACGAGCACCCGAAGGCTATCAAAGCACAAGTCCTACCCGACTTCACAACCGAGTGGATAGAGCCCAATTACCTGGAGCACCAGACGTGTCCAATTCCTGGACCATGTACTTCGATGGGTCCAAGAAACACGAAGGCGCAGGCGCAGGCGTCGTCCTCATATCACCAAAAGGGGACAAGCTACGTTATGTTTTGCAGATGGGATTCAACTACCCTCCAATAACGAGGCTGAATACGAGGCTCTGATCCATGGCATGCGGATGGCAAAAGCACTTGGGTGCACTCGATTGATGATCTACGGCGACTCCAATCTCGTGGTGCAGCAAACAATGAAGGCCTGCGACGCAATCGCGGACAACATGATCGCTTATCGCGACCTGTACAACACACTGGAGGGCAGCTTCGAGGGCTGCGAGTTGAGGCACATAGGAAGGGAAAGCAACGAAGAAGCAGACATGCTAGCCAATCTTGGCTCAACTGGCGCACAAATTCCACCTGGTGTCTTCCTCGAGCGCATCGAACACAGATCTATCAAGGAGAAACGAGAGCCTCCTCCGTCGACTACGCCACCCAAAAGCAAATGCCTAGCACAGAGGACCCCCCTGTCGAGGTATTTCTCATTGAGCCAACCTGGACTCAACCTTTTCTGGCTTACATACTCCGTAGCGAGCTACCAGATGACATAACCGAGTCCCGACGCGTGACTCGAAGATCAAAAGCATACACCGTTATCAACGGCGAGTTATACAAGCGCAGCATATCAGGTATGTTCCAAAGATGCATCGCATTCGAAGATGGCCAAGCCATACTTCGAGACATTCATGCAGGTACCTGTGGGCATCACGCCAGCAGTCGATCACTCGTAGCCAAAGCCTTTCGCGCAGGGTTTTACTGGCCTACAGCACTCAAAGACGCGGAGGACATAGTCAAAAGGTGCGTCGGCTGCCAGAAATTCGCAACAAGGCCGCACGCACCCGCATCGGCGTTGAAGACTATACCGCTGGCCTGGCCTTTCGCCCAATGGGGGCTCGATATGGTTGGGCCACTCAAAAAATCATCGCATGGCGGGCATACTCACCTACTGGTGGCAGTCGACAAGTTCACAAAGTGGATCGAGGCGGTCCCCATCACAAATTCGACTGCTACTACGGCAGTCAACTTCATAAAGAGCATCATCTACGCTTCGGTGTCCCAAACAGTATCATCACTGATAACGGCACAAACTTCACGGCTGAGGAGTTCAAAACCTTCTGCAAAGAGCAGGACATTACGCTCAACTACGCATCCGTGGCGCATCCACAATCCAATGGCCAAGTCGAAAAGGCCAATGGACTTGTGACGAGTGGGATCAAGAAGCGCCTCCTGGTGCCACTCAAAAGAGCTGCGGGTGCTTGGGTCGAAGAACTACCATCTGTGCTATGGAGCCTACGCACAACTCCCAACACTTCTACGCAGTTCACCCCATTCTTCATGGTCTATGGTGCAGAGGCAATTCTGCCATCAGACGTAAGGTTCAATGCACCACGAGTTGAAGCATATAATGAAGACGACGCAAAAGAGGCACTCGAAGACGCAGTCGACTACTCGATGAAGCGCGAGACACGGCCTTAGCCCGCACAGCTGTTTACCAGCAGATCTCCGCAACTACCATAGCCGTCGACTGCGAACCAGGTCCTTCGTCGTTGGTGACCTGGTTCTTCGACTGAAGCAAAAGAAGGTGCACAAGCTCGCTTCCCCATGGGAGGGTCCCTTCATCATCACGGAGGTCCTTGGTGGAGGCGCATATCGACTGAAGCACGCGAAGACAGGCGAACTCTCTCATAATCCTTGGAACGTTGCGCATCTGCGCCGTTTCTACGCATAAAGTGCCCACAATGTAATAGGCTATATGTCGGATGGCTGCAGGTTTCAGACGCGCTCTTTTCCTTACCAGGGTACCTAAGGGGACTGGAAGGTTTTTAATGAGGCGGCCTGCAGCCTAACATTCAAAAGAGGAATAAAATCAATGTTCCTTCGACTTCTTTGTGGTACTACCGCATAATTCATACCTTAACCGCACCCGAAACCCTCGGGGGCTGTGTTATCGATCAAATGAGCTCTCGCTCTTGCAGAAACACAATGCCTTAGCCGCACCCGAATGCTCGGGGGCTGCGTAACAAGGATCCAACAAAGACACAAAAACTCTGCAGCCGCACTCGAATACTCGGGGGCTGCACAGTCATTGGTTCACAACCAACCATATTTCACAAACCCCGCTCGACTGACTCGGGGGCTCGACAAAAAATCAAAGTATACAAACTATACAATATACAAAGAGTCAAAATTACACTCGGGGGCTGCCCCTATACAAAAATTGCACTCGCAAACTATTCTAATCCTCAGGCTCGTCCTTTACGGGCAGCTCGGGACCGCAAAGCTGTTCGCGAGTGCACTCGATAGTGTCTCCGCAGCTTGGATTGTGTCATCCAGGTCTTTTGTTCGAGAACCTCTCCGGCTGCAGGTGTCCGCAACACCAACCTTGGTTTTCGACTACGCATATACGCCATTGCAGCGTTGGCTCCAATCACAAGTTTCTGAGACAGCAACTCTCGAATGGGATTTGTTTGGCGAAGATGTTCAACACAGCACGAATCCCTTGTGGTTGTGGCCCCGAAGGAAAAAGAGTCTCGTTCAGGCGAATAAATGCTGCCCGGCATAACTCCAGCAGTTCAGCACTTCGCCAGACGCGATCCTTCAGGGTGGCGAGTATGCGGGCATGGTACCTATCAAGCCAAAAGTGTTGACGCCCAGTCGTAGGGTCGTCAACCACGCTATCCAGACGCCCTTCCACGCGAATCTTTTCAGCCTGGAAGTTGTCGACAAAGCCTACAAACACGGGCACAACAGTCAGATCAAAAAAGGCAAAAGCTACGCAAAAAGCTTGTAAACAGAGCAAGACTCGAACTTACACTCGAGTTGCCTGTTCACAAGCTCCATCTCCCCGAGCACATAATCCTCGCGTTGGGTGGCCAACGCGGGTCTGGCCCTCAATCGACTCAGCTCAGCCTGGGCGTCCTTCAGATCTTGCTCCATTCTCACAAATTTAGCCTTCATATACTCCATCACCTTGGCATCATTTGCCACCTGACCCTGGGATCGGGTGGTGATTGGAGCCTGTGAAGACTAGTCGCAGTAGCAGGTTCTCGTGACTGTTCAAAAAGCATAATCACAAACACAAAGTTTGTGTCAGAAGCAAACTCATGTCATAAGCATACAACTCTTCGAGTGAAAGGCATTAGCAAAAGACTTGCATAAACAAGGTAGCATAAACAAAGCGCAGACTCGCGCAGTTCAGAAGGTATCATTACAAGGCATAAAAAAACAAAAGGGTACAGCTACCCTAAACCTAAGATTTCGATTTCCTAAGCAGACGATTGGCAGTCTCGAGTGCCCGCGCTCCATGGTGTTCATAAAAACTTCGGCCAGTCGCGCGGCGGCTCCGCTCACCCCCTTCAGGAAATGGGCTTCCCATCTGGCTTCTGAGGGAACGCAGACAGTGCTGCCTCATAGTCGCAATCTATCCCATGTCCCATAAGAAGCTTGATGGTGGACTCGGATCCGCGTACCGTGTTGGCGCGAGCGAAACCCGCCATGGTGGACGTCCCGGGGCCAAACACGTTGGCGAAGTCATCCACCGTCGACGGCACACGCCAGTCGGGAACACCACTTGGTATACAGCGCCAAGTGTGCTCGTCGATTTGGCGAGTGCTTCTTTCGCCTGGTTGCATAGAGCGCCTAAGCCGCCCACAGCCTGTTCCAGCGAAAGATCGTCACTCGCCACGTCGCAGAGGCCGGTGCGCCAACAGCTTCTGCACAATTCAAAACAGGCATAAGTCATTTTCGACACTCAACAGTTATATCGTCATATCAAAGGAGAAAAGATTACTCACCTCCCATGACCTGCGCGAGTGCCGCGAGCTGGTCAGCATATTCTCGCTCGCGTGCAGCGGCTGAGTTGGTGGCGGCAGCCAGCTCTTTCTTCGACTCTTCGCGCTGCGCGGCGAGTGCGTCTTCCAGCTCCTTCTTCTCGCCTGGCCCAGCAAATCACGTGCATTCAATACTCGACAAAATCAAGCATTGCAAAAAGAAGTTCGGCAAAACAAAAGCAAAAAGAACTCACGACTGAGCCGCTCGAGCTCGGCGCGCATGGTGTCCCTCTCCTGCTCCACCTGGACATAAGCCTTGGCAGAATCTGCCAAGGTGTGGTAGAAGGGCTGCAAAGCGCACGGATTCAGCAAAAATCCAAAATTCTCACAGACCTACAACTAAACGGGTCAAGCAAAAAGTTACTCACGTGGTTCATCCACGGCTCAGGAGCCGCGACTGATGTACCGACATCTGGAGTTGCTGCCTTGGCTGTCCCAACGACAGCGTCAGTGGCCATTGGCTGGGCAGCCTCGTTTCCAGTCGGTGCAGACTTCGATTGCTCCAGGGTCGGAACATTTTCGACTGGAGGAGTCCCAGGCTGATTGTTTTCAGCACTATGGGCAACACAACAAAGCAAAAAGATGTGAGCATAAACATGTGACAGCACAAAAACTCTCATACTCAAAAACACACATACCTGTGCTCCTCGTCCTCCTCGTCTTCGGAGTCGCCAAAAATTGGTCCTCCAAAGGCTGGGGTGCCACTCGACTGAAGCGGAAGGGTCGAGCTTGTTGAGCACGCACGCAAAGGAGCGGCTTGGAAAACAGGTGGTGAACCTGATTCCTCGTCATCCTCCAAAACCTGCTCCTTCGCGGGTGAACTTGCAGCAGAATGCGCCTTCTTGGCCAGTCGACGTCGCTTCGGTGGCGCGATATCGACTTCTTGGTCAGAGGTGGCCTTATCTTCAGACTGGACTTCTTCTGCTGCTTCCTCCTCGACCTCCTCCAAATGAGAATTTGTGGCAGAAGGGATGGGTGAATGATCCCCTTTCGGGTCCACCACCTGTGCTTGTGTTTCTTCAGTCTCGCCATTTTCAGGCAGGGAGGAAGGGAGGCAGCAGTCGAGTGACCCTGCATAGCATACATCACAGATTGCAAAGTCAGAATCAAAATCGCATATCGCAGAACATGCGAGTGACAAACTCTTCATTGCAAGCAGACTATAATACTTACATACCTCAAGCAAAGGGTTTTCCAACCCATATGGTGCAACAGGGCAGTCGACGTTGCAAGTGTCGCCTGTCGTCAAGTTGGTGATGTGCCGCACATGCGTCAGCAGCTCACTCCTTGAAAGCTCCTCTGGGTTCATTCGGGTGATGTCACCCGCGCCTTCATACTCCCACATGGGGTGCGCTCGGGCACGGATGGGCCACACCCGCCTCTTCACAAAGGTAGCGATCAAATGGATGCCTGTGACCTTGTCCAGCAGCCTCCGATCCGAGCCAGCAAAGGGCTTGCTTCCTCCATTTCTTCGGCTGAGAGTTGGTGATCCCACGCCTTGGTCCTGGTGAAAGCAGCAGTCGAGAAAGGGGCGGCTGCATCCTGCTCGACAGTCGCATAAAACCACCCTTCCTCCAGCCTTGAGCGGAGTCGACGGTCTTCAGACGGAAGTAGCGGGTGTCGCTGCGCACCTGGATTCCACAGCCGCCAACAGGGTAGGTGCGACCGCCTCCTCTGTTCGGCCGTACCATGAAGATGGCTTTCCACAGCGCCCAGCTGGGTGCGACGCCGAGGAAGCACTCGCACAGCGTGATAAAACACGCGATATGCATAATGCCATTTGGGGTGAGATCATGGATCTGCACCCCGTAGGCAAAAAGAAGACCACGAACGAAATCGTGGAGGGGAAGCGAAAAGCCCCTAGGCAAAAACTCCGCAAAACAAACACGCTCGTTGGCGCGTGGTTCGGGGAGTACCTCCTTGGGCGACGGCGCGCGGACGGCGAGCTGCTCCGCGGGTGGCAGATACCCCTGCTCGCGGAACTTGATCAATGGGCGTCCTTGATGGTGGACTTCGCCCAGTCCCCGCTACCTTCTTCAGCGCGGCGGACGCAGATGTACCCGCCACGGCCTTCTTGCCCTTGGCCGCATCAGTCGCGGCGGCGGCGGCAGCACCACGCTTCGCACCTCCACCTTTCGCCATTGCTACAGTGGAGGAAGTGTGGGGCAAAGAGCTTGGGCGCAGAGCAATGGAGGGGCAGTGCGAGGAAGGAGACGAGGGGCGGCGCAGGGAGCAAATGGCAAGTAAAAAACTTTGCCAGCGCCGTTCCCCCTTATTTACCACAGATCACAAAAACGATCGCAGCCGTTAAAACAAATGCATACGCTCCGCGCGAAATCTGGCCGTACACGTGGCAGCCCTGGAGAGCAACCGTCGGCGGCCACTACGTCCACATCCGTGAAAATCGCGCCAGAACGGTCAAATCAAGTCCACGCGGCGTCATCCCTGGTCAGCTCTGCAGAAACGGGCCCACAAAACAGGGTCACGTCCTATCAAAGCCTCTCCAAGCACGCCACCGCTTGTCAGAGATAGCAGTCGCAAAATGCGTCATTGCTGACGTTGTTCTTTCTTTCACAACGGGCATAAAAGTCACTCGATGATATCTTCGGGTGGTTTCTCGCATACGTCTTTGTTAGTTTTTTAGCAAAATGTCATAGAGGCCAGTCGACATTATTTCGACTGCAGCATCATACTCCCATCGGGAGCGTATCAAAAAAATTCTTTGACTACTATGTGCAGGGTAAAAAGATTTTGAGATTATCCTCTATTGCAAGCAATAAAGCACAATCTCGGGGGCTACTCCCATCGGGAGCGCTGTCGCGCACCCGATAGAATAATGGCAAAAATATCAGTCGACGAAACACTCGACTGAGTTCATAAGCAAAATCACACTCAAAATATTCCCGAGTTGATCCGACGATCCTTGGATGCTGCATGCATAGTGCAAAGGTAAGACCCGCCGATCAGTCGAGCTGGGCTAAGGACCGCTCCAGCAGCGTTATCCTTAAATGTTCCGTGTCAGCAGACATGATGAATAATCCCCGACGGACGCGTTGGGTTGATTCAAAATTATACTGCAGTTCGATTCCGTAAGACCTCAACGGCTGTTTCGAGTCTGTCCAGTTTGTTCCAGATTCGAGTCCGGGGACTCGAGTTTGATTGAAAGCTAGTATGGTTTTGCCACGAATGGTAGTTAACCGGCCCCGATCCGTCGTGTGTGCCGGGCCTGCTAAGCTAATATCCCTTGACTATCATAAGCAAAAACTCATAGTCGATGAAACACTCGACATAGCTGACATGTGCTATTTCATAAGAATTCTAAATACAGATGTAAAAAATGTATAACGTGCATGATGTATGAGTCCATGCCCGACTCTTCGAATCAGACAAGTACTCGGGGCTACTGACATGGGTATGCCTATCGGGTACCCTACCATGAGGGTACCTGGTGCACGTATCGACTAGGCCCAACTATCAGAGCCTACATGAAGCCCATGAAGGGAGGCCCACGAAGATGGAGTATCCTCCAAGTTTGGCGAAGTAATAGTCGGTTTAGGGTTTCCATACTTGTAAATCGAGTCGGTTACGAACACCCGAGACCCAGCCTATTATTTAAGGACTGGGAGGGCCATCGAACCAGACAACGAACCACCAGAGCCACAAACCCTAGTGAGATCGACATCTCGCCGGGATCCTTGTAACCATCATATTCACAAAGCAATAACAGACAGGCAGGACGTAGGGGTGTTACCTCCACACGAGGGCCCTGAACCTGGGTAAAATCTTTGCCCTGCTTGTCAGCCGACGATACTTCCAGCTCTACCACGTTCTCTCCCCCATATTCATAACCTAGGGACCTTAACCATGGGTCTTGATGAGTCTACCCCTCGTCAACTACCTCGAAGTCGATCGACTCCCTCTTGAAGTTTTCGGGTGTGCCGAAGATGACATCGAGTGTGATCGTTCCCATGGGCGTGACTGCTTGCCCTGGTACTATGCCATGGAAGGTAGTCTCTGATGCTGCTAAGTCCGTCGTTGGCCTGTTTATCCTTCTGAGGGTGTCGGCAAAGATGATGTTAATGCCACTGCCTTCGTCCATGAACACCTTTTTCAGGGTGTAATCTCCGATCAGAGCTTCGACTACCAGGGCGGCGTGCCCGGGTCGTGGTACTGCAGGCGGGTGATCTGCTCTGGAGAAAGTGATTGGTGTCTCTGACCCTCTCATGTAGTCTGGTACGCGGGTGGACAGGTGATGGCCTGGAAGACTTGGCGGGTGATGAGCTTCTGAACCCTGTTTGAGGGGCGTCCCTTCTGAATCATGTTGAGCTGTCCGCGTGCCGCTGGATATGCGTCCTGGATCATCGGTGGGGCATCTTGCTGCGGCTGCTGCTGCAGAAAGGCTCCCGCCGCCTGTGCTGGATTGGCGACTGCGGGTGCTGCCTGAATGGCCAGCTGCGCGGCTGGCTGCGCTGCGGGTGCTGGAGTGACTATCTTCTGCATGGCTTCGTATATTTTGCGTGCCTTTCGACAGTCCTTCAACAGGTGGTTGGATCCCCACTTGCCCGTTTCCGGGTTCCTGAACATGTGGTGCCTGCAGGGTTGTTCCAGCTCTTCCGCTGGGCTCAGTGTGCGTTTCTGCCACTCGCGTTTGTGGCCTCCGTCGCTGCGGTAGCTGCTGCCGCCATTTCGGTTGTACTGCCCCTGGCTGTATTGGCGACTCTGGTCACCGCCGCTTCGACTGAACTGTGCATGGCTGTATTGGCGACTGCTGTCGCGCACTGCATCCTCACGGGGGGTTTGGAATCCCGCCGCTACTAACTCGATTGAGTCGTTGCCGTTGTAACGTGGCTTCTTCTTGTGGCGTCCTTCTCGCCAGTTTCTTGGTCCGGCTTCGTCCTTCGGGGAGTAGTGTGGACTATTGCGGACCGAGTCCTCTCCGTCTGCCCACTGGTTTGCTATCTTCATGACCTCGATCATGTTTTTCGGCCGGAGCCTACCAAACTCCTCGCGGAGGTCGCGGCGGGAGACGCCGTGCATGAAGGCATCCATCACTCGGTCCTCCGAGGCGGTCTCCATGGTGTTGCGGAGCAGGGTCCAACGCTGGATGTATGACCGGAGCGGCTCGTCTCCTCCTTGCTTACATGCTTGTAGTTCGACGAACGTCGTCGGTCTCGAGTACGTCCCCAGGAAGGATTTAACGAAGGCCTCCGCGAACTCATCCCACGTTCTGAAGGCGTTCTTGGGCTGAGTGTTGAGCCACCCACGTGCAGAGCCCGTGAGCATCAGCTGGATGTATTGCATGGCCGTAGTCGAAGTACCGCCCTGGCAGCTGCAGCCTATGAGGTAGTCCTCTAGCCAGAGTCTCGGGTCCTGCTTCCCGTCGTATTTGACTGCTTCTGCCGTGAGCTTGAAGCCCTTGGGCATTCTTGTGTCGCGTATGTTGAAGCTGAAGCAGGCGGCGCCGCATGGCTCGTAATCGCCGTCGTTGCGGTCGTAGTCGAAGTGGGACGTGCTGGCCGGCCGTTGGATGCGGCTGCGGTCTACCGTCCTTTGTGTGATGACGTTGCGGAGGTCTTCGCCTGGCTGTGGCTGTCGCAGTTGTCTTGCCGCCGGGGCTGCGAATGCTGCGGGCTCGCGGTCGCGGCGATCCCGATCTTCTCGCGCTTTTTCCGTTGGCGCCTTGTTTATCAGTGCGTCTTCGAGTGTCTTGATAGACATGATCTGCTGCTTGTGGAGGAGACCACGCGAGTCGCCCTCAGGCGGCTGTGTCAGTCGCAGGTATGTTTCGACCGCCATGAGCGCGGCTCCAGGTGTTTTGGGGATGGGTATCCCGTCTGCGTCTTCTATGTATGATGACTCGAGGTTGCGAGTGACTCTAGCGCGGTCGGCCTCCGTCATCAGAGGCACGCGGGCTCTGTGGCGCCTTGCTCCTTGTGAGACCTCTGTTGAGGCAGTGAACGAGTAAGCGGCCCTCCTGGCGCTTGACGCGTCGGCCTCCTCCTTGCGTCGGAGGAGCTCGGCCTTCTCTGCGCGGAGTCGTTCGCCTTCCTTCCGTAGCAGGTACTGGACCGCCATAAGGTCCTCCCGGGGTGCGTCCGGTGGAGGGTACGTGCCTTCCTCGACGTGCTTCAGGGCTTTGATTGCCATGTCGCGGGTGATGGTGAGTCGCGTCACCTGGTCCGGCATGACCACCTCCAGTGGGTATGCGGGTTCGTCGTCGTTGCCCTGCGGCCTCTGGCCGATCATGAAGACTTGCGCGGGGTAGATCTGGGCAGTGGGATGGACGCTGCCACTGCTGCTTCCTTCGTCCGAGCCGTGCTCGGAGTCAAAAATGGCTGCAACGTGGTGGGTACCACAGTCGCTGCCGCGGCTTCTTTCCTGGAGTTTCGCGATCTTAGCCGCGGTCGTGAGGAGTGATGTCACTGTTGTCGACGTGGGCGCGATTGGCTTGTTGACGATCTTGTAAGTCGATGGAGACGCGAGTGGTCCGGTATAGAACGACGCGACCTCCGTTGCGCGCGAGGGTGTGGTCGACGTAGTCGAAGTTGACGTAGATCTTGGCCTTGCCAGCGACGCGATCGAGGTAGTCGAAGTAGACTCGATCCGCGCGGTTGTCGACGAGGTGGTCGACGTAGTCGTAGCAGATGCGATCCCCGCGGTAGCCGGAGACGCTGATGGCGCGGCCGCGTTGGGCGCGATCTCTGCCGCAGCGGAGGCGGTCGGAGTAGTCGAGGCGGACGCGATCTTCTCAGCTGTCGAAGATGCTGCCGCCGCAGTCGCAGCAGATGCGATCTCCGCAGCAGGTGGGGGCGTGGTTGGCGCAGCCGCGGCAGATGCGGGTGCCACCGCCGTGGGCGGTGCGATCGCCGTGGATCTGAGTACTCCACAGCTGTCTACGAAGTAGTGCATGGTACCGAAGGTGAGGCACATACCTACGTGCAGATCGGCGTACACCGAGCGGTGGGCCGACGGGTGGAAGGTGTACTCGAAGGAGCCGAAGCAGATTGGCTCCTTGGTGATGCAGACGTCGGTCTTCAAAGTTGATGGAGCCGGTGCGACCATGGTTCCAGCGCTCGTTCTTTCCCACAGACGGTGCCAATTGACGAGGTGTGGACTCGGCAAATCCTAGGGTTGAGTACCCCGGGTTGATTGAGGGGGAGAGAGATGAGCGCTGGTGATCACGATGGCTGACAAGCAAGGCGTTTACCTAGGTTCAGGCTACCGGAGGATAACACCCTACTTCCTGCTTGTCTGGTTATTGATGGTGAGCTGTGGCTACAATGGCGAGATGGCAATCTCGCTAGGGTTTGTGTGGCGGCAATGAGCGTACCCTAGACGAAGGACCCTCCTAGCCTTTATATGGTAGGCTAGGTCTCAGGTGAACGGTGCCGATGGCGCTTACAAGCATGGCGGGGTCGCATGACCTAGCGTCGACTATCTTGGGCCGCACGTCGTCCTCCTTGGGCCTTCCTTGGGCCCTCGTCATAAGGCTGATGGGCTTGGCGTGACCCAGGTATCCCCACCATGGGGTAGTCGAAGAGTGACCCCACGACACTCGCGCGCCGCTCTTGGCCCGCCCCTGGCTTCGAGACGCCTTTCGGCGCGGCGCCCCCGACGACCGCGGCTCTGGCGCCCTCTCCGACCGCGGCCCTGGCGCCCGCGGCACCTGCGCCCGCGGCCATGACGCCCGCGGCCCCTGCGCCTGCGGCCACGACGCCCGCGGCCCCGGCGCCCTTGGCGCCCTCTTCCCCGGAACCTGCGGTCGCACCACCCGCGGTCGATCCGGTCACTCGCGCCCGTACATGCGTCTTTCGCCCGAGCTCGCGCTATGCTTCCGACGAGTACGTCCACGCGACATCCACCTCTACGCCGTCGCCGTTGCCATCCTCCGTTCGAACCGCTCTTCGTGACCCGCTCTGGATGGCTGCGATGCAAGAGGAGTTTGATGCCTTGTTGCGCAATCGGACGTGGCAGCTTGTTCCCCGTCCCTGGAACGCTAATGTGATTACCGGGAAGTGGGTCTTCAAACACAAGCTTCGTCCTGATGGTACCCTTGACCGCTACAAAGCGCGCTGGGTTGTTCGTGGTTTTCGGCAGCGATCTGGCGTCGACTTCACCGACACTTTTGCTCCGGTTGTCAAGCCCGGGACGATTCGCACGGTTCTTCACCTTGCGGTTTCCCGTGCCTGGCCGGTGCACCAGATGGACGTCTCCAACGCCTTCCTTCACGGTCACCTCGAGGAGCAGGTCTTCTGCCAGCAGCCCACGGGGTTCGTCGATCCAGCACAGCCTGACCATGTCTGCCTGCTTTCGCGGTCCTTGTACAGACTCAAGCAGGCTCCTCGCGCTTGGTACCAGTGCATCGCGGCGTTTCTGCACCAGCTTGGATTTCGCTCTACCCGCTCGGACGCATCGCTCTTCGTCTATCACCAGGGCTCCGACACGGCCTACTTGCTGCTTTATGTCGACGACATCATCCTGACGGCATGTACAGCTGCTTTTCTCAGCCAGCTCACTGCTCGTCTTCGTGCTGAGTTCGCCATCAAGGACTTGGGCCCTTTGCACTACTTCCTCGGTGTTGAGGTGGTGCGCCGTCCGGATGGCTTCTTCCTTCATCAGCGGAAGTATGCTCATGAGCTCCTGGATCGTGTTGGCATGCTTAACTGCAAGCCCGCCGCTACGCCTGTTGATACGAAGGCCAAGCTCTCTGCCACGGCTGGTTCCCTGCTTCAGATGCTGCATCCTATCGGTCTATTGTTGGCGCTCTTCAGTACCTCACTCTGACTAGACCGGAGATCCAGTATGCCGTCCAGTAGGTGTGTCTTCACATGCATGCTCCTCGGGACGTTCATTGGGCTGCTGTCAAGCAGATTCTTCGCTATGTTTGTGGCACTATGGACCTCGGCATCACGCTTCACGCCTCCACCGACACCGTCCTCACTGCCTACTCTGATGCCGACTGGGCGGGCTGTCCTGACACTCGTCGTTCCACCTCGGGCTACTGTGTCTTTCTTGGACCCTCGCTCATCTCGTGGTCGTCCAAGCGGCAGCCTACGGTGTCTCGCTCCAGTGCTGAGGCTAAGTATCGCGCTGTGGCCAACGCCGTCACTGAGTGTTCGTGGCTACGACAGCTACTTCAGGAGCTCTCTTGCCCTGTTGACCGTCCTACGGTGGTCTACTGCGACAACGTCTCCGCGGTCTACCTCTCCGCCAATCCGGTTCATCATCGTCGCACCAAGCATATTGAGTTAGATATCCACTTTGTTCGGGAACAGGTGGCTCTTGGCCACATTCGTGTTCAACACGTTCCTACTTCCCAACAATTTGCCGATATCATGACCAAGGGCTTGCCTTCGGCGTCTTTTGAGGAGTTCCGGTCCAGTCTTTGCGTCAGCGGTGCCGCTTCGACTGCAGGGGGGGGGGGGGTGTTGAGTATATGTGTTGTACGTATTGTGTATCTGGGCCCACCTCTAGTTTCCTTGTATAGTTTAGGTCGGTGCCCACCGTTGTACATCATATATACGTGCTTTGCACATGAGTAATACAACGTGTGCAATTCCCAACATACAGCCACGATAATGTATCATGGCATTTGTTGTATAAAAAAAAAACCATGACACTTTTTACGTACCTAATTCACGAAGAATTCGGCATTGGGAAAGTGCCCATAAAGTTTGTTGTGTGGCACATGCATTTTCGCCCGTTTGACATGTCGTGGAAAAATGCTGACCGGTTCATCACAAATTGAGAACTCAAGACAGGAATGTACCATACCATACAAAGTGTCTTTCCACTCAAGACAGGAATTTCTGTTAGAATTTTGTCATTTTTGTACAGGGCGCATACGATATCGTTTCGGTGCGAAATTTGACACGGTCGTGCGTGACATCGCCAGGTACGTGCATAATTTTTTTTCGGATTTTTTTGAATTTTTTTCAATTTGTTTAATTTTTGTGAACATACCAGGAGCTTGTGCTCCCGGGAGCCAAACTCAATTTCCGGAGAAGAACCTACTAGCTCGGTTAGATACGGATGCATCCTAGTAGAGTTTATCGCTTTGTCCCCTATGAAAGCTTGATTTGTTTAAAGATGGTGGGGAGTAGGGTTGAAAATGATAAGGAAATTTTCCGTCTGTTTCCGTAGAAAAAGGAAATGAAGAGTAAAAAATGGGAAAGGAAACGACATTTTGCGGAAACAAAACGAAAACGTCATATTCTAAAACGGAAATGACAAAGGAAACGATTTAGCAGTTTCCGACAGTAACGGAAACGAAACGGAAAATTCCGGAAATATAAATACGGAAACTTTCCGTAAGACCATCGTAGGGATGCAACCATGGACAACCACAACCTACCTGCAAACGAGGCCTGGCCTGTATGCTTCTAAAAGATTTGCTCGTTTCGTTTAGATTTTATTTTGTAATTGTTGTAGTCAGCTCATGTATCTCTATCATATACTGTTCGCCACGATAATATATCATGGCATTTGTTGTATAAAAAAACCATGACACTTTTTAGGTACCTAATTCAGGAAGAATTCGGCATTGGGAAAGTGCCCATAAAGTTTGTTGTGTGGCACATGCATTTTCGCCCGTTTTGACATGTCGTGGAAAAAATGCTGACCGGTTGATCACAAATTGAGAACTCGAGACAGGAATGTACCATACCATACAAAGTGTCTTTCCACACATGGTCTATTAATAGACTCGAAGAAATAAACAGATTAGCTAGTTTGGCTTGGACGCACTCTTCTCATCTTAATTAACAAGGCAATAACGCCTAAAAGTACTGGCAATAACTGAATAAATATGTTCCCCAGTCAAAGAACTCTGAATCTATAAACTGTTAGAATTTATTGGGCTTGCCCTATTACTTGGCTCAACAAATTATGAAATCTCAAAAACTCATTTAACTTGGTGCATGTTGTGTACGCACAGGAAGTGAGAGTGAGACTAAGTTTAGTTCCATACTGCGAGTTGGGAGAGAGTAGGAGCAGCTTATAAGGTGAATTGTTCTAGTCTCACTAAGTGAGTGAGAATAGAAAGAGTTCACGCGTGCTGCTCCGCTGCCCGCCTCGCACGCGGGTCACGTTTCGTTAATCGAGTTTGAGTTCGATTTAGAGCTCGTTTTTAGTGGAAAATTATTTTTGCTGCACACCATCTGTGGGTGTACGTGTCAACAAGCATGTGCATGCTTTGACACGTAACCTGTGCTTCCACCGTGTGGTGCTTGTATTCTCTGCCTATAGAGAAGAGGTCGGACAGATCCAGAACACTAGCTTGCTCACTCTCTTCCGGTCTCCACTGCGTAGTTTCTTTTGCTATGCTGCTTTCACGCTTCTCCATCCCAGCGACCGCGTGCACGGCCATCTGAGAGAGCAGGCCTCCGAAATCCCGTTCGCTGAGATCCTGCACCCTGCACCGGAGACGGGTGCTGCTCGCTTCCGTCCGACTCTAGCCGTGCCGACTCCACCTCTGAAGTGGACAGTACATCGACGTCCTCTTCATCGCCATGGCCGATGCGACCACGACGCTATGTTGGGGACCTTCCTGGTCAACACGTATGTGCTAATTGCAAAAAAAAAAAAAAACACGTATGTGCTACTTCTCCTTTTTCACTAGTATTTGGTCCATATACAGATTTATTAGATATGTCTAGTTGGTTAGATGTGTTAGTGCATCTGTGATGTTGAGAACGGTTATTAATCTCATGTGGAAAATAGCCTAATATTTCAACGTAAGCAACTCCCAAATGCAAATCCTAATCAAGTGTATATTCGCTGGCACCCCCACCGAGTTTCCTGGCACGTATATATTCGCTGTCCGGCGGGAGCCATTACCGATGCAGAGTGCGCAACAACACATCACACACCAACCGAGCCCGCCAGCCGTCTCGTCCCGTTTCGTTTTTTCTTGCTCAGTCGCTCTAGCCGCGGTCCCACCTGCTCCCGCAACTCGCTAGCCATGTGCGGCGGCGCCATCCTCTCCGACATCATCCCGCCGCCGCGGCGGGTCACCGGCGGCCACCTATGGCAGTCAGAGAAGAAGAAAAAGAGGACCTTGGGAGATGCTGCGGTGGCGAGGCGCCGCCGCGTGCACGAGGAGGAGTTCGAGGAGGAGGAGGGCGATGAGGACTTCGAGGCCGACTTTCAGGGGTTCGAGGAGGAGCTCAAGGAGGCGGACATGGGGTCCGACGACGAGGTCAAGCCCTTCGCCGCGCGCGGGAACGTTGTTGCCGGAGGTAATTTGTGCAGTTTTATTGGTCTGATCCGTAGAGATTCAGGTGGGCTTGGGTCTGTCCTCACTCCTGAGAAAGTTTGATTCTTTTTTTTTTCGCCACTGGGTTGGGGATCCGTAGAACTGCTTGTTCTGCTTAGGATTTGGGAGATCGATTTTAGTTCTTATTAGGTAGGCTGTTCGTCGGATTAGCTAGTTCGATCTCCGATTTGCTTATTTTAGGAAGTTATATGTATCTGCAAATGCGAAGCGACCTGTAAATGTTCATCCCAAGTCGTTAAGGTTGGCTCTACCGTATCGGTAATCATGTCTATAATATGATGAGGTTTTCAAAAAAATAATATATATATATATATAAATATGATGCCTCCTGCCTCTTGATTCATAGATGGAGCTTCCTTACAGGCATACCAGTTGGGCACTTTTACTAGATTTTAATTCTTAGATCTCACTTAGCATGATTTGATGTCTAAACTTATATTTTGTTCTGTGAACTGTGATATGCAAAAGAATTTCTCTTGGAGGCCAAACTGGGTAGAGAAGGTCTACTTTTTCTCTGAAGATATGATGATGTAGCAGTGGTGGCTTGTTCTGAAGAATTGTTTGTCTTCTAGTATACCTTTGGATTAGACTAGACTTTAATTTTCTGCACTTGTCTGCCGAATAAACATTTTGTTTGGCAGACGATTTTTGTGCTAAATTATTTCATGCTATAATGGATCATTAAGGCTTGTAGTCTAGGTCCACGCTAAACTGTTCAAAGGAAGCCACACTGTCATATAGTATAGCGTACTTCCATGGACTAGTGAATGTCTTGTGTTGATCTCGTTTAGAGCATCAGTGTTATCTTGACCTCACTTATTTGTTCAGATGGATTGAATGCAACTCCTGCTGCTAAAAGGAAGAGAAAGAACCAGTTCAGGGGCATCCGACGGCGCCCTTGGGGTAAATGGGCTGCTGAAATCAGAGATCCTCGCAAGGGTGTCCGTGTCTGGCTTGGCACTTACAACTCTGCTGAGGAAGCTGCCAGAGCCTATGATGCTGAAGCACGCAGGATTCGTGGCAAGAAGGCAAAGGTCAATTTCCCAGACGAAGCTCCAATGGCAGGTCAACAGCGCTGTGCTGAGCCTACCTCTGTCAAGGTACCTGAGTTCAACACCGAAGAGAAGCCGGCAGTCTACGCCATGGACAACACAGATGTGTATTCCTATCCTGTTGTCGACTACACCGTAGCTGAGCCATTCATGCAGCCCCAGAACATGTCATTCGTGCCTACAGTGAATGCAATTGAGGCTCCTTTCATGAATATTCTTTCCTCTGATCAAGGGAGCAACTCCTTTAGTTGCTCAGACTTTAGCTGGGAGAATGATACCAAGACCCCTGACATAACATCTGTGCTTGCATCCATTCCGACCTCGACAGAGGTCGACGAATCGGCATTGCTCCAGAACAATGCCACTGATGCAGCAGGACCTCCTGTGATGGGTAATGCTAATGCTGATCTCGCCGACTTGGAACCATACATGAAGTTCCTGATGGACGGTGGTTCAGATGAGTCATTTGACAACATTCCAAGCTGTGATGGATCTCAGGACGTGGTTGGCAACATGGATCTTTGGACTTTTGATGACATGCCCATTTCTGTCAATTTCTATTGAGGGGTCTAAGGTCGATTGGTGCCTGTACATATAGACAAAGGGTAAGCATCTGCAGCTGTGGAAATAAATAATTGTTACACTTCAATTTACATTTCCATAATTATCCCCTGCTTCATATTTCAGGAATAAGTATTCTGGACATCAAGAAGTGCTTGTGTCAGGCGCCTCTGTTGAGAAGTAGTGATGTGTTTATATCTAGCTTAATTGCCCGGTATCAAAAGTATGGATTGCTCTGTGCCAAAGGATATATGTTCTGTACCCTACTTGAGTATCTATATGTTAAACTCGTATGAGTCTGTCACGCGTTATGTTGTATTTTTGTTTCTACCTTATTGTAATTGCTACATATAAGGTTGTAAAACTTCTTAATGTTTTAGCCAATGTTTGGTATATGATGCTTTGTTTTGCTAATACCAGTTCAGCACTTGCTGCAATACTGGGAGTCTGCTTGAGTATGTTGCCATGGTTGTTGGGCGTAATTGGCATCGCTAGTGACCTGCAAATACTGGCTCCACATGCAGCTTCTTGGTAACGTTGCATTGGATTTGTCAGGTATGCAAACACAACTCGTCAGTGAAAATCCATTGTCAGACATCCTTCAGTTATAGCGAACTCTTGAGATAATTACTTCTCCATTGTCAGACATGCCCCAAATGTGGCTTGTGACAGGTAATCATGGCCACTTTTGGATTTTTAGCTAGTGAGTAAACTGTAGAGTCATGAAATCATGCTTGGGTTTATGTTTATTTATAATAAAAATAAATGAAGATAACTACATGTGTGAGAGAATTGACCACACTTGGGCCTTTCCATTGCATTGATATATATATAGTCAAAATACAATCCTAAACATAAATGGGAGATCACACAAATAAGGACTCCACGATTTGGGGGCTTGTGACATAATCTTGGCCACTCTTGGATTTGTAACTAGTGAGTAAACTGTAGAGACTCACGAAATCATGCTTGGGGATCTGTTTATTTATAATAAAAATACTGAAGATAACTACATGTTTGACAGAGATTAAAAAAAATCCCGGACCAATCACATCTGTTCTTGTTCAGTGTGCTGTGCGAATATAATGGGGAATGGTAAAGATTTGAAACGTGTTATTAAAGATGAATGCTGCTACGCGTAAAAGGATTTTTCGTCTGATACTTATCCGACCTTGAAATCAATCCTTATGTATTAGAGAACAACAAAGTTCAGATGCACCAGCGATCCCGATTAAAGACCTTCTGTGATGCCTTCAGCTAGGTTTCTCCGAAGATGGAAGATGGAAGATGGAAATGATAAAGATTGTGGCTTCCAAAGCCAGAACTTCTGGGATGTTATCAAGTCTGACCTACTTCACTTGTTCGGTTGTCTCCACGATGGACAACTAGAATTGTTCCGGCTTAACTTTGGTGAAATTATTTTGTTACCTAAGATTAATGAGGCAGAAAAGATTCAGCAATTTAGACATATCTGCTTTCTTAATGTTAGTTTTAAAATATTCACCAAACCTGCTACGATTCGGTTGAACAGTGTGGCAGACCATGTGGTTCGCCCGTCTCAGACTGCTCTTATGCAAGGACGAAACATCCTAAATGGGGTGGCAATCCTACATGAAACGGTTTACGAATTGCATCGGAAAAAACTGAATGGGGTAATTTTGAAAATTGATTTTGAGAAAGCTTATGATAAATGAAAGGTTTTTCCACTGAGTGGCAGACGTTGATCCATAGCTTTGTTTCGGGAGGAAGTATTGCCATTAAAGTCAATGATGACGTTGGTAAATACTTCCAGACCAAAAAAGGGCTTCGACAGGGGGACCCGCTATCGCCAATAATATTTAATATAGTGGCTGACATGCTGGCCATCATGATTGATCGCGCTAAGTCTGAGGGCCAAATTGAAGGTGTGATGCCGCATCTGGTTGATGGTGGTTTATCTATTCTTCAATATACCGATGACACAATTCTGTTTATGGAGCATGACATCGAAAAAACTCGAAACCTAAAGTTAATTTTGTCGGCGTTCGAGCAATTATCGGGTCTGAAGATAAACTTCTATAAAAGTGAATTGTTTTGTTTTGGCGAGACTCAACAAGAGGCCCTGTTGTACGCTGAATTATTCGGCTGTGGGCTAGGCCAGTTTCCTATGAACTAATTGGGCATTCCGATCCATTATCGGAGGCTAACGAATGCTGAATGGGAACGGGTGGAGGAGAGACTTCAAATTCGTTTAAATAGCTGGAAAGGCAAACTATTATCCTTGGGTAGAAGATTGGTTCTCATAAATTCGGTACTAACTAATATGGTACTGTATATGATTTCTTTCTTCCAACTCCCCAAAGGAGTCTTAAAACGATTGGATTATTTCTGATCAAGATTCTTTTGGCAAGGTGATAGTGCAAAAAAGAAATATCGATTGACTAAGTGGAGTGTGGTTTGCCGTCCTAAAGACCAAGGAGGTCTCGGTATTCATGACCTTGAGGTCAAGAATAGAGTCTTGCTTGGTAAATGGATCTTCAAGCTTCTAGCTGAAGATGGGGTTTGGCAAACCCTTCTTAGGAGAAAGTATGTGGCCTCTCAAGTGTTATCTCAGGTTTCGTGGAAACACTACAAGAAATATGCTAACTTGTGACCCTCAATATTGGTCACAAAAATGGTCATGAACTGTCATTTGTGACCTTTTTGTGACAAAAAACGATTGGTCAAAAGATGAGCGTCACTAATGGTAGTTTGCGACCTTTTTTGGGGATTGGTCATAGACGATTGTGACCAAAAACAAAGGTCACAAATTTTATGACCAATTATTTTGGTCATTGCCAATCTGGCCAGTCCACGTCAGATCCAACGTGGCAAAGCTGACGTGGCAAAATTGTGACCAAACGAAATGGTCCTAAATCAGAATCAGCCCAGTCTAGTTTAGCCCTCTAAATGGGCCTGGCCCAATAATTCAGCCCATTTAATATTTTTTTCTCTGTGAATTCTGGACGGAGACATGGGCCAAGCCCAATAATACGGCCTTTTTGTTTACTGGGATTTTGGATTTCGGCCATTTTATTTAGGTGCTGGCCCCACTAGTCAGATTAGTCCCACTTGTCAGGAGTTTCGAAAATATTTAGATAATTTCGCAAATGGGTCCCACAGGTCTTTCGCACGTTTTCCAAATCATATATATTCAATATTCGAAATATTTCATCTAGAACAGAGAGAACAAATGAAATTCATCCAAAATATTTCATTCAGAACAGTGACCACATGAAATTCATCCAAAATAGCACAAAATTACAAGCTATACAAATACTAGCTACTATCTACTAACTGGGCGTTCAAGCTTCTTAGAAATTCTTCAGCCAGGAGCTCTTGTAGAAGAGGGGAACACCACTTTAGTACTTGTAATACCTGCTAACAACAAAGCAGAACAGTGAGAAAACATAGCTAGGACAAAATTACACATCTGCTTTGACAGTAGGTTCAAGCTGAAGAATTTGTCAATTATGTAGCTCAAAATGTGTATAACATCCTAGCACCTATCTGTCAAGTCATCTTACTAACTATGTAATGCCAAGATGATTTCCTAAATATAAATATAACAAGTGCATCATTCGTGTTCATGCTGACAGCTTGAAACAATTCACGATAACTCGAGAGACTCGTAAGTGTGAGATTACCCTTAGGTACACACATTTTGGCAAGTAGGTGTTCCCACGGCTTGAACATCAATACTCTGCAGTTGAAGAACACAAACCTCAAGTCAGTCAAATTAAAGAACCTACACGTTAAGCACATTGTGTATAAAAAACAAGGCACTTTGAGAAAAAAATACAACACTCAGACTTAGGTGTTGCTTCTCCTACCAAAACAGAAGCTAATTGACATGGAACAAATCCATAAAATAATTTATCTTGGGACAAATAAACTGCCGCTGTTATACATATACATGAATCAAGCTCAAGCTAGGGATCAACAGCATTGACCTATAGGTACCATGTCATAGTAGCAGCAAATAATGCAACATCGCAACACATTAATCTGAAGAACAAGACAGACAGGGTCATGTATTTATTTCAAACATTCGAGCTACTCGAAAAAGCTCGACGGCCAGACAATTGGGCATCAAGATGGCTGTGCGACAAGAAAGCATGAGGAAGGCAAGAGGCCCAATGGGAACCCGAGCTAACACATGAGAGAACTGTAGCCAAAACTATACTGTCCAACAATTATTAGTGCATATAGTATTCCAGTAATGCATATAAAATAGTGAGAACGAGTTCACTGAGAATCCAGGCATGTAAAATCTACGCACCAGCAAACAGATCTACCATAACATAACATATTAGAGGAAGACCATAAGGTACTGGGGTTCCGAGAGGCAAGGCACGAACCTTGACAATGTTGCCAACGAGTTAGGCTGTTTGCTCGTTGAGCTTGATCATCTCCTGGCTCTCCTTGATCTTATTGTTGAAGTTCTTGAGCTCCAGGTTGTTCCGCTGCAGGTCATCCTACACCGCCCACAAACAAACAATTCAGATAAACAGCGGCATAGATCATCCCTTGTTTGCTTATCTACACCAGATACTACTACTTGGAAGCGAGCAAATCATCATAGTAAACAGAGATGAGCAATTTATAATCAAATGCCAAAAAGTAATGCTCATAAAGTAAACTGAGCACAGGTTATTCCAAAGATCACTAACTGATTCATACATACAGGACAAGCAATTATACAATATAGTTAATACAGCATGTGTATAGTCCAAACAGTACAGATAAACATCACAAGAGGTTATCACACAAAATATGCAGAAAAGAACACCAAATCTGGGAAAAGTAAATCCAACAATAACCGCTTACACCGTAGATAGCTAGAAGTAAGCAGATATATGTTTTTTACTTGCTAGAATTTACAGAGACCACTGTCACTTTGCATCAGACTACAAATAGCTAGTAAGAGACCATAGAGTAACATCACTAGCTATTCAAGGATTTATAACAAAACTTTATCATAATCAAACCGCTTTAAGAATCTTTTGGAGAATTAGGGAGTACAATCTAGCATTAGCAGATTGTCCACTTTGAAGAATGAGGTATCTTTTGCAATGACATGACCACACAAAAATATCCAAATATTGAAGCTATGATTCAAATCACTTATCAAGCAACCAGTAAGCAATCCTAATCACAAATGAGAGTTTAGGATAAATCATTACACAAGAAATAGATTCATACAACAGATGGATCAATCAAGCAAATATTGAATCAACTAATCAAGCCACTGCAACAGAAATTATAGCGTGTACTACATCATGCGTAACAGGATCATCATGTACATAGCAACGAGAAATATATACATACAAGGAATCTGGCAGGATCCCAATCTCGAATCAAATGGGCCTGCAAGTAGAAACTAGATCTAAGAGGAAGGGGGGAGCGAGACGGGGTAGCTACCAGGATGAGGTCGAAGTGGTGGCCTGGTCGACCTTGACGAACTAGTCGTAACCGTCCGCCAAACCGGATCGGGGCGGTGCTTCCTTGGCGCGGAGAGGTTGAAGCAGCAGTTCTTGGTGCAGAGCGCATCTTCCTTGGCCTTGGCGATGAAGACGCCGTCGTGTTTGTGCGGCACTCGGTCGCTCCGCCCGCCGAAGCCCCTCCCGCGGCCTCCCCCGCCACCGTCGCACTGCCGGCCGAAACCCCCGGCCGCCGCTGTCGCCCCTGCCACCGAAGCTCCTGTCGCCGCTGCGACCGCCCGTGGAGAGAAAAAAAGCGGGTGAGACTGAGTCGAGGACGGGACGGAGAGGAAGAGGGAGGGTGGGGGTGTTGGTGTGGCCAGAGCAGGGAGCCGCCGCAGAAGGAGAGCGCCGCCGCCGACGCCTCGTCGCCGGGCCCCGCCCGCGCCACGGCTTCCGCGTGCAGGTCTGGCTTGTGGAGAGTGATGCTCGCGGGGCCGTCCGTCAGCGCGTCCCCACCGCCGCCGCATCTAGGCTTGATGGCTGGGCGACGGCGCCTCTCTCTCTAGGCTGATGTGGGTGTGCTCTAAAAGCGTGGGGTGGACTAGGAGGGCCGGGAGCTGGGGGGAGGTGGTGGCGGTGGAGGGGATCTGCGGTGGGCGGAGGTGGCGGATCTGGATCGAGGAGGTGGGAGGCGCGAGGTGCGGATCTGGAGGTGCGAGGTGGAGAGTGGAGGTGGAGAGAGCGTGACTGCGTCCAAAATATCTGAATCTCTCCCGCCTCTCGTTCCAGATAGGGTATAGACGGTCGCCTCTCGTTCCAGATAGGGTATAGACGGCCTGGATTGTTCCGTCGGATGTTGTGTGGACGATTTGATTGACGATCCGTGGGTGCCTACTTTCTGGTATCTGATTGGCTCCACCTCGTTTTTATTTTCTGAGTTTAAATAATGGAGTTTGTATTAAGTAACTACCATAATTTTATCGTAAACTGGCACAAGTCCATCCAAACATATTAGACCACATTTTATGCATAAATAATCAAATGATTGGGTTTAAAAGTTTTGACACTATTTTGACCCGTTTGACCATATATTGAAACTGGCATACGAAATTAAAAAAAATCAAATAAATGAAAAACCTTCGCATAGCGTCATGACATGTGACCTAGTTACCATTAAAAAATATAAACTTGCAATTCAGAAGTTTTATTGAAACGTGTTCCCAGAAACTTGCTATCATGAATAGACATGACTAACAAGCAGTGTTTCGAACACATTCATGACATAGTTTGTCGAAATGTGCCCGAATTGGGCACATGTGTGCATTGTGGCATGGCAAACAATGTTGCCGACCAGCAATTTTGACATGTTTCACAAAAAAATCCACTTTTCATTTTTTAAGTGCTAATAGCCTGACTTTTTGTGAAGCGGCTACCGAGAGTGTCGTTCAAAATGGAACCGATAAAATTTGTTCACATAGTAGACATTATTTTATGTATAATCACCAAAAAGTATTCATTTCTGAGCTCTCTACCATTTTTGGTCAATTAAACGGTTTCCTGCCGATTCAGTTGGAAATGGCTAAAATTTGAACTGCAAGTGCTATATATCTTGCCTGTTATTTTTTAGGAATTTCATTTCTAGGTTCACAACTAGTCATTTCATCAGAGATACACAAAAATCTTTGCATGATTCAATCACCACACACGAACGGTCACGGCCGAGACTTCGACTAGATTTTCAAACGAGCATACAAAATTAAAAAAAAATCAAAATAATGGAAAACCTTCGCGTAGCGTCATGACATGTGACACAGTTACCATAAAAAAATATAAACTTGCAATTCGGAAGTTTTATTGAAAACGTGTTGCCAGAAACTTGCTATCATGAATAGACATTCATAGCTTTTAGAACTAATAAGCAGTGTTTTGGCCACATTCATGACATAGTTTGTCGAAATGTGCCCGAATTTAGCACATGTGTGCATTGTGGCATGGCAAACAATGTTGCCGACCAGCGATTTCGACATGCTTCACAAAAAAATCCACTTTTCATTTTTTAAGTGCTAATAGGCCGACTTTTTGTGAAGCGGCTACCGAGAGTGTCGTCCAAAATGGAACCGATAAAATTTGTTCACATAGTAGACATTATTTTATGTATAATCACCAAAAAGTATTCATGTCTGAGCTCTCTACCATTTTCCGGTCAATTAAACGGTTTCCTGCCGATTCAGCTGGAAATGGTTAAAATTTGAACTGCAAGTGCTATATATCTTGCCCGTTATTTTTTAGATATTTCATTTCTAGATTCACAACTAGTCATTTCATCAGAGATACACAAAAATCTTTACATGATTCAATCACCACACACGAACGGTCACGGCCGAGACTTCAACTAGATTTTCAAACGAGCATACAAAATTCAAAAAAAATCAAAATAATGGAAAACCTTCGCGTAGCATCATGACATGTGACACAGTTACCATAAAAAAATATAAACTTGCAATTCGGAAGTTTTATTGAAAACATGTTGCCAGAAACTTGCTATCATGAATAGACATTCATAGCTTTCAGGACTAACAAGCAGTGTTTTGGCCACATTCATGACATAGTTTGTCGAAATGTGCCCGAATTTGGCACATGTGTGCATTGTGGCATGGCAAACAATGTTGCCGACCAGCGATTTCGACATGCTTCACAAAAAAATCCACTTTTCATTTTTAAGTGCTAATAGGCCGACTTTTTGTGAAGCGGCTACCGAGAGTGTCATCCAAAATGGAACTGATAAAAATTGTTCACATATTAGATATCATTATATGTACAACCACCAAAAAGTATTCATTTCTGAGCTTTCTACCATTTTTCGGACAATTAAACGGTTTCCTGCCGATTCAGCTGGAAATGGCTAAAATTTAAACTACAAGTGCTATATATCTTACCCGTTATTTTTCAGGAATTTCATATATAGGTTCACAACTGGTCATTTCATCATAGACACACAAAAATATTTGCATGATTCAATCACTACACACGAACGGTCATGACTAAGACTTCGATTAGATTTTCAAACAAGCATACAAAATTCAAAAAAAATCAAAATAATGGAAAACCTTCGCGTAACGTCATGACATGTGACCTAGTTACCATAAAAAAAATATAAACTTGCAATTCGGAAGTTTTATTGAAAACGTGTTGCCAGAAACTTGCTATCATGAATAGACATTCATAGCTTTCAGGACTAACAAGCAGTGTTTTGGCCACATTCATGACATAGTTTGTCAAAATGTGCCCGAATTTGGCACATGTGTGCATTGTGGCATGGCAAACAATGTTGCCAACCAGCGATTTCGACATGCTTCACAAAAAACCCACTTTTCATTTTTTAAGTGCTAATAGGCCGACTTTTTGTGAAGCGGCTACCGAGAGTGTCGTCCAAAATGGAACCGATAAAAATTGTTCACATAGTAGATATCATTATATGTACAACCACCAAAAAATATTCATTTCTGAGATTTCTACCATTTTCCAGACAATTAAACGGTTTCCTGCCGATTCAGTTGGAAATGGTTAAAATTTGAACTACAAGTGCTATATATCTTGCCCGTTATTTTTCAGGAATTTCATATATAGGTTCACAACTAGTCATTTTATCATAGATACACAAAAATATTTGCATGATTCAATCACTACACACGAACGGTCGTGACCAAGACTTCGACTAGATTTTCAAACAAGCATACAAAATTCAAAAAAAATCAAAATAATGGAATACCTTCGCATTGTGTCATGGCACAATTTTAATACCCGAATTTAGAAGTGGATTTTTGCCTTTCATCTTTTTATAATTTAAAAACCTTGCATGGGTTTTATCTTTCATTTAAATTTAAAAGAATAATCCCAAAATTTTATTTCAAATTCCACAAAACCCTATATAAAGCAATATATAAGCTTTTGTATTTTATTTTGACTAAAAAACTTCCATAATAGTCTATAATGACAGAGGACTTCTTTACAAATTTTACAAAATTTGTTTGGTTGAAATTGAAGTTCAAAATCAAAAGTTATAAAAGAAAACAAAAAAGAATTAAAAGGAAAGAACAAAAAAAAACCAGCCGTGGTGAGCCGGCCTAGCCCAGAAGCTCAGCAAACCATTGGATCTCCTATGGGCTGTTGGCCCACTCGGTGACCCGCAATTTTAAAGAAAAATAAAGAAAGAAGCCTTAGGCCAAGGCCCAAGAAACCGCCACATTCTTTAAGAAGGCTGAGTGCGGTACCCAGACACAACCGAGTTGGTGGCCTGGCGGTAGGAGTACATCCGTGGTGTAGTGTTGGTCGCGTGTTCGAGTCCCTGCGCGCGCTATTTATTTCTGAGTTTTGTTGCTCTATGTGGCGGGTCCCACTTGTCTGTTTGGTGGATCCCGCATGTCAGGTCGGAGGTGGGTCCCACTTGTCAGGTCGTAGGTGGCCATGTGCCAGTCCGTGGTGGGTCCCGCATGTCAGGTTGGTGTGGGCCCCGCGTGTTAGTTTGGTGGGTCCCACGTGTCATGTCAGTGGTGGGTCCCATGTGTCATTGGATAGGCGGTGTAGTTGGACTTCATGGTCAACAAGTCAATGTGTGGGTCCCACATGTCAGTGATAGGTTTAAATCGACACATGGACGTGACACATAGGCGAAAATTGACATGTGGACATGACACATATGTGAAAATGCTGAGTTGGCTGCCCCGTCATTTCAACGCATCACAAATTAGCGAGTATGACCATTTAAATTGGTCGTAATCCACCGAAAATAAGGTGGTAGAGCACAGCTGTCTGCATTATGACCAATTCACGTAAGCAGACTATGACCTTTCTGACTAAATTGGTCGTTATAATTTCGGGTTTGGACCCTCTCAAACAGTTTGCGACCAATTGGTTCGAAATGGTCATAGATCTATGACCAATATTTTCAGGGTCACTATCATAAGGTCACAAGTTGGCATATTTCTTGTAGTTAAACCAGGAGATTCACACTTTTGGGCTGGTCTCATGGCTACGAAGAAGTTTTTCTTCCCACATGGGTCTTTCTCCATTAGGGATGGATCGGAAATTAGATTCTGGGAGGATAAATGGTTGGGTCAAACCTCGCTCCGAGAACAATACCCAGCATTGTATAATATTGTGCGATACAAAGGCGATACACTCGCGAAGATGATGGGAACTTCCCCACCAAATGTCTCGTTCAAAAGAAGTTTATTTGGTCCTAGGCAAGCATCTTAGGATGCTTTACTTCTAAGACTAGACTCTGTCCAGTTGACACAGGGCTCAGATAAATTTCAATGGAATCTCACCAAGAATGGTACATTCTCGGTTGAATCCATGTACAATGCGTTAATTCATCCGGAGGTTCCATTAGATAATAACAAGAAAATTTGGAAGATGAAGATACCGCTTAAAACTAAGGTGTTTGCGTGGTACCTTCGTCGTGGGGTAATTCTTACAAAAGATAACCTTGCCAAGCGCAATTGGCACGGAAGTAAAAAATATGTCTTTTGTCATCATGACAAGACTATTAAACATTTATTCTTCCAGTGCGATTTTGGTAGGTCTATATGGTCAGCCATCCAGATAGGTTCTTCCTTATTACCCCCAAGTAGCGTTGCGAATATTTTCGGCAATTGACTGAATGGCGTGGATCATAGGTTTGAACTTCTAATTAGGGTGGGAGCGATTGCCGTTATTTGGTCGCTATGGCTATGTAGAAATGACAAGATTTTTAATGATAAAGATGTCTCTGTTATGCAGGTTATCTACCGGTGCACAGCTACGCTTCGATCATGGTCAGCCCTGCAGCGTGTTCAGCACCGCGACCTGTTTTTGGAGGTTTCTTCGCGTTTGGAGGCTGCAGCAAGAGAGTTCTTCTCCCAACATGGATGGCAGCATAGTCGACGGATTGGACCTCCACCACCTTAGGTGTCTCTATAATTTCTCATTATGATATGTAATTCGCCGTTTTTTTACTTGTTACGGAGTTGTGAACTTGTTGGGGCTGTGTGCATCTTAGTTATGCCGAGACCCGGTGTAATACTTAAGACTCTTTAAATAATAAAATCTCTTTATCGAAAAAAGCCGGATAATTAAGAACTTGAGACTGTGTTTGCATGCCTCCATTCTCCGATGCCTCCCATATCTAGTCCCACTACCGGCACCGAAGGTGGCAAAATGAATTTCATATCAGCCAGCTTCTCTGAAATATCGAGGCACTTTGCATTACTTGTCCTTATTTATAATAAAAATAACTAATAAAGATAACTACAAGTTTGCCAGAGCTCGAAATCAAGCTGATACTTGTCCAACGTTGAAGTCAAGTCGCACGGGATTGTTCTGACAAACATCGGATTGGAAAAGTTGTGCAAACAACAATTCCGATTAAAGATCTTCTATGGTGTCTTCATCTAGGTTTTCGCGAAGTTGAAAGACCGAAATGATAAAAATTGTGGCTTCGAGAGCCGAATGACTTTGAATGTGAGACTGAGTTTGCATGCCTCCACTCTCTGATGCCTCCCATGTCTAATCCCACAACCGGCACCCAAGGTGGCAAAATGAACTTTGGGTGCCGAAATGATCTTCTCAGCCAGCTTCTCTAAAATATCGAGGCACTTTGCATTAGTCATTTGTATTGTGATTGTTGGATCATCTCAAGGCGCACGGGATTGTTCTGACAGACATCGGATTGGAAAAGTTGTGCAAACAACAATTCCGATTAAAGATCTTCTATGGTGTCTTCATCTAGGTTTTCGCGAAGTTGAAAGACCGAAATGATAAAAATTGTGGCTTCGAGAGCCGAACGACTTTGAACGTGAGACTGAGTTTGCATGCCTCCACTCTCTGATGCCTCCCATGTCTAATCCCACAACCGGCACCCAAGGTGGCAAAATGAACTTTGGGTGCCGAAATGATCTTCTCAGCCAGCTTCTCTAAAATATCGAGGCACTTTGCATTACACATTACTCACTATATAAAAGCCGGCCAAAATCGTGGCCCCTCCGCGGCCGTGCTACTGTTGCTATAGTGTTGAACAGTGCGGCCACTTTTACAAAAAAACCCCGAAAAGAACTGAATCATAATTTTCGCAAACTTCAGGGACGTTTGTGCAAAACTACCACATAACTCCACCTTCCTCCTCTCTCCTTCTTCGCGTGCGGCCGGAGGTGCTGCCGCCGACACCGCGCCATCCCGCCGCTGAACGTCCTCCAGTTCAGATCCAAGACTACCCGCGGGGCCGCGTCGACCTCCTCTCCATCTTCGCCAAAAAACGCGACCTGGGAACCTCGGACGCGCCCGCGGCGAGGTCGTTTTCGCCGTGTCCGTCCGCCGCCGCCGCGCTTCGATTCGACGCCTTCTCGACCTCGCCTTGCCCAGCGCCGCCACGGTTCGGCTGCCCGCGACGCGCCGCGTCGAATGCGCTGAGCCGCGTCTCCTCTATCGGCCTCAAGCGACGGCACCATCGTCGACATCGCCGCACGGCGAAGGAGAGGAAGGTGGCCATTACTGACGTCGTCGGATGACGTCAGCAAGCAAGGGCCCACCTGTCAGACTTCTATTCTTTTCGTATTTGTTTTGTTAATTACGAAATTCCTGACATGCGGGCCCCAATTGTCATACCTTTAATAATAAATGCATAAAAAAACTAATATCTGTTAAATTCATATCTTTAAACCCACAATTCAGAAGAAAAAATTAAACGATATACTCAATTAAAAAAAAACAAAAAAAAGAGTCTTCAAACAATTTTGTCACGTATTTCCCACGATTTTTCACTTTTACAAACGAACAAGAAAAACAAAAAAAAAATTACTTTTTTTTACCCACCCACGCTCATAATTTTGACACGAATTTTAAAATTAACACTACATATTTAACCTCACAACAAACATATGTAAGTTGCTTACCCACGCTCATAATTTTGACACACATTTTTAAATTAAAAATAAATATTCAACCTCACAACAAACATATGTACATATATATATGTAGATTTGTATGTAAGTTGCTTAATCTTATTTGCAATAAACATCTCAAAAACAATTATAACACAGTTTCCAATCTTGAAAATAAGTTAAATTTTACGCAACAAAATTAACTATCTATTCTATGTATTGAGTTAACTGTATTTAATCTCAAACATATCAAAATATATCAAACATTCATGCATATTTTCCCTAAACAACATAACTTCAATAATAAATACATTCAAAAAAGCTAACATTTGTTAAATTCATACTTTCTACAACATAATTCATAATAAGACAGACAATACACCAAAAAATACATAAATATAGGCGCGCTCCGCTGCCCATTTGATAACACTGATGTATCAATGAGCCTTCGATGTTCAATATGAACGAACCATTAAAATACAATAGGATCAATGGTATTGCTCTGGTGCACACATCTAGATTTTAAGTTTGACAAAGATATACTCCCTCCGTTACAAATTAATTGACTTCCATAGGTTTCATTCCAACTTGCTAAAACATTTATAACTACACTAAAATATATCAAAATGCTCACAAAAAAATAAATTCAAAACAACTAAACATTTCAACTTGCTACAAAAAAAAGGATACACTCTACAATACATCCACATAATCTAAATGTAATTTCAATTTGAACATTTCAATTTGCAGAAAATAAATAATACTACAAAATCAATAGTTCAAAATCTATCTACCAGAAAAATATGCAAAATATATCAAAATGATCAGAAAAATAAATTCTATTTATTTGTAGCACAATACAAACATTTTTGGACATTTTAAAAATCGGTAAGTGGGACCGGTTGACAGAATTTAATTTTTTCCTAAACTTCCAGATTTTTGTTCAGCCTTCAAAAATTCATAACTAATTCATTTCAAATCAGAAAAAAATATAATTAACATGCCTAAATGTGCATTAAAAATGTAATCTGTCCATTCATATCAAATTCGTGCATGTTTGCCAAATTTTGAAAATGTTAATTTAAAACAACGAAACAAACAATTTTTTTATAAATTCAGAGACTGATCATGTACAAAAGTTGCAACAAACAAAGTAAACAATTCACACAAAATCCATGCACCCACACTAAATAAATAAGCGTAATCTCTCATTAGGTCCTCTAAAAAACATATCGCAATTTGTCAACAAACTTTACAAAAATTGCAAACAACCCTAAAACAATTTTTCCGAGACAAATTCATGCCTCCAAAAAAGTATTTTATTTCAACGATATTTACGGTCAAAATTTCAAAACCGTAACTGCAACTCTGTCTGATTTATTTGAACGATATCTACATTTTTAATAGCACAAAGAAAAAATCCATTTAATAGCACAAAACAATTATTTCGCAACAAGCATTCAATATTTCTAATAAATTTCAAAATAAATTTCAAACAAGCTTCTCCTAAATTTTCCCAACAAAAATTCCGCAACAAGAATTTTACCCCAGGAAATATTCAACAACATGAAAATATTATTTCCCCAAGACTATTCAACAATATTCACGACAGTTTCAAATACATTCCATACATGTCTCTCCAATTTTCTTTTCCTGAACGGGTTTTGCTGCATTGACTCGATTCAAATTACGCAGACAGATACATAACATATCCAAACCACTACAGCCAGCACGACGTACGTCCTACAAATTTCAAATTTATGAAAATTTTGAACTTTCCACACAAAAAATGCACCGAACAACCATTGTACACAAAAGTGAAACTAACAATTATTTGAAATTAAGAATTTTTCGAACTTCCCGCATGAACTACTAAATGTTCATTTTGTTTAAATTTTGTTGGGTTTGTTTTCCAAATAATTCTTCTATTTTCTCACTAAAAGAAAAAAAACCAAACTTTCCTGAATTGTAGACTCGAAAAAAAATGTATTAGCACTAACTACGTACTTAAATTAAATATTATTTGAAAAATAGAAACTTATTTGAACACTTTGGAGATACTCCAAAACATATCAACATGCTCCGAGAAATAAATGATACTAATTAATACCAAAATACGAACATATTTAAACAATTCAAATTGACTAATATTTGTATACAATCTAAGTGGACTTCATCTAATTATGGATTTCAAATTAATAAATGCTAACAAAATACATATTCTCTGATTATGTAGTTATCTTACAAATTTATGAAAAAATACAAACATTTCTGAACAATGCAATTTGCTAAGTATTTCAATATACCCTAAACGACAAATTACAACAAATTTAAACATTTTCAATCCAGACGGGTACGCCGTGCCGCCACGCCAAGTTACCTAAATTTTTTGAAATTAACAAATGTTTAAAGATAATTCAAATACATTTTCTCTAATTACGGTAAAAAAATTATGCAACTTAGAAACATATTTAAACACTTCAATTTTCCAAATATTTGAATATTCTTTAAACTACAAAAAAAATGCTCATAAAATATCAACACTACCTACGTACAACAAAACACAAACATAATTAAACAATTCAAAATGGTCAATATTTCGATGCAATATAAGTAAACTTTCCCGAATTGTTAACTCGAATCCAAAAAATATACATTACCGTTAACTACATGTTTAAATTAAATATCATTTAGAAAATAGAAACATAATTAAACATTCCAAACCCCACTAACTACATACTTAAATTAACTATCATTTAGAAAATAGAAGCATAATTAAACATTTCAAACCACTAAAATATTAAAAATACTCCAAAACATACCGACATGTTCAAAAAAATTAATGGTACTTATTAATGCCAAAGTACAAACATATTTAAACAATTCAAATTGGCTCATATTTACATACAATCTACGTGAACTTCATCTAATTATGAAATAATTTAAATTTAACAAATACTCACAGAATACATATTCTTTAATTATGAAGTTATCTTACAAATTTATTAAAAAATACAAACTAACAAAATCGCGGCGTGACGCCCCGTTAAATTCCACTAGCCTCTATTTATAGCAAGAGCAATGGAACTGTACATGAATTGATCTTGTACGACGGCCATACAGAGCTTGGTCCTGTTGTACTCGCCATATGAAGGCCACATGTTCGTTGATTTGGAATTGTACTGAACTGTACAACCACTGTATTTTGGTTGGTGAACTTGTTGAGATCGACTCTTTGTATATATAGTCGGTGAAGAAGCGCGTGTGTGCTGTGTCGGCCGGCTAACGTGGAAGTGTCGACATTTCAAGCTGATAATTTGTATGTTACCAGACCAACATGCTCCTTCCTAATACTTGTATCATGTCCATTTGCTATACACGAATTTTCTGGTCAGAACAAGGTTGCTGTTAAATGCAAGATCCTCACATAATTTTCTCAATTCGTACCTTCTCAATTGTATAGCTTTTCGAAAAACTGAATTTTAAACCGATGAGTGAAAATTGTAGAGAGGTATGCAAACACAACTCGTCAGTGAAAATTCGGACCTCCTCACATAAGGTTGTACTTGATCTGCTGGGTATGCAAACATAACTCGTCAGTGAAAATTAATTATCCTTCAGTTGTAGCAAACTCTTGAGATAATTACTTGTCCATTGTCAGACATGCCCCAAATGTGGCTTGTGACAGGTAATCATGGCCACTTTTGGATTTTTAGCTAGTGAGTAAACTGTAGAGTCATGAAATCATGCTTGGGTTTATGTTTATTTATAATAAAAAAATGAAGATAACTACATGTGTGAGAGAATTGACCACACTTGGGCCTTTCCATTGCATTGATATATATATAGTCAAAATACAATCCTAACCATAAATGGGAGATCACACAAATAAGGACTCTCCACGATTTAGGGAATCAGGAGGATATGTCACGCTACGTGACATATCTGTCTAACACTCCCCCGCAGTCACAACGGGAGGAGGACGGACGTTGAGACTGGACCGAAAATCCAGAAACAACGGTGATGGTAGACCCTTCGTCAAGATGTCGGCGAACTGTCGAGACGAGGGAACATGAAGCACTCGGATCTGGCCCATGGCAACACGATCGAACGAAGTGGAGGTCGATCTCGATGTGTTTGGTGCGCTGGTGCTGAACGGGGTTCGTAGACATGTAGACGGCGCTGACATTGTCGCAGAACACGACCGTAGCAGGAGGAGTGGGTCGATGAAGCTCGTGGAGGAGTTGACGGATCCAACTAGCCTCGGCGACGGCGTTAGCCACAGCACGGTACTCAGCCTCGGCGCTGGAACGAGAGACCGTGTGTTGCCGCTTTGAAGACCATGAGACAAGGTTGTCACCGAGGTAGACGCAGAAGCCCGACGTAGAGCGCCGAGTGTCGGGGCAGCCAGCCCAGTCGGCGTCGGTGTAGGTGACCATGGAGTCCGGCGAAGACGAGTGAAGCTGAAGTCCATGAGAGATCGTGCCCTGGACGTAGCGCAGGATGCGCTTGATGGCAGCCAGGTGCTGCTCGCGAGGGTCGTGCATGTGAAGACACACCTGCTGGACGGCGTACGCGATGTCAGGGCGCGTGAAGGTGAGGTACTGCAGAGCCCCGGCGAGGCTCCGATACTCAGTAGGGTCGGAGACGGGAGCACCGGCGGTGGTGGCGAGCTTCGGAGACGTGTCAACCGGCGTCGACGCGGGCTTGCATGCAGTCATGCCGGCTTTGTCCAGAATCTCCGCGGCGTACTTGGCTTGCGAGAGGTGCATGCCGGAGGAGTCGCGGGTGACCGCGATGCCGAGGAAGTAGTGAAGGCTGCCCATGTCCGTCATGGCGAACTCGGAGCTGAGAGAGGCGGTGATCCGGTCAAGGAGACGCGGCGAGGAGGCGGTGAGGACGATGTCGTCGACGTACAGCAGAAGATAGGCCGTACCCTCTGCACACTGGAGAACAAACAGTGACGTGTCGGAGCGCGAGCACGTGAAGCCGGTCGAGGTGATGAAGGTCGCGAAGCGCTGGTACCATGCGCGAGGGGCCTGCTTGAGACCGTAGAGCGAACGGTTCAGGCGACAGACGTGGTCGGGGCGAGTGGAGTCGATGAAGCCGGTCGGTTGGCGACAGTAGACGACCTCGGCGAGCTTGCCGTGGAGGAAGGCGTTCTTGACGTCAAGCTGGCGAGTCTCCCATTTAAGGGAGATGGCGATGGAGAGGATGACGCGGACCGTGGCCGGTTTGACAACCGGACTGAAGGTCTCATCGAAGTCGACGCCTTGCTCCTGAGAGAAACCGCGAAGCACCCAGCGTGCTTTGTAGCGGTCAAGAGAGCCATCGGGCTTGAGCTTGTGGCGGAAGACCCACTTGCCGGAGACGATGTTGGCGTTTCGAGGAGGAGGCACGAGATCCCAAGTGTCGTTGCCGAGGAGAGCGCGGTACTCCGCGGTCATAGCATCGAGCCAGTTAGGATCCTTGAGAGCAGCACGTGCGGAAGTCGGAACCGGAGAGTACCTGCTGACAGAAGCATGCAAGTTAAGCCGCTCACGGGGTGGGACGCGGATGCCGGAGGTGCTACGCGTGCGATGCACGGGAGGAGGCGGCGGGGGTGGGGGAGGTGGCGGTGAGGGCGCAGGCGGTGGTGAGGGCGCGTGCGGCGAAGGTGGAGGGGAGGGGGTGCGCGCGGGAGGCGCAGCCGGGGGGACGACGAGGGGGGAATCGTCATCATCGAGGAAGTCGTAGGAGGCAGCTGAAGGTTGCTGGGACGAGGCGAAGGGAAAGGTGGACTCGTCGAAAATGACATGGCGTGAGATGATGATGCGGTGGGTAGTGAGGTCCATGCAGCGATAACCCTTGTGATGGGGAGAGTAGCCGAGAAAAATACATGCGCTAGACCGTGGGGCGAGTTTATGAGGCATGGTGGCTGCGGTATTGGGATAGCACAGGGAACCGAAAACGCGAAGGGACGAGTAATCTGGGTGGGTGTTATGAAGAGCGAAGTACGGAGAAGGAGCACTAATGGTTTTGGTGGGAAGGCGATTAAGGACGTGAGTGGCGTGGTGGAGAGCTTCTACCCAAAAGCGAGGGGGCAAACTAGCCTGAAATAGGAGAGAACGAACAATATCGTTGACGGTGCGGATAATGCGCTCGGCTTTACCGTTTTGTTGGGAGGTGTATGGGCAGGAGAAGCGAATGTGTATACCGTGCGCGGCGGCGAGAGAGTGGAGTTTGGCGTTGTCGAACTCACGACCGTTGTCCATCTGTATAGACGCAAGAGGTAGGTTAAACTGGGTTTGGGCAAAAGCGCGAAACGAGGCGAGCGAGGCGTAAGCATCAGATTTTTGGCGTAGAGGGACGGTCCAAAGAAAATGGGTAAAATCATCGAGAATGACTAAGAAATATTTATTACCAGAATTACTTAAAATTGGGGACGTCCAAAGATCACAGTGAATTAACTCAAAAGGGCGAGTAGTTCTAGTGGTGGAAGAGGAAAAAGGCAAACGTACATGGCGTCCAAGCTGACAAGCATGACAAAGAGTACTATGGTTTTTATTGCAAGGTAAAGAAATATGCTGCGAAAGACGACGATAAGCGTCATGGCCGGGGTGACCCAAACGACGGTGCCAAATATCATGAGGGGTGGTGTGGTGGTGAGAGCACGAGGCGCCGGTGGCTGAAACGAATAAAGCTCCCCCGTACTATTGCACCGAAGAAGCTCACGCCGGGTAATGAGGTCGTTCACAGAAAAACCAAAAGGGTCAAAATTGACAGAACAGTTGTTATCGGTAGTAAATTGACGGACAGAGACAAGATTTTTAATTATGCGAGGAGTAACTAGAACATTACGAAGATGAAGAGAACGATCAGAAAAAGAAGAAGGAAGGGAGGCGTGCCCGGATGCGGAGACGGAAACAGAGGAGCCGTCTCCGACAGTGACATGACGATAAGGAGGATGTGAAGAGAGAGAGGAAAGGATACCGGGGTTGTTGGAGAGGTGAGCGGTGGCGCCGCTGTCCATGACCCACTCCGGGGTGGGGGGCTGCAGCGTCATGTTGGTGAAGGGCGACGCGAGGGCGGAGGGGTCCCAAGTGTGCGCCGAAGTAGGGGGCGCAGTGTAGGAGGAGGCGACGCCGTACG
Organism: Poa pratensis; assembly: GCA_947311845.1. Classification (NCBI taxonomy): domain Eukaryota; kingdom Viridiplantae; phylum Streptophyta; class Magnoliopsida; order Poales; family Poaceae; genus Poa; species Poa pratensis. The sequence continues at coordinate 6,750,029 of CAMZMU010000105.1, read as the reverse complement.
GGGCGCCGTAGAAGGCCTGGCCGTGGGGCGCCATAGAAGGAGGCCGCGCAGTGTAGGAGGAGGCGACGCTGTACGGGGCGCCGTCGAAGGCATGGCCGTGGGGGACGCCGCTGTGGGCGTTGTAGAAGGAGGCCGGCGCAGGTGGTGGTGCGGCGGTACCGGAACAGAGCGTCTCCCTCCCTTTCCTCTCCCCAATACAGATCTGAGAGGCGATTTTGAGAGTCCACCGTCGGTCCACCTCTTTCGCCGGTGAGGCGTGGGTTCCCTCCCCTCCGTCGGCTGCTCCGGCGGCAGGAGGGTGGGGGAAGCCCGTCTCACGGCGTGTATTCATGGTAGGGCTTGGCAGGTGTCCGGCCGGCGGCGCTTCGGAGGCGGAGGTGTTGTTTGTTCGTCTGTTGTTCGCGCAGATCCCCTCCGGCGGTGGCGTTCCCTAGGGCTTCACCGACCTGCGCGCGATTTTCCCTGCACCACGGCCAAATCCAGGTATGCGGTGGATCTGGATGCAGTTCAATAAGAGGATGATACAGAGGTTCTTCGCGGCGGCGCCGGCGTTCCCGGCAGTAGTCTCTTCGGAGGCGGTGCTCGGTGACTTCCCGTCTGCGGTGTGGTGGGCTCCGGCGATCCAATGTTTGGGGAGCTTCAGCAGCGGCGCGCCATCGTCAGCTCCGGCTCGTCGTCGTCGTCATCGGGATCCAGAGGGCTTCCTTGTAATTTTTCCTTTGTTTCTGGACCTTTCTGTAAGTTTGGAGAATTAATATATCATCCCTTTCGCAAAAAAAAAGGTGGTGGTGCGGCCATGTAGGCGTGGGAGCGAGGGCCCGGGTGAGGGACAACGCCGAGGATGTTGATCCCGGCGCCGTGCGGCGGCATGGGCCACATCGGAGACGCTCCGGTCCAAGGGTGGAAGGGGGTGGGCGCCATGGAGGAGGAGGGAGAGGAGGAGGAGGAGGGAGAGGAAGGAGGAGAGGGACGGTGGCGGCGGCGACCGGCTATGGTGCGGCGGCTAGGGTTAGGGAAGGAGAGGAGGCGGAAGCGGTTTAGGGCTTAGGACGTGTTTAGGCTGATACCATGTGAGAGAATTGACCACACTTGAGCCTTTCCATTGCATTGATATATATAGTCAAAATACAATCCTAAGCATAATGGGAGATCACACAAATAAGTACTCTCCACGATTTAGGGAATCAGGAGGATATGTCACGCTACGTGACATATCTGTCTAACAACATGTTTGACAGAGATTGAAGAAATTTCCAAGACAAATCACATATGTACGTGTTCAATGTGGTGTGCAAATATAATGGGGAATTATGAAGATTTCAAACGTGTTATTAAAGACGAACGTTGGTACATGTCCGACGATTTTTATCTGATACTTGTCCCACCTTGAAATCAAGCCTGATATATCGGCGGACTACAAAGTTAAGAAGCAACAACGATTCCGATTAAATATCTTCTGTGATGTCATCTTGCATGCCTCCATTCTCCGATGCCTCCCATGTCTAGTCCCACTACCGGAACCGAAGGTGGCGAAATGAATTTCAGATCAGCCAGCTTCTCCGAAATATCGAGGCACACTTTGCATTACTTCTTCCTATTTATAGCAAGAGCAATGGAACTGTACATGACTTGATCGTATAAGACAACCATACAAAATTTTATCATGTCGCCATATGAAAGTCACATGTGCATTCAAACAGTACAACCACCGCGTTTGGTTGGTGAACTTGTTGAGATCAACTCTTTGTATATACTAGTAGCCGTGCACGTGCAACGCACGTCTTCAAAATATAAATGTCATTTTTCTATTTTAGTGATTTTTTTTGTTACCAGAGCAATAATTTCGAACGTATAATGATGCACAAATAACATAGAATGCATACACATTTCATCGTTCAAAATCCACAAAGCATAAAATAATAGTTATTATTTGCAAAAATATTACAGTTGAACACAAGTTTATTTATTTCATGAAAATCCCTTATTTTATGCGACCAATAATTTCTCGTTCCAAGGCATGAATATTGTTTATCGCCTTTTTTTTGTCTCTTCTGCGAGCTTTTTACACCGAGCCATAGTCCAAATCTCAATTTCTTATATTGTTTCGAGAGTCTACTACTCCCTCCGATCCACTTTAAATGTCGTGAAAAATGAACTAAGCCGGTACAACACCTAACATAACTGGTGACAGTTATTTAGGATCAGAGGGAGTAAAATGACAGCTAGTTTTGTTCTAAATTTTTCATATGAGCCTATTAAGTAGTATTAGAGTTATTATTCAAATAATGATACAATATAGAATAAGTTAATGATACCAAGCGAAACATACATGTCTAGAAGTGTCAAAAAATATATTTCTTGTGCTCTATAAAATTTAACATTCATATACCACAAGATGACCTGCAATCCTGCATGATTGTGGAATCTAAATATAAAAAACAATTATAATTCTTACAAGTAGATTTATAAAAACTCTCAAATGATCATGACTCAACATTTCTTTGTGAAACCCACGCACCCCTGCAGCTGAACCAGACTAAAAAAAAAATTGGGGAACGCCGCACACTCCACTCCCAGTTCATTCTTCACTGTCCCTTCATGTCTCCCCGCCGTTCCCCATTTCCGTGGTCGCCAGCTCCCTCTGTCCACCCCCTCAGGCCGCCCCTCCCCTTCATCCCCACCAATGATATCATGCGCACGTCTCCATAATATAAGTCCCATCTCTAATTTAGTGAGTCTTTTGTTAGCAAAGTAATAAATTTAATGATTAAACCGTGTAAGGTTATGTGAATAATATACAATCCACACATGTGCATCACTTATAATTCACAAAGCACAAAATAATTGTTATTATTTGTATAAATATTACAATTCAACATTAGTTTCTGGAAATCCAACCCTACGTTCTAAAGTCGACTGCCACCTCACTTCCTTATTTGTATATCCAATTGAGAACAATTATAGAAAACTTTGTTTTAAATTAAGAATTTAAAATCAATAGGATCTTCAAAATCATAATATAATCTTAACATGCTTTTTTTTTCTGGAAATCCAACCCTACGTTCTAAAGTCGACTGCCACCTCACTTCCTCACTCCCCACTCCCCATCATCGTCCCAAGCTTTCCCTCTCTATCTCGGAACCGGCTCCTCTAACGTCAAGAAGAGAAGTCAGAGCCTGACTTTACAACTAGCAAACGGCCATCTCCGCTCCAGAACACAAAAAAAGGGAATCTGCCCGCACCGGCCACCCACTTTTTGGAGGGAAAAGGCCCCGCCTGGACACACCTGCGCGCCAAAATAGACAAAGACCACCGTTCTTCCCTCCACTTATTTTCTCTTGTGCTCACACTGCGTACCTTCCTCTGTTCTTCCTCTGTTCTTTCCTCTCTATTCTCTTGATGGATCAACACAATAACGATTCCTGATCAAACAAATAACACATTAATTCCGGCGAATCGATGGAGAACCAAGATCCAAACAAATAAGTTAATTTTGGATTTTTTTTTCTCAATCAAAATTTTGCATGCTGCTAGATATGTGTTCTAGTGAACTTTTCACATGCTGCCGAGAACCAAAATCTAAACAGACCTCCATTTTTAATTTCTTGCTTACTTGTTTACTCGATAGGGGGGAGGGAATACCTAGCTGGAAACCTCAGTTATGGATGAAGTTCAACACCGTGGATGAGGCATGGGACTTTTGGGAGTACTATGGAGGAAGGATGGGTTTCAGTGTAAGAAAGAGATATACAAATACAAGCAAAATCGATGGTGTAGTGACTTCATGCAAATTTGTTTGCTTCAAAGAGGGTAAAAAAGCGACTGATAAAAGGGATAGTCTGACTAAGAGAGGGCGAGCTGAAATTAGAACTGGCTGTGAGGTTCATATGTCAATTACAGTGGACCGAGAAGATGGAAGTTATCAAATATTTGATCTGAATCTTGAACACAATCACATGCGTCAGCTGCCAGAAGCACGCCACTTGTTGCCATCACAAAGAAGAATATCTCAAATTCAAGCTTTTGAAATTGAAATGGCTGATGACTCCGGTATTGCACCCAAAAATGCTCATGAGTTTGCTAGTCGACGGGTTGGTGGACCAGGAAGTCTAAGTTACACACGCCGAAATCATAAAAATCATTTGCGAACAAAGCGCCAAAGAGAGTTGAAGTATGGTGAAGTAGGTAGTATGCTAAAGTATTTTCAAGACAAGGCCATTGAGAATCCTTCGTTCCGATACATTGTACAGTTGGATTGTGATGAGCAAATAACAAATATATTTTGGGCTGATGCCAAAATGATCATTGATTATGCTCATTTTGGTGATGTTATCACTTTTGACACTACTTTCGGGACAAACAAGGAGTACAGGCCATTCGGTGTGTTTGTTCGATTCAACCATTTCAGAGAAACAACAATATTTGGTGCTTCTCTTCTTTATGATGAGACATTTGAATCTTTCAAATGGCTTTTTCGAGCCTTCTTATCAGTACATAATCAGAAGCAACCTCGCACCATATTTACTGATCAAGATAGTGCAACGGAAAAGGCAGTTGAGCGTGTATTTTTAGAATCAAAGCATGGATTGTGCACTTTCCACATTATGCAAAATGCCATCAAGCATCTACCTAACAAAAAGAAGGATGAAGAAATCGAGGACAGCCCGGAAGAAGGGGGTGATGAGAAAAATGGATCATCTCTTCTCAAAGATTTTAGTGCTTGTATGTATGAATATGATGACCAAGAAACATTTGAAGAAGCTTTTAAGGTGATGAGAAGTAAAGTGAAAAAGCAAACATGGATGGATAGCATTTATAAGGTAAAAGAGAAGTGGGCACAATGTTTTATGAGAGAAGCTTTCACTTTGGGGATGAGAAGCACACAGCTAAGTGAAAGTTTCAACAATGACCTAAAGAACCATCTCAAGTCAGATTTAGACATCAACCGATTTTTTCATCATTTTGAAAGAGCCGTTGTGGCCAGTTCTCAATATTTGAAGAGGAACACAAAGTTATTGGAGACAAAACCCTACAAACAACTTCATGCAGTTGTGGCCAGTTCAAGAGAATTGGAATATTGTGTGGCCATGCTCTAAAAGTTCTTGATTTGATGAATATCAAGTTGCTGCCGACACACTATATTGTAAAACGATGGACAAGAGAAGCACGGTCAGGATCCATCAAAGATTGTCGCGGAAGGACAGTAGTTGAAAATCCAAACTTGGCTGCCACCATCAGATGCGATTATCTTTCCCACAAGTTTTATAACTTGACCACTCTAGCAGCCAGCTCTGAAGAGTGTTGTATTTTAATCGAGAATGCACTTGATAGTGCTACTAAACTTGTGAAAGAACGATTGGGTATATGCACAACTAATTCTGAGCAGAGATGTGATGTCCAGGTGACTCCAGAAGTATCAAATGAATTGTTGAGTGCTGCACGTCTCAAGAAAAAAGAGGCTCAGAAGAAAAGCTCAAAAAGGAAAATGAGTTTCCTTGATAGACAACACACGATAAAGAGGAAAACACCATATGCTCACAAGGAAAAAAAAGGACATGCCAACAGAGGCCGTTACAGTGGAGAATGGTGCCTCAGAAAGTTCAGAAAGCAAGATCAGGACAACACCAAATGAACCGGCCTCTGAAAACTATGAGTTCATGGGAAGTTTCACTGATCTTTTGACTGGTCCAATTGCTGAAGACATCGACGTCGATACATTCTGATTATGATCTGCACTTTGTAAAATATTTTGGATGCTACTGTTGTCTATTTCATTAAGATTCAGAAGGTTGTAATTAATTATTGGCTATGTTATTGAGCTACTGAACTAGTCTGATTCAGGCCACTTTTGTTTATTTAGTATTGTGAAACTAATCGTGAAGAAACTCAATTCAATCAGATTTCTGAATTAATTGGGAGTCTTCACAATATAAGAATTGCTTGAATTGGGATCATACTTACCAAAATTCACGGAGAGGCAGAGGAGTTTCAGAGCGGGCTGGAAGCGCAAAGCAGGTGCAGAACGGAGGCGCGTGCAGCGGCGCCGGCGTCGGGGACGAAGGGGCGAGTCGACGAAGCCACCGCGGCGACGCTGGCGATTCACCGTCGTCCATGGTGGCGCGGACACCAGCACGGCGGCAAGTCGACGGAGGCGTGGGCGAGCCGACGGTCGCGGGCATGGGCGAGCCGTCGGCGACGAGCGCAGTCGACGCAACGGTGGCACTGGCAGCTAGGCACGCGGAGAGAGCTAGGCGGTGCTGGCAGATTCCCTTTTCTTTTCCTTTTTTGTGTGTTCTGAAGCGGAGGTGTCCGTTTGCTAGTTGTAAAGTCAGGCTCTGACTTCTCTTCTTGACGTTAGAGGGGGCGGTCATGCTTCAGGAGACCATGATATCTTTTCCTGTGAGCAGAAGCAAAGCAATGATATCTTGTGTACAAACAATAAGGTGGAAATCAGATTAGTAATAAGTACAAAATTAGACATGAATTGTCTTTCTGATATAGTCTTGCCACTAATCTTCTGAAATGTAATCATTTAATAGTAGTGGAGATGTGCACTTTCTTTCGAGAACTAACTGAATCCTCAGGGTTTAAAGCTTATTTATTCCTGCTTTGTTTTCCTGCTGCAGCTATGATGTGATACTGGATAATTTGCAGCTACGATCCTTCAACAGTGCAGAAGATTAAGGGTTTCACAATCGATTCAGCGCTCGTAGTGTCCCCGATCCTCAGGTAAAAACTGTAGCTAAGCAAAACAATATGCAAGTGCCATTTATGAAGTACAAAATCCGAGGAGCAATTTCTGGTTTATGACGCACGTCTTTAAAATATAAATGCAATATCTGGTTTAATGAGTTTTTTTTGTTACCGGAGCAATAATTTTAAATGTATAACGATGATAACATAGAATGCATACACGTTGCATCATCTTAATAAATCCACAAAGCACAAAATAATAGTTGTAATGTGCAGAAATATTACAAATCAACAGAACTTGAAAGTGATAATTAAAAACCAAATTCTAAATAACATAACATCATCCACTATTTTATTTCATGAATGTCCATCTCTTTATGCGATCAATGATTCCTCGTTCCAAGGCAGGAATATTGTTTATCGCCTCATTGTCTTCATACTTCAGAATATGGATTAAAAATCGCCTTTTCAACTCCAAACCATCCTACATATGCATGATATACAACATTGTCATATAAAATTCATGTTCAAAGTGTAGAAAATGAGCATGGTTAAGAATATTCACCGTGGGTATCGGACAAAAGGACGCTTCATTGTACCATGAGTGCATTAGATTAAAAACTAAATAACCAGAGAGAGCACTGCATTCATATGTAATGTCAGACTGAGCGATTGAAGAAATCCAAGTAAGGTTATATTTAAGTGAAAAGCTTCATACCGGTGTGAGTTTGTCGTAACAACAGGGACTTTCCGTCCCCATTTGGAGATGTCGTCCTTCCATTCAGGATTTGCCAGTCGAACCGCAAGGTTTAACTTATTGCAAATTTCCATATTCTTCAATATGTGCACCCCCCAAGTCGGTCTCGGAAGAGGGTCCAAAATATAGATAATTTTCTTCTTTGGATCCAGAACGAACAATATGAATATGCCAAGAATGTCATAAGGCAAGTAAATCTGTAATGAAATGTATGGAACTATAAATCAATCATCTTGATACAAAATTAAGCACTATCATGACCGAAGTATTAAACTTTCACCATGCCACATTCTGATATATGATATTCATTGCTATTAGGCCAGCTATGAAATAATTTTGCTAACCGATCAAAATCAATCCTTCCAGGACCACTCTTGTCTTGTGCACAATGTGACATCATATAAAATAAATAAAAACATTAGTAATATGAGAATTTTTTTTTGATATGTAATTGAAATAATTAACTTACACAAAATTTCAGATCCATATAGTGAACTGGAATGTCACGGAAAAAGTTGATCTCGTGGCACGCCAGTATGCGTACAGCCATGTTGAAGCAATCTGTGTCCATATATTCATCTTTCAGCAATATGTTCTTTAACTGTCTTAGAGTTAAGCTGATATGATAAGGTTTAGAGCTTATCACCCATTCAGTCCTGTAAAAGAGAAACCCGTGACTATAATGACACATGTATAACATGAAATGAACTGAGAATAAAAAATGTGACTTACTCCAACGAAGGGACATCATCAACCATGTTGATGTATAAGCAAAGCAAATCTATTAAATCATCGTTTGTTGGTTTGATAAATGGTGAAAGGACCCATAACTGCGACAAGAGCTCAACATCTGATGGTGAGGTAGATGTTTTTGGTTTTTTGGAGGGAGCATCCACAATCATACAGTCAGTGGGATCTGTGTCGATGTCGTCGTCTTTAAAGTCTCGGTTTCTTATATCATCATCATTCAATTCCGAGTCGACTAAAATGACAGCTAATTTTCTCACATAATTTTCTCAATTCGTACCTTCTCAATTGTATAGCTTTTCGAAAAACTGAATTTTTAAACCAGTGAGTGAAAATTGTAGAGAGGTATGCAAACACAACTCGTCAGTGAAAATTCGTACCTCCTCACATAAGGTTGTACTTGATCTGCTGGGTATGCAAACATAACTCGTCAGTGAAAATTAATTATCCTTCAGTTGTAGCAAACTCTTGAGATAATTACTTCTCCATTGTCAGACATGCCCCAAATGTGGCTTGTGACAGGTAATCACGGCCACTTTTGGATTTTTAGCTAGTGAGTAAACTGTAGAGAGTCATGAAATCATGCTTGGGTTTATGTTTATTTATAATAAAAATAAATGAAGATAACTACATGTTTGACAGAGATTGAAGAAATTTCCAAGACAAATCACATATGTACGTGTTCAATGTGGTGTGCAAATATAATGGGGAATTATGAAGATTTCAAACGTGTTATTAAAGACGAACGTTGGTACATGTCCGACGATTTTTATCTGATACTTATCCCACCTTGAAATCAAGCCTTATATATCGGCGGACTACAAAGTTAAGAAGCAACAACGATTCCGATTAAAGATCTTCTGTGATGTCATCTTGCATGCCTCCATTCTCCGATGCCTCCCATGTCTAGTCCCACTACCGGAACCGAAGGTGGCGAAATGAATTTCAGATCAGCCAGCTTCTCCGAAATATCGAGGCACACTTTGCATTACTTCTTCCTATTTATAGCAAGAGCAATGGAACTGTACATGACTTGATCTTATACGACAGCCATACAAAATTTTATCATGTCGCCATATGAAAGCCACATGTGCATTCAAACAGTACAACCACTGCGTTTGGTTGGTGAACTTGTTGAGATCAACTCTTTGTATATATAGGCGCTGGAGAAGCGCTTGTTTGTTGTGTCGGCTAACATGGAAGTGTACATCTCAGGCTGAGTAGTAGCTTTGGTAAATTTTTTTTTTTGCGAAGGATCAGACAACATTACACTTCCGAACTTACAAAAAGACCCAGAAAAAACAAGAAATTACAAAGAACTCCTTCTTCTTCTAGGTCTCGACGGAGACGACGTAGAGGAGCCGTCGGTGACGCACCGCTGCCGCTGCTCCGCTTCACGCCTTGGATAGGAGCCAGCTCCGTGGCAGACGGGAAGTCGCCATACGCCGGGCCCGAAGACCCTACTCGCCGGAGCGCCGTCATCGTCGCAGGAAGTAGAAACGCCGTCTTCAACCAGATCTTCAAGCTTCGGATCCGCCGCCAGCGCGGATCCGGCTGGAGCCCGACGAGGCGAACAGATCCGTAGATCTGCAGCCTCGAGAAAGCCAGCTGCGGCGCGACGGAGCTCCAAGGAACACCACCGCGAGAGGGAACGCGAGCCAGCACCAAAACCTCCACCGACGCCTCCTTCACCTCCATGGCGCCGCCGGCCGAGGACCTACCTAGCCCTACACTATGTACAGGCCGGGATCTACGGCTTCCCCAACCTCCCGCCGCCGAGGCGGCCGACGGAGGCGAAGGAACCCGCAGATCGCCGGCGAGCGAGGTGGGCAGACGGGTCGCTTTCAGAAATCCGCCTCTCCTGCTACAGTGGCGAGGGAGGGACGCGTCCAAGTCGCTTTTTTTAGCCAGAAAACACTGTCCAGTTTCGTCAGTAGCTTTGGTAATTAGTATGTTTTTAAGATAAAAGGCATGAATGTCCAACCTGAAATTAATAAGGCCCCACAAGTTCCACACATAGTCATGACACACGCTACGGCGTACAGCTTAGCCATAAGAAGCATAAAGAAAACTAGGGGGACTGATCGACAAGATGATCATCCCTAAGACGGTGACCAAAGAGCAATGGTCCAACACCAGGGCGAGGGTGATTTGTGGTATACAACCGTCTTAGCTCTTCCACCGTCCCTTCGAGCTTTGGCACGTCTTTCTTCTTGGCGGTGAGGGACCACAGTTGTAGGTAAATCAAAGTTTTGAAAATAACATCAGCTGGGTGCTTAATCACTTTGCGTTCTTGCTACAAAGCCCAAGATTGTACTATAAAAAGAGACCACGCCAGCCTCCGATGGATCTTAGCTAACGGGGAGATGATGGCAAAGAATTGTGCAAAATTGTCCAGGCACCTATTGCACCCTAGCAATTGGCGCAGCATGTGCCAAACGAATTTTGCTAAGGAGCAGCTAAAGAGAATGTGTGTGGCATCCTCCGCCGTCCCACATAGAGCACAGTTTCCATTTGAAGGTCCGTTTCTCGTCGCAAGTTGAGTTCCCGAAGGTAACCTATCCAAAATCAGCTGCCAAGAGATGATTTAATGTTAAGCGGTAACTTTGCCTTCCAAATGTTCTCAAAATGCGCCTGCATACTACTTGACTTTGCACCAAGACCGAAAAGATATACATCCGAAAACTGATTTTCACATCCAAAAAGTTGACGAGGAAAGAAATAAGAATATATGTGCCGGCACGCAAACATGGTACAGATCAATGTTTCTCAAATGACACCCAAAATATTCATGCTTTGTCCACAATAGAAGAACAAATATATAACAGCGGGAGTAAAACTTCTTACTGAAAATGGTGTACACCAAAAAGCTACATGTTGTTGATGCCAATGAAGATAAGAAATCCTCGAGGTACGGTTACACACTCATTCTCCTCGACAAGCTCCCACATCTCGATCGGAAGAGAAGAAAGCGCCTTCGACAGCACACAAGCCACTTTCTTTTTCCGTGACGCCTCGATATACGGTTGCACACCCATTCTCATGATTTTATTTTATGATCTTATTTCGTAGCTCCAATAGTAGCACACGATTCGGGTCGGTTGCCGCATGGGCCTCGGAACTGGCACTCACAAATCTTAGATTCTTCATGTTGTTCTTTGCGACAATTGACATGCTCAACGACCCACCGGAGCCCGTCGAGTGCGCGATAGGATGACTTACACCCAACCGCCGCCTTCGAGCAAGCCAACCCACCAAGCCAGACAAGCGACCACCGGAGCCCCAAGTATCCTCAAGGGTAGGCGGGGAGGGGTTTTAAATTGCCTGATATGAAATAAGTGATGGCAGTTTATGGACTCGATCTATTTGGTTTGGGTTAGTTTAATACTCGTAATCCCTCCGATCCATATTAGTGGGCACAACTTTGTCTAGATACACATGTATCTAGTCTAAATACTTAACTAGATACATATGAATTTAGACAAATCTATGCCCACTAATATGGATCGGAGGGAGTACCAAAGCTTATGTCTTAATGTTTGAACGGTGAATGTGCTAGTAGCTTAGTTTGCAAAGAATTTGATATTCTCACTTGATGGATCGGCGCACATGGTCGATCAATCACGCTTTGCACGATCTCAGCCTGCAGGTGAGCACTTCACGTTCGCAGACCATCGGATACTGCAAATAGTACACGACGTGCAACTCAACTAACTAAGCCTCACGCACGATCGTGTTCAAATATATCCTGATGCTGATTCGATCCATCAAGTCGGACTGTGGGGTGGAGAAATACCATAAAATATAGTTCATATTTATATTTCGATGTGGCCACTTGCAAAATCGATCACTCCCCCGTTCCTAATTATAAAATGTTTTAGATGTTACACATGTTGTTTAGATATATACACAAATGAATGAACATACACATGAAATGTGTCTACATATATTTGTGTATATATTAATAAAATGGCTATATGCATCATTTTGATGCAGAGGCCGGGTGCCCAATTTCTAGAAAAGACATTTGTGTACATGTGTATGTGGACAAAGTCTAAAACATCTTATATTTAGAAACGGAGGGAGTACTAGCTAGTACTATTTGAGTTTGATTCGTTTATGTATATTAATTCGGCCTGACAACTAAATAGCAAAGTTGTTCCAGGAAACTTGAGCCTATAAAAGGGCACCAACTCGAGCGAGCAAGGAGATCACACAAAACACACACACACACACTAGCTAGCTGGAATTGCTTAGCTTGCACGGATCGATGGCGATGATGAAGCCGGCGATGGCTACCGCCGTGTTACTGCTGCTGCTCCTGGTGGCGGCCTTCTCCGTCGAGGGCAAGACGGAGGACTGCGTCACCAACGGTGGCCAAGATTGTCTAACCGTGGCTAACGGCGATCAAACGGCGGCCTCGCAAGTTGGATTTGCCGTGGACTGCTGCTCCATTCCGTAGGGCGAGGATATACCCATCAATTGCCACTCAGATATCATTTGCACCCTGGAGCACCGCCCGTAGCCGCAACAGATCGGCTTGGATTTTTATTGCCCAATAAAAACTTCCATGGCGTCAGCCGGTTTGTTTCTCTTATGTAAACTAGAAAGATACCCTGCGTGTTGCAGCGGGAACCCTTTATAAATTATATTGTGTAAAAAAATTGTATAATAGGTACGGTATTATAAGTTTTCTAAATAATATGCAAAATTCAACTTGTCATAGTTGAGATACTAAATTTAATCGACATGAAATGCGTGTTTATTATAAATTATTAATGTGGATAATTAGATGGTTAAAGAAATGGATAATGTAGAGTTTTGATGTAAAGATTAATAAATATTAATGGAGATGACATGGACAATTGATTGGCTAAGAAGGTGGATGATGTGGATAGCTTGCATGTGGAGATAGAAAAATATTAATTACACTTAGTGGGGTTTTGTTTTATAAGAAGTATAGATATACTCCAGTTTATTAAGGAGAATGGTCATGTTTGGCCGTCGTGCCTGACAAAAAGGGAGCCAGCTTCCTTATATGTATTTCTGTTTGCATACTATATATATACATATAATTTACAGCACTTTGTGTGATCTGTTACATGTTGCTCGATGAGGAGATAAACCGTGAATTTGATGCCAGTAAAATCATTTCTGCACCAACTTGTACGTGCTTCATTATTATAGTTTTGAAGTCCTCGTTTTAAGTCCTTTGAATACACACCCTGTACGTCTTGATCAATGGTATTTGTTCTAGGTAGTTATGCGAGAAACTCTCTGGAATGAACAACTATCGATGTATCATGGGAATGGATGAATAACCGCATCTTTGCAACCAAGTCTCCTCCCTTGCGTTGCAACTTGCGTCGTCTTGCATCCGTTCATTCCTTCAGAACAATGCCACTAATGCAGCAGTACCCTCCTGTGATGGGTAATGCTAATGTTGATCTTGCCGACTTGGAAGCATACATGAAGTTCCTGATGGATGGTGGTTATTATGAGTCAGCTGACAACATTCCAAGCTGTGATGGATCTCATGACATGGTCGGCAACATGAACCTTTGGGCTTTCGATGGCATGCCGATGTCTGCCGGTTTTGTAACATCCTAAGTTTTTTTTTCAAGAATTTGAAAAATCAGAAAAATTTAAAACTTTTGAAAACTATATGTATTTTGACTTGAAAAGAAAAATCATGCATTCATCATCTTCTTGTCTTGTTTGCATTTGAAATTTCAAAAGTTGGAATATTATTTCCACTTGAAAACATATTTGGTAAAACAATATGAATGGGCCTTATTATGCCCTATATAATATTTTTGATTTCTAGAATATTGTCAAACCCTTTTATTATAATTTTGGTGTGTTTGTTTTGATTATTTTATTTTATTGAAAATATATGTCTGAAATAAGCTAAGTTCGAATACTTACATTTGTGGTATTTTAATTGGCTTTAATAAACCACAAATGATTTTATTTAAAACCTTATTTTTAAAATTGACATGAATATGTCAAATAAACCTTTATACATTATTTGAAATTCGATTTTTGAAATGTTTTGGAAAAATGTATTCGAAAGTTCTAAAAGATAAGTTTTGATTTTACAAAATTTTAGAAACTGGTTTGAATTGATTTGGACTTTTAAATCAAAAGTTATGAAGAAAACAGTAAACAGATTAAAGAAAAATGTTTAAAAAAAAAGTCGACCGAAGTAATTGGGCCGAAATGAAGCCCAGCCAGCAGCGATCGTCTCTCGCGTTCGAACCCGATGGAAATTCCAGCAAAATCAGGATTTTACAAATACTTTCCACTTAAATACGAATATCTTGACAAATATAACTCCAAATCTGGATCCGTTTGATCCTACGCGTTGATAACTTCGAGGTCAATCTTTTCCACCGACCCTTGGCCTATATAAACCCCTGTAGCCGCCGGCATCTCTTCCACTTTTCGTTCCACCGAAACCCTAATCAGCGAAATCGTATTTCGTTGGTTTGACGACCAAGATCATCTCGAATCGCGACGGAACCTGAATCATTGTTGTAGATCTCCTCAATACCTTTCCATCCCGGGAAGCCTCAACTCTTTTCATCAACCGTGGAGCAAGAATTTCGAATCGCCATCCTTCCGATTCGAAGTCGTATTTCTTAGATCTATTCGCGCTCGTTTATTCAAATCGAAATTCCTACGGTGAGAAGATAGATCTAACCCTTATCTACAACTTTGCTGTTGAACACTTTTTGTTTTGACCTACGGAATTTTCTGTACAATACAGATTGTGTTTGAAGATTTTCGGAGAGGACACAATCTCAAATCTTCGGGCCGTGAAAACGAAAGTTGTTCCCCTGATCAAGACCTTTCTTTTGCCCCAAACCTCACCTCATTTGGTCGAGCGATCTAGGAGATATTCGCGTTCGAAGTTTCCGACCAGAAAAGTATTTTGCGATTTGTGACCAATCTATTCATCCACTTATGATATGATTGTGATAGTTAGATAGAGCACGTAATTATCTACAACTTTCATGTAGATTATTTTTCCATCCGAGCAACTTGATTTTTTAGTCAAAATTCGTAGTCAACCGTAAAGTCAGCGCCCAGTCAGCGCTTCGTCATCGCCACGTCAACGGTCAGAGTCAACAGTCAACCGAAGACCGGCAGTTTTGCAGAAAAGACCATGAAGATTAAAATCATCATAACTTTTTGATGGCTTATCCAAATTTAGTAAACTTTATATTTTTGAAAAGCTTAGTACTTGTAGAAACTTTTGACATAGTTAAATTATGTTTTGACAAATTCTAATTGGTTCAAATTTTAAATTGGTTTGTTTAAGTAAATTTAACTTAACTTGAGTTTTATAATTTATTTTAGGACAAATCCAATTTTCTATAGCTTTGTTTATTTAATACTTGGCCGTAAGAATCATCAAAATATTTATGTAGATTATTTTTCTGCGATTTTCTATTTATTTGTATTTATCCTCTTTTAGGAGGATTTTTGATCATATTTAATGATAAATTTTTTTTATTTTCTTCACCAATTTTCGAGCTAATTTAACTTGAGTATTTTGAAGAGTTGAGGTGCATTAGAAAGTACTTAGAAATTTTTTGCATCTCAATTCATCAAACTTTTCCTTAGAAAATTTAGTTAAGTTATTTTTTTGCCAATATTTTTCCTTAGAAATATTAGGCATCTCGAAATGGTTAACTTTTCCTTAGCGAAATTTGATATGCTTGAATGTTGGCCCTATTTGACCCTCCAAATTGAAAATCACCAAGTTAGAACTAGTGAAAACCATGAAGGGCAAGAAGATGTTGCATCAACATGAAGCTAGAAGGACAATGAAGGACTTAGCCAAGAAAAACAGACTTCGGAAGCATCTCCAATAAGTAAAAGCACTTAGAAGAAAATCAAGAGGAACTTCAAGAAGACCAACCACCTATTTTTCTTTAAGTCTTTCTTTCTTTCTTTTTCTTCCTCTCCATTTGACTTAGTGGTGTAGCAAGCTAAATTTAAGACCAGCCCTGGTGGTACCAAATGATGAAGTCTGCAAAATCATCAAGTCCTACAAGAAGCAATGGAGTCACCACACCAAGGAAGGAATGACAACAAAGATTGAAGATGATCCTTGAAGACCAACTACATCCTTCTCTCTTCTATTCTTTTTCTTGCTTCCTAATTCTGCCCTTCACTTTTGAACATAGACCAAGTCCTTGTGTTTATGACTAAGTCCCTTGAATACTAGTTGAAGATTCTTTTAAGTTGATTTTATCAAGTTTATTTTTCCCAACCATGACCTTGACCTAGCCAACTGGTTTAAGTTATTTTGTCCATGTTCCTCAAGTTGTTTTGCACATCATGCATGTCATATTTCCTTAGAGTATTTTTGCATATCATGCATGGCATATTTTTCCTTAAAAAGTTTTTGGTATGATTGCATGTTTATTGTGGCTTGTTTGATGTGTTAGAAATTTCGGAGAGAGACGAAGGCTTTTGCAACTGCTACTCCTGCTCTCCCTCTTGCCAAGGCAAGTGGCACACCCCCATAAATTTCCTAAGTATTTTTCTATGCATGACTTAGAGTATTTCTTTATATGCATGGGTTGGATAGTATTGCTATGCTGAAACTACAATATCCTTTTCAATAGTTGTGTCTAGAATCCTATGATAACTTAGTAGAATTATTGATGCTATGCAAAAGTGTTTTATTGAAAAGCTTAATTCTACTAAGTTAAATAAACACCTGGGTGGATTTGGGCTTGATTGGCTGTTGAGAGTTGAGTGTTGTCCCGATGGGATATTCACTTGTGGATTGCCACCCAGGAACAAAGGGACTCAAGTTTTCTCCAAGTGAAGATGCTTCCAGTGCAGCCACTTGGTATAATGGCTCTGCCTTGACTAAGTAGTTCTAGGAACCTGATTCCGGCAGGTCTCAGCGGATGAATGTCTTGTATGGGTCTGCCCAGAGGAACAGGGGACTGTTACCCAAAGGTCTCGTCTTAATCTTCTCCTTTTCCCGATCACTAATGGAGTGTGGGGATAGTTTGGGTTGGTTAAGTCATGTGGTGAACGTGCACAACCTCTCGAGAGTTAAAAACTAAGTACTTAGCCGTGTTCCCGGTTACGGACAATTTGAGCAGCTGATCAAGGATGTCAACGAGGGCTCCCAACATTCCAATTTCTTAAGTTAAAATTTTGAAGGTTGAACAAAGGTAGACAAGAGGGTGGTTTTCATGCCATACATGTTTTGATAAAAGAAAAGTGTTTTATAAAGAGATAGGAAAAATTGGTTTTATGCAAATTAGCCTTGAACTCCACCAGCCAAATATGCATATAGGTTATTAGAGTTATTCTACTAAGTGTCCACATAGTGTCACTTGCCAGTTCCATTTTTAATGGTTCTGACCCACTCTGTTGCAAAATTTTATTTGTTGCAGATTGTTCTGACAACGAGTGAGTTTACATTAAGTGTTTCGAGTCTGCAACCAACATGTTCGCCTGTGGCGCATGAAGATGATGGAGACTCCATGAAGAATAAATTTCCGCTGCTTTACTCTTTCAAAGCTAGCTTCGTGCTATGCAATTTGTAATGAATATTTTCCTAAGTACTGGATCCGCGTGTAATAATTGATACTTTGTTGTGATATTCATCGTAAACTGTGTGTGCAAATGAACCGATCCAGGGGTTTGCACTATACACAGGGATCTTGCCAATTTTCTAAGTGCAGGTCCGCTACAGGTTTCTACTGAGGGATCTTAGGTCAATTGGTGCCTGTACACATAGACAAAGGGTAAGCATCTGCAGCTATGGAAATAACTCACTGTTACACTTCAATTTACATTTTAAGAATTATTCTCCACATAATTTTCAGGAATAAGTATGCTGGACATGAAGAATTCTTGTGTCTGAGCAGTAGTAATGTTTTTTATGTTTAATCCTAGCTTAATTGTATAAGACTGGAATGTGTTACGCTGCATTTTTGTTTCTACCTTGTAATTGCTACACAAGGTTGTAAAACTTATGAAATTGTAGTCAGTGTTTGGTATATGATGCTTTGTTTTGGTAATACCACTTCATCATTTGCTGCAGCCCTGAAGTCTGCTAGGGTATATTGCCATGGTTATTGGGCGCAATTGGGATCCGTATTGAAATGAAATTGCGCCAGTATTATTCTTCTAAATTCATATGTAAATCTTCAATTGTAAAAGTATTGAAAATAGTGGCTGAAAAGTAGCTTCTAGGTCACGTTGTATTGGACTAATTTGCTGGTATGCAAACAAAAATTATGTCCAAGTGAAAATTAATCATCCTTCCTTTAGTTGTAGCAAACTCTTGAGATAACCACTCCATTGCCCCAAATGTTGTACATTTGGGGGCGTCTGGCATGTAATCTTTGCCACTTTTGGATTTTTAACTAGTGATCAGACTGTGGAGTCATGAAATCATGCTTGGGTTTCTATATTTTTTTTATAAAAACAATTGAAGATAACCAGTACATGTTTGGAAGATCCCAAAAAAAAATCCCGTAGTAAACACATATGGGGAATGACAAAGATTTGACACATGTTATCGGAAGCCTTCTCTACTTCCTACATCTAGGTTTCTCTGAAGTTGAACCATAAAAATGATAAAGATTGTTGCTTGGAGAGCCGAAGGACTAAGAGTGTAAGGCTGAGTTCTCACAGAATACACCTTGGAATCATATTAGAAGGAGAACCTTTCCCCTGATGGCGCTCTCGACCCCTTCGTCCTCCTCCCCCATCGCCGCCCCCTCGTCACTGCCGTCACCGGCGGCGAAGGGTACTTCTGAGGGCTGCGGTGGTCCGAGACCGCCGGCTGGGGTTCGCGTGGACTTATGCCCCACGAATCGCCAGCGACGCCGTGACCGCACGCGGAACCTCGAGCCCCCACCATGGCCAGCGGACCGAGGTGTTGTCCCTCGGCGCCATGGCCGCGCTCCGACGCGTGTGATCCACATGGAATTGGTGAGCTCAACCTCTGCTTCCCCTGTGCCTGCGCATGGCGCAAATGAGAGACTTCAAACCGCTTCAGCCTCCCCGATTCGTGCTGCTGGATGCCCGACACCTGGCGAATCTGCCACCATTGATGGGGGCTTGGTGCTGGCGCAATCTGAGCAGGCGTCTACCACGAAGAGAGGCGTAACCCAAGCCTCTACGGGCTCAACTAGGGTTTCGGACCCACACGTTCCTCGCCTGTTTTGGATCCGGCGAGATCTCTTCGTCCTTTGCTCCTTCACACCGGGAGACTGTTTTCCGGCTGATATCTCCGACTCCTTCCACCATGAAATCAGCGCTTCCAAGGATCTCTGGGGCCTTGACCGCTTCCGTGCTACGTTTGTGGAGGTGGTCAAGTGCCCTCCAATGGCGGGCGTCGGAGGTCCTCAAGGCGGGCAGGCGCGCCCTCCCCTTCGGCAGCAGCGGCCTCCTCCACCCCGGCCTAATCAGCGACAACAAGGACCAATCCAACCGCCACAACCTCAGCGCCCTGCCCATGGTCTGCTTCAGCAACAACCGCGGCCGCAAGCTCAGGTTCCACCCCCTCGGCCTAATCCTGCTGCTGCACTGGCTCCGCTGCTTGAACAAGTCCTAGATCCACGCTATGCTCAGATGGTCTGCTTCAATTGCGGCGAACCTGGCCACTTTGTGGGTAATTGCATCAAGCCGAAGGTGTGCTTCATATGTAATGGTGACCATCCAGTCAATAATTGTCATGCTTGGGTTAATTTGCATCCGACTGCGACTTTCTTCGGTAGCTGTGCTTCTGGATTGGGTTTCTATCATGTTGATGTTCCTAATGAATCTGAAACAAGGTGGCTTAACTTCAGGAATTGTGGCTTAGTGTCAATCAAAACCAGAGATGTTTCCGTGTCTGATTTGGAGAAGAAGCTAACTGACATTTTCTGCAAACTGAAGACCTGGCCATGGCAGATCAGAGAGATTGACCCTAAAACATTTGTGGTCAGGTTCCCGCCGTGGAAGATGTTTCTGAACTCATTGAACTCCCCACATTTGCATTAGAAGAAGGTGGAGCTACTGTGAAAATCATTAAGTGGGATGGTGATGTGGATGCTTTTGGGAAATTAAAGGAAGACTGGGTTCAGATTGAAGGAATACCATCTAAATGGTGTGCTTGGAAGGTTTTTGCTCAGATCACCTCCTTCTTCGGGATTCTGACTGATGTTGACTGGGCTGGCCTGTTCAAGAGTTTTTACAAGAAAGTGAGAGTCAAGATTGCTTGCAGAGATCCCACGAGAATTCCCTTTGAGAGGATGGTGGAGATGAAGAAGAAACTGTATGTGCTGGGCTTTAAAGTTGAGGGTTATGAACAAATTGATGAAGATGCATATGATGATCTTGAAGAGATTGATGTTGATAATGATAACAAATTTGATCAGCTGGATGATGGAGCCATCTCTAAAGAAATGGTAGATGCTGAACCAAGATTGGCAACCCCTATGGATAAAGACAAGCCCGTGTCTCAGACTGCCCAGACCCGAACTGTGAATGCAAAAACTTGCCATGAATTTCACCCTGATTTCCTCTCGGATGCAATGATTTCTATCAGTGCTGCTAGTTACAAATAGGATAAGATGCTTACTGCAGAGAACATTGATGAGACTCCTACTCAAATCCCTCCTTTGACTTATGAAGAGGTGATTACACAGATGTCAAACAGCAAGTCTGACATAAGTAACATGGAATTTGCACTTAATCAGGAAGATCAGAGTGTGAATGATACTATTTCTTCTGAGATGTTCCCTGATCAAATGACGCCTTCCAATCTCACAACTGGCGATGCTGCCACTGCTACTAGAGTTGCCTCCCCCACCCTCACCCCGGTTGTCTCCAAGCCGGATGATGTTTCTGAAGAACTTACTCCCAATCAACAATACTATACTCAGCTACTGCGAGGGATAGATCAAGCGGAATCTGATGATGATGAACCTGATGAAACCCATGATGGTGAGAAGATGGACATGGATCTCATCCACAAGCTTCACTTGGATGCTGTGAAGATGGACCTCCAACCTTTGCTTCAGAAGGCTGCTGAAAGCTCTGCCTCAGCTAAAGACAAGACTCCCCCTCCTAAAACTGATAAGCATTGGGGCCCCGTTCTAGTCACAAAGAGAATTACCAGAAACCAAGGAAATGTCAGCATCCTGGACAAAGCAGAAGATATAAGAAGAAAAGGAACCTTGAGGTTCCCCCCACCTTTAAAGGTAACTCTTATGCCAATTTACCACTTGATCAACTCTCTTCTGTTGCGCACCAAATGGATTTATATATTAGCAATGATGCCACTTCTAACTCATCTACTATCCAGACCCTGGTTGACCAGGAGATTATTAATTCCCATAACTTTGCTATCCAACACCCTGAGGTGGTTTTACCTGGTAGTATTTTTGATGAACCGAGCGTAGGTTTAGGTGAAATCCTTAAAATGAAGGAGGAGAATACTGGAATGCCTTACGGCAGTGGTAACAAAACAAACAATCATATTATTAAATGATAGGTTTCATCTGGAATACCAGAGGTATGGGTAAACATGCTAATATTCTGAGAATTGCCGATCTACTTGCAAAACACAAAGTTGACTTTGTGGGCTTGCAAGAAACAAAAAAGGAGACCTTCTTCGATGCCTGTTTTGACATCCTTGCGGGTAACGCTGAGTTTATTTGGTCATACCTACCGGCCAATAACAGTGTTGGGGGTATTTTAATTGGTTTTAGAGCTGATCTCTTTGAAGTTATTGGATTTACAGCCAAAAAGTACTGTCTTATTGCGGTGGTTAAGAACAAGATGTGGGGACCCCGGACTAGCTGTCTGAAATACCCTTGTGCCTACAACATCAGCGATCCCATGATCAGTGTGTCGCTGAGCACAATCAAACTGGTATCAAAAGAACATCCATAAATACCGAATGAAAACACTTACTTGATTGAAGTCATAAGCTTCAACAGGTACTTGCAGCGGAAATCATCAAACAACGTGGAGCCCAAGTCATTTGCCATAACCCTACAGGCAGCTGACTGGGAAGCGCCCTAGTTCGCATTGACGTCATTGAAACTTCTCCTTCGAACTGCTTCTCTTCAAAATCTGGCTAAGACAATAGCCAGGGATGAAACCAATATGAGTACAATTGATTGTACTCGCAAGCTACCCCCGAAATGAGCATGCACTACTCTTTTTATTGTTTAAATAAAACTTTCTTTGCGTTGAAAACTCTACATCCTTATTGAAAAAGAGAAGGATAGACTTTTGTTTAATAAACCTTTGTTTGAAATTCCTATAACTTTATTTGAAAAAGGAAAGAAGGCTTTTAGAACTTTTTCCCATAAATCTGTCTTTGTAAGAAGTCTCTTTTAAAACTTTTTCCCAAAATTATATTTTGTTGAAAAAGGTAAGTGGTCTCTTTTATAAACATTTTCCCAAAAAATCACCATTGGTTTATTTCTCCAAAACTCCTCCTTTTTCGACCATAGCCCTTCATGGTCAAATCATTTTCCAACAACCTTATACCAGCCCTTCGGTATAGTTGCATAAAACATTTTCCACTTTCAAAACACAAAACTTTGCACTTCTCGACCATAGCCCTTCATGGTCTTCCTCTTTTCCAGCAACCTCATACTAGCCCTTCGGTATAGTTGCATATATAAAACATCTCCATTTTCTTTTCAAATCTCAAAACTTTTTAAAAACTTGCACATAGGTCAGAGTAGGGCCTTCCAACTGTCCATATCCAAGGACTCGGCTATTCGAATAGTTTTACACTCTGCAGAGGTAGCACGCTTTTCCCACATCCATCCGGCAACTCATCGTGTCAGCCACGTCCCGCATACAAGTTGTATGCGAAGTTGAGTCACCGACCATAGTCTGTCCTTTGCTCATGCTAGTATAGGACCCTGCCGCTATGACACTTTCCATCAACACTTAACCCAGCCCGTCGGAATCTAAGTGTGAGGACTCATAGTTCTGCCCGGCGGTGTATAGGGGACGACCTTCTATCCTCCTTCTCCAACAAACTCATACCAGTCCTTCGGTATTCTCCTTTTTGAGGACCCGGGTCAGGGTAGGTCACCAAACCATCCCCTCATGGAACAGAGTCATCTCCGTTGTTGAGGCATCCCATACTAATATGAGCAAATTATATGACTACGCCCTTGCCCATATGTGGGTAAATGTGGTCACAAAGGGCATCGGCTGGTCGATGTAAGTACAAGGACACAATGTGTATTTTTCATAAAACCATCATTCTCCATTTCTCCATTCCAACACCGACATCTCGGCAGTCCATATCCATACAAGTATTTTCAAAGGAGTTTTGAGTAAAC
This sequence comes from Poa pratensis, assembly GCA_947311845.1. Lineage (NCBI taxonomy): Eukaryota > Viridiplantae > Streptophyta > Magnoliopsida > Poales > Poaceae > Poa > Poa pratensis. The sequence goes on along the minus strand of CAMZMU010000105.1, from coordinate 6,726,485 downwards.
AATATTTTTCCCATTCCATAGTTTAAAAAAAGAATTTCCAGCTAACACCTCCATATAGGGTGTAAATATAATATACTTGTATTTTGGAAAATGGGTTTTCAAAATCATAGCTTTAGTGGCAAACACCACATAAATCACTTATGCTCTTTATAAGTCAAACATGTGAACCAAAATAGATGTACATAGATGCAAGCTCAGAGAAGTAGCTTGCCTGATTTCAGCATAATATCCCTGGACTTTTCCTCACGGATCAGAGAAATAAACTCTGATTCTTCTTCAATAAATCCTTTCCAAAGACCACTCCGGTAGCGTTTATATCTAGTGTCGCAAACATGAAAATAAAACAACACTCAATAAGCAAACCAAACCACAAGTGGTATACAAACAACGAATCATACCAAAAACATATCACTAATTTAATCGAGCAACAAACTAAAATCTATTCGAAGAACACCTCAAGGAAAACTGCCTTAATAACAAGCTTAGAACAATTTATTTAATAAAGCTATAGCAACAGAAATAAAATATACTAATTGAACTAAAAACAAACACCTAACCACAATCACCACACGTAGCTAGATGATAACAAGTAATTAGTCCAAACAAGCAAAACAACACATAACCACATGTTTATCTATATGTTAACAAAACAATTTACTCAACAAGTCAATTTAATTTTGCTGCCATAATCTAAATTAAAAGCTTAAGTTAATTCTTAAAACAACCATTAGACAACAATCACCACAAACATAACTTATCAACTAACAAACGATTAACCAAATAGGCAAACAATACATGCCACTAATAAAAAAATATCATACTAACAGAAGGCTAACATCACAATCATGCTATAATCTTGGATCACACAACTTCTTTAATTAAAGGTAAACAACAAACTCTTTTCCTAAAACAGGAAATACTTCAGACAAAACAATAAGTCACCAAATAATCCCTGTAAGTCAAAATATTACACCAAGCTAGGGTATGACAAAGTGAAACACTAGGAACCTAGAAAAAATGGATTTGCTCCAAAAAAAGCATTTCACAAAAATCTATAAAAATTACCAAGATACTCTCTGTGGTTTTAGTAAAAAGAATAGAACTTTTGTTTTAGAATTCATTTGCAAGCAAGACCAACCAATCTGGAAAGGTATCACTTCAGGCTATCCAGGAAATTTTGGGTTGAAATATTTGGATGGGTAATATTCTAGATATTACATATTTAGTGAAAAGACACTTTTTACAAGATTTAATCTTGACATCTTTTTAAAATATATTTTTGCAAACATCAAGTCCTACCAGTTTCAGAAAACACATGAGTACTCTACAAAATTTGAATCACCCAAATATCTATCACAGATCTATCACAAATGAATTAAACCTACACTGCAATTTCTATTCCTCCTAGAATCCACATCTTTTTGTGGCTTTATAGCAAAAACAAGTTATTGACTCGGGATAATTTGTCTAAACGTCGAACTGTACAAGATACTTCCTGTGTATATTGTTCTGAAACAGAAACTTCGTCGCATTTGTTCTGTTCTTGTATAGTTGCATCTTCGGTTTGGAAATTGCTTTCCGAGATTGCTGGTTTTGACTTTGGTTCGGACTATGAATCTATTGCTAGACTATGGATTGCTCCAAATAAATTTGGTCATATCAACATGATTTCCTCTGCCACCTTATGGTGTTTATGGACTCACCGTAATGAAACCTATTTCCAGGGACGCCAATGGAAAAGTCTAAGAGACGTATGGGACAGATTGATCTCTACCATACGCAGCGGGGAGGTGCTTTGCAAAGCTGCACAGAAACCGATGTTGATGAACTTCGTCAGAGATATGGAACGAAAGCGAGAGGAACTCCTCAGGATCGCATGGTGCTGATGTCTCGGTTGGGGAACTGGACACCAGAGGAACTCCATCAGCAACTCCTAACTACAAACTGGTTCCTGCCGTCGTCTGGACCTTCTTCGACCCTTCCTGTTACCCCTGGAGCTGAGCGAGGTGCTGACGCCTAGCTTCCTTCAGTGGTGATAGTTCATAAGGCCCTGTAACGCTTAGTGTTTTTGTCCCGTGAAGGGCCTGTAATAAGCTGCACTTCAATTTCTCCTGGGACCCTTCTATGCATGCGCATAAATTTGGGACATGCTGGACATGCACTTTGTTGTTCGTTGGTTTCATGTTGATGGAACCAGGGGGCAACCCCTATATTTCTAAAAAAAAAAAGAATACACCTTGCACTCTTCTCGGATGCCTCCCATTCTAGTCCCGCTACCGGCACCCAAGGTGGTAAAATGAACTTCAGGTCAGCCAAATTCTCTGAAATATCTAGACACGTGTTACTTCTCCCTATTTATAGCAAGAGAGATGGAACTAAATAGCAAGAGCTATGGAACTGTAAGTGACTTGATCTTGTACGACATCCATATTGAGCTTGATCATGTCGTAACGCCATAAGAAGGCTACATGTCCGTTGATTTTGAGTTTTACTGAACTATACAACTACTGCGTTTGGTTGGTGAACTTGTTGGGATCAACTCTATGTATAGACGGTGGAGAAGCGCTTGTTTATTGTCTTGGCTACATGTAAGTGTCGACATCTCAAGCGGATTAGTAGCTTTTGTCATTAGTTTAATGGAATGCACATTCCATCTAAAAAAACGTTTACGCTTCAAATCTGCGGCTCTGAACACATTATCTATAGGCGCATGTATCCGGCCGTTTCATCTGTTCGAACTTTTTTCCTTTTTATCACCGGTGTGAAGCTTCGGAGGGAAAGTTCGCTCCCAGTTTCGACAAAACAAGTACGATTATGTTTGATTCTTCTAGTTTTCTCGAAAACGGATAGACTAGAGCGATAAAGGATCCGGGCTCCGATACTAGAATGATAAGAGTGTGGCTTCGAGTTAGCTCAGCTACATCTCTGAATGCCTCCCATGCCTAGTCCTACTACGGCACCAAAAGATAATGGCGGCTAAATATTCTTCAGGCCAGCAAGCTTCTCTGAAATGTCGAGGAAGTTGGCGTCCATTCCCCTTTTTTATAGGACTAGCAATGAAGATGTACTTGACTAGATGTTGTACTACAACTATACTGAGATTGATCATGCTGTAATCGCTATATGAAGGCCGCATGTTCCTTGATTTGTTTTTAAACTGAGTTCATTGACTTCGAATTGTACAGGAGTGTACAACCACTACATTTGGTTGGTGACTTTGTGACAGGGTTGATACAATGTACCTCTGGGATGCAGATTTCTCTGTATAAATGGAACTCATTCATCGACCTGATATTCATGCTGAAACCTTTGGAGTAAAAGGGTATTGCGTTACCACATTAGCTCATGTAAGTCTTGGTCGTCATTTGACATTTCATTACTTATTTAATTTAAGGTTGCTCTATTTTTGTGTGACACAGTTGATGTGTTCAGTGAAGATGGGCCTTATTACTAGAGGTGAAGAAATTTTGGTCTAGCAGAGCCTCAACACGTATAGTTGAACTCCTTGTTCATTGGAAGGAGTAAACATCGATGAAGAAGCACGAGAAAATGGGTACGCTGCTGTACGGCAAGCTCAAGCCCGGCACGTTTGCGTGAGAGACGGTTTGATTACTATACTCCCTCCGTCCGGAAAAGATGTAAAAAAATGGATGTATCTAGACATATTTTAGTGCTAGATACACTCATTTCAGTGACATTATTTTTCGGACTGAGGGAATACCGGAAAGTTGAGACAGATGCGAGAAGAATGGATCTTGGCTATGGAACGAAAGCTCGACAAACTCCCCAGCCAACGATGAAGAGAATGAAGTTGATGCTGCGGCTGGCTGGACATGCAACTTTATATGTTTGGAGAGTGCTTTTCCTCATTAGATGTTCAATGTTTTGTAAGGCTTGATGATTATGCTTTTGTAGCCAAACGTGGCCAACACGAAGCCGCTCGATGCCCATCCTACTCCATCTTTCTCCTCTGCCGACTAGCCAGAAGATGCGCGATTCTCATGCGCTGCATCCTCTGTATGAACAGAATTGGGTTCTTCTTTGTTTGGGGCGAATAACAGAGTTGGGTTCTCGCTCGGTAGTACTCCTACTAAAGAAAGGGAAATCTCATCTCAAAGATGGAAGAGAGAGATCTATGAGCGGAGGGAGATTTGTTGGCAGAATATGGCTTCTTCTACCTGCCACGGGTATAAATTCAAGGAGACGGACTACCTAATACACCCACGCACAGAGGTCACTCGTGAGCAATCCTGATTCCTGATTGACACACCCAGCAGAGCAGAGAAGAGAGAAACTCGCTCATGGTCATGGGCATGGCGGCCGAGGAGGAGCAATTCCCGGCAGCACCACCGCCTCCTCCCACCTACACCATCGGGTACGCGCTGCCGCCCAAGAAGCTGGCCACCGTCATGCCGCCGTCCCTCATTGCTCTGGCAGCCGAGCGCGGGATGCGCCTGGTCGCCGTCGACACCTCCCGCCCCCTCGCCGACCAGGGCCCCTTCCACCTCCTCATCCACAGGCTCTACGACGAGCCCTGGAACAAGCAGCTGGAGGCCTTCTCCGCGCTCCACCCCTCCGTCCCCGTCGTCGACCCGCCCGCCGCCATCGGCCGCCTCCTCGACCGCTTCTCCATGCTCGACGTCGTCTCCGAGGTCAACGCCACCGCGAGCGTGGGCTCCCTCGGCGTCCCCCTGCAGGTCGCCGTCAACGAGGCCGCGGATCTCGCCGATCCAGATCTGCTCGCCGCGCTCCGGTTCCCGCTCATCGCCAAGCCGCTCGGCGTGGACGGCAGCGTCAGCTCCCACGCCATGTCCCTCGTTTACCGCCCGGACGGCCTCGCCGGCCTCCGCCCGCCGCTCGTGCTCCAGGAGTTCGTCAACCACGGCGGCGTGCTCTTCAAGGTGTACGTGATCGGCGGCCACGCCACCTGCGTGCGCCGCCGCAGCCTGCCGGACGTGCCGGCCGAGCGGCTCCTGGACCTCGACGCCGACGCCGTGGTGCCCTTCGCCAACGTGTCCAGCCAGACGACGGTCCACGCCGACACGGAGGACGACGTGGGCGACGACGCCGAGATGCCGCCGCCTGATTTCGTCGACGAGGTCGCGCGCGGGCTCCGGCGAGCGCTGGGGCTGCACCTGATCAACTTCGACATGTTCCGCGGGAGGAAGGCCGGAGAGAAAGAAGCGCAGTACTTCATCGTCGACATCAACTACTTCCCGGGGTTCGACAAGCTGCCCGGGTACGACATCGCGCTCACCGATTTCTTCCACGAGATGATTCGTGCCGCCGAGGAGACGCGCCGATCAGACACATGTTCCGGTGGTTCTGGCGAGGCCAAGCTTATCTGAGCATTTGTATTGGGGCCGTTTTGTACCCTCTCTGTGCTGCGATGTTGTTCTACAGTGCTACTAGAACAGATCGATTTTCTACTCAAAATAAGGATATTTGCTCTTTTGATTTTGACCTCAGTGTCTCCGTGAACCTCTGTTCTGAATTAAGTGTTCCTGGCCATGCAATTGTACCGATGTTGACACTGAGAAGGCCATTTCTGGAGCGGGAATCGATCGTGAGCCAAATATTACCGCCATTTTCGCTCTCTGCCTATCTCATCCTGTCCCAAAAGACAGATGTACATTTAAAAATACCCAATTTGCTAATTCTTGGTTGAACTACAATAACTTTTTTCGGTTTTACTAATTCTAAGTCGACTGAGGTTGGAATTGTATTTCTGGTAGGTAATCATGACCAGACCGTTGGGACTTCAACATCTATGCTTTTCCATGGGTGAAATGTTAAACTAATTTTTAGTAGGAGCACCCAAGTGTTACTTCGTTCCCAGTTTGACCAAATGTCTAGAATCAGCAACCTCCCTCGTCAAACATATTTGGACTAGCTCGCTGTGGTGTATGATTCTCCTAGTTTTCTCGAGACTAGAGTGATAAAGGGTGTAGCTTTGCGTTGGCACAAGTCCATCTCCGATGCATCCCATGTCTAGTCCTACTACGACGTCGTAACTCGTAAGACAATGCCTCCCTTGCCAACAAGCTTCTCTCGAATGTCGAGGAACCTGGCGTCCATTCTCCTTTTTTATAGGACTAGCAATACAATTGCACTTGACTTGATCTTGTATTACAACTATACTGAGCTTGATCATGTTGTAGTCGCCATATGAAGGCGATATGTTCTGTGATTTGTTATCAAACTGAGTTCATTGACTTCTAATTGTACTGGACAGTAGAACCACTGCATTTGGTTGGTGACTTTGTGACAGACTGACAGGGTTGGTAGACATGGTACATGTAGGATGCAGATTTGTGTATATGAATTGAACTCATTCATCAACCGGAAGTTCATGCTGAAAACCTTTGGTGCGAGAGGGTATTTGCGTTACTACATTAACTCATTTAAGTGGTGGTCATCATTTGGCATTTCATTAACTATCACGGGCCCCTCACAAATGCGAGGGCATCATCTATAACGTGTCAAAAACAGTAAGTGTTTGGACATTTTTTCCTCGTACATACTCTTTTGTAATTGAGAGAGAGGAGTCAAGTGTCATACCGTAAGTCTAAAATTGAAACCGAGTAATAGCATGAAAACTATGTTCTGATTTGTTGTTTGTTCTTTTAACTTCGACATCTCGGGCTGCAGCTGTTCAACTTCGACATGTTCTGCGGGAGGAAGGCCGGAGGGGGAGGGCAGTACTTCATCATCGACATCAACTACTTCCCGGGGTTCGACAAGCTGCCCGGGTACGACATCGTGCTCACGGATTTACACGACGAGATGATTCGTGCCGCCGAGGAGGCGTGCCTTCACGCATGTTCCGGTGGTTCTGGCGAGCCCAAACCTGAACATGTATGAGCGCCATTTTGTACTCTCTGTCCTGCGATGTTGTTCCAGAACAGATTGACCTTCTACTCTAAATAATGATACTTGCCTTGTTGGTCTAAAGGCGCCATTTGTCTTTTTTGTTTCTCAATATTTATTTTGAATTTGGAGCTGAAATTTTTGGAGCTTGTACAAACATACATTGTGAACATCCAAAAATTTCGTAATTTTTTTTGAAACATTTAAATTTGACATTTTTGCGGTAGGACGGGTAGCACCCTGAGAGTTGGGAGCACTAGATATCTTCTCCTGCGGGGAGGTAACGAGTAGCGTGGTTGTCGGTGGGCAGCTGGTGGCGGCGTGCTAATATGTGGTGGTGACATTGTACGGTGGTTGGTTGATGACCGTTTGGTCGTTGTGCTCTCCAACCAATGTGGCCTTGTTTGCCGGCGGTTCGGATAGCGTTCCCCTCTCCAGCGTGACGTCTTTGTGGCAGTGCGAGAGATAGATACTTTGTCCGACCTTCACGGTGGTTCTGTTGACATATCTTCTTGCCGTTCCTCCTTTTGGTGACTCCATCCTAAAGTTTGGGTCTTGCTGGGTGGCCAGTGCTGCTGATGGCAATGTTCGTGGGTAACTCATGTGGAGGTGTCAACCTTTTCTATGGGTCCGTGCACGCTATAGGGTTAGCTGCTCTGCCTTCCGACGGTACGGAGCACTTTGACTCAGGGCGGGAAGGCAGGGTCCTTCTTTCGAGGTGGAGGCGGCTGACATGACAACAACGATGAGTTGGGAGCTGACAAAGGCATGTCGAGTCTCGGGTGGCATGCCTACTTTCACGACGTTTCTATTCCATAAATCTGACCGTGCGGGTGGACGCAGGCCTCGTGTTTCAAGTTGTGATTCTTGTTGTATTTTCTTGCTTGTTGTGCGAGTTACCTGTAAGCTGACCATGCAACATCTTGTATCTGCCCGTTTGCTGGCATCTTGTAACTACTTTTGTGGTTTTACTAAATTAAAACCGGGCTTAATTCCTTCAATTTAAAAGAACTAGATGAATACCCTGCGCGTTGCGGCAGGAATTTCAAACATGATTTGCACATATCAGTCTTGATGAAAAATTAGATAAATCCTAAAGTATCACTTGTATTATAGAGGATTTGATCGTATTATATGATTTGTCCTCTAACTATTAAGTAGTCATAGAAAAACAATAAGATATAATATAGAAATTGGTTGTACAAAGCGTCATCTAAAATATGAATCTGGGTCACACTTACATTTTGCACGCACTGCTTCTGCATTTGCACATGGCACACCGCCATCGATGCAATATGTGCCCATGCGGCCAAGGCGGGGCTTCTCGTAGAGCTAGACGGCCAGGACAGATCGATGTTCGATCTGCTGCGATGTTGTTCTACAGCAGAACATATCGACGTTCTGCTCTAAATAATGTTACGGATTTGCCTCGTTGGTTCTGGCTTTTTTTTAAGTAACCGTGTATTTCACTAACATAAAAAGATATTATAAAGTATCTTCACGAAACTACCAAAGACACCATGTCCTGAATTTTTGCCATATTAAAGAGCATTGGGGACGAAGTGTCTACTTGTCTCAAACCTCTAAAAATCACTCTCAACGTCATTAATTTTTTACTCTGGTGGAGAGCAGACACCACAAACAAACCGATGTTTTCTTAACAACACCACGCAACCATGTCCCTTCGATGTCACAATGAGCAGCACCTCCCCCTCGCCAGCTCGCCTCTTGGCCCCATCCATTGACTCCGGCAGACATCATAGGCGAGAGGCAGCTTGGTCATAGCAAGAACATGGAAAATAGTTTTTTTTTCTGTTGCTAAACAGAGATCTTCCAGATAATTTTGACAAGTTTATTAAAAAATGAAGATGTAATTTAGAAAAAAACTTGAACAAAAACCTAAATGACTGAGATTTGCAGTAGATCAATCTACTTTGCGTGCTTGAATCGCTACTTGGTCTCATCCAGGGTTACGGCGGCGTGGTGCTCTCTGTCATCATTCACTTCGATATAGCCACCCCTAACGGTAGGACAAGCTCACAACGGCGAGGACGAGAGAATGTAGGGGCTCGGACGACAGACCCAGCAGGACCATACGCACTAATTCGTATCCTAATACCTCCCAATCCTGACCATCATGTTTTGAACTTTAGATGCTGGCTATCGGTGTATCCAAATTGACTTGGGAGGTACCCCTACTAAACTGTTGTATTCATCATCCCTCTGTTCACCTCGATCCCTTGGCTCTCGGGTCTATAAACTGAAACACCTCCCTCAGTTCGGGAAGCTATCTCTCACATATAGAGGAGAATGTTAACATTTACTACAACATAAAGTCTCCAGCGACACGAGTTGGTGGCATTTTCGCTGCGTGTGTAAAAAAGCTGCAATAAGCTCCACAACTAAAAAACTTGCACCAAATTTGAATTAACCATAATAAAGTTTGTTCAGATTTTTATCTCATTGTACAAAGTATCAGCTGTGATAAGTCATCACAACTGATGATTCGAACCCATTGGCACACAATCGCAATCATCATGTTCACTAAAACACCCGCCCTAGGGGACGGATATGTCCCATTCAACAGGAAGGCACAACCGAAGCTATATATACAACACCAGCACAAACCCAATGCTTGGCTTCATTCTTGCTTACCCCATGCAAGCGTGTTCACCGAAGAAGTGTGGGCATTGCTATGCTTTCAAAGCATCCAAGAGATGAGCCCGATCTTTGGCGAGGAGCTATCAAGGTTTCGGTAAGGTTAGGAGGCCGGAAGGGGAATCCGAACCACACTAAAAAAAGTCACACTCCAAGGTTTCAGAAAGTAAAGCTCTATCCCTACGACGCCACGACAAGTTTGACTCCGGCGGGCGGTGGCCACCATAGCTGGCTGGCGGCTGTATGGCCGTAGGCCCAGCCGAGGAAGATTGTGTATTTTTATTATTGTTGTAAAGCAAAGAGATTCACCCATTTGTGACAAGCTTTTAGAAATATGGATATGCGATTTCACAAGAGAAAAACATAACTTGAACAAAATCGTAAACGATCTATGCACTAAGTCAATTACATCACGCAGCAAGCTCGAGCCATATGGAAGGGCAAGCCCACAAGGGTGATGATGATAGAAGCTGGAGGTGCAAGAAGACCGTGAGCACTACCGTATTTTTCTAATACCTCTCAATCCTTGCACCTTCATTCTGCAACCACTCGCCGTCAGGTTTTCAGCACGACATGTTGGCTGTTGGAGCACTCAAATTGAATTGTGTGAAATTCTACTTACTAATATTTGTCTCTCTGGTCTCTATTCGCGCCCCTCAGTTCTTCTTCTAACTGAACCCTCTCCCTCAGCTCGTGAAGCTTTCTTTGAGTTCTTGCCCTCTCACTTAAAAAGATACCAATTACATCCACCCTATGTACCAACATAATGTTAAAAACTAATCAAGACATTAAGGAGCACACAACCATAAAGGAAAAGAAAAAAAAACGGACCCCGCCACACTAGTGTTAAGTTATCGGCAACAGCCGGATCCAAACTATCAATACAACTCTCAGAACGATAGAAGGGTTCTATAAAAACGACGACTCCATGAAGGGAACCATGCACAAACAAATCATCGTTCAAGCATAGATTCTAGATTTTCACCCACTAGAAGATCTGAACACTGCAGACAATGGCTTCAACAAGGAAAGTGCCACTGCCAGGTACAACCAATGAAAGCCAGACTTCGGGTTTTCACCCGGAATATCGAGTCATGGCACTCAAAGAGCACCACCCGAACTGAACCCCCGAATATTGCCGCCCCCAAAAAAGCCCGCACCCGCCAACAGTGGTCATCCAGTCATAGCAGTCTTGGCATTTCCCGGTTTTATCTGAGACCACGAAAATCGCTATCATCGACATGTCCCATAGTGTCAATGGAAAGTGGAGTTTCGTGACACGCCCAATTGAATCCCGGTGGAATTAAATTTGTAGAGACCCGCACGAACGGATCACATCCAAACCAGAAGTTCAGGAGCACATATGACAATCTGTGAAAGTCGCCAAAGGCGACATTCGAAACTCGTCCACGGCCAGATCGAAGACGACCGACAACATGTAGATCGTCGCGTTGGACGGAAGAAAACCACTATGGCCACCGCAAACCACATTTTATTTGCTCCAGACTTGTAGAGATTCACCGCCGCGCGCCGGACGAGTGGGTCACCATAGCCTCGCGAGAAGCCCCTAGATCGGCACGGCCAAACTGTCGTGGATATTGGACGCGGATATCTTGACATAGGATAAATATGACCCAACATGGAGGAGGCCTAGCAAGGTGATGACCCACAAGTATAAGGGGTGTATCGTAGTACTTTCGAAAAATAAGAGTGTCGAACCCAACGAGGAGCAGAAGGTGTTGACAAGTAGTTTCGAGCAAGGTTTCAATGTAAATACTAGCAGACAGATTTTTAGAAGTTTTTGATATAACAGATAAATAAAGTGCGAGTAAATAAAAGAGAGCAATAATAATTGCAGCGAGTGGCCCAATCCTTTTTAGCACAAAGGACAAGCCGGTTGTTTTACTTATGATTACCAAACGTTCCTAAGGACACACGGGCATTACGTCAAGTTGCATTCACTTCATACTGTTGATTAATCTTCAATGTTTTGATAAGTGTTGTATGGGTGAACCTATGCTAATGCACCGCCCATACTTGGACTAGTACATAGTTGTGATTACACCCCTTGCAAGCTTCCGTGAATACAAGGGAGTAATTAAGATAAATCTAACCACAACTTTAAACTCTGGGATCCTACGCTCCCGCGTGCACTAGTTTACCAACGGGGGTTCAGGTTTCTGTCGCTCCGGCAACCCCACAATAGGTAAACTAAATACACAAAGCATTCCACTAGGCCCATAAAGGTGAAGTACCATGTAGTCCACGTTCACATGACACCACTAGAAGAATAACACCACAACTTAAATATCAAACCATTAAATATTACTCAACATAATTCCACTACTAGCATCAAGACTTCTCCCATGTCCTCAAGAACTAAACGAACTACTCACAAGACATCATATGGATCATGATCAGAGGTGATATGATGATGAATAACAATCTGGTCATAAACTTAATTCACCGATAAAACTCAAAAGCATCAACCACAAGGAGTAATTAACACCGGGAGAGTTTCCCCTATGAACTAAACAAAGAACAACCCTAGATGTTACAGCAGAACGAAGTGGAGCGATGGAGATGATGGTGCTGGCGGTGGAGGTGATGACGATGATGATCCCGATGACGTCCGGCGTGATGGTGACGACGATGGCGATGATTTTCCCCCTCCGGGAGGGAATTTCTCCGGCAGATTTCTCCATGCCGGAGAGCTTTTTCTCTCTCTGTGGTTTCTGCCCCGTGGAGGCGGCGGAATATTTCTTCGAAGGCTCCCCTTGCGTTTTAGGTTTTCGGGGAAGATATACGCGAGAGGGGCGAGCCAGAGGTGGGCCAGGGGCGCCAAACGCCACCCCGGCGTGCCCACATGCCGCCGCGCCGAGGGGTCGTCTGGGCCCCTCGTGGCCCGCCTCGACTCCGTCTTCTGGCTCCGACTGTTATCTGATGAAATAGGAACTTCTGTATTTTCTCGTGATTTTTGGAGTTCCAGAAATATAGTATCTTGATGGTGCTTTTTCCAGCCGATTCCTGGCTCCGGTAGTTAAATCCCAATAATCATCAAACATGCAAAATAAGATAAAATAACATAAATAGTGTATCTTAATATGAAATGTGTCCATGAATAATAGTAAATTATGATATAAAATAGTGATGCAAAATGGACGTATCAACTCCCCCAAGCTTAGACCTTGCTTGTCCCCAAGCGATTACTAAGCTCAGTAAACATGACCACAGGTTTATGGAGTGAAGTGTCGATAATAAAGAATACGAACATGAAGCATCAGTATTTACTTAACAGACTCATTCATTTTAAACAGCAACCCCTTTCATAGGGCTTAACTTGGAAAAGTGATGAAACAACTACAAGTCAAAGTGCATAAAGAAAATCTTAATTAAGTGATGGCAAACTTTGTTCTTGGTCAGAGAACAATTAGCAAGTCAAACTTATCTTTCAAGAGGAGTCTTTATATAAGAGCTATAATGCAGAAATCACATGTTCAATTGTCACGGGTTCTTTACATTCATTGAAGAAATTTCAAAGTTATATTCTTGCAATTAAAAATCTTAGTTCTTAGACAAAGGAAAATATAGACATGATTAAAGATATTAACAACATATAGATGATTGTATCTCAACAACACAAATGCTTGCTCAAGGAGGAAAGGAGAATAGGTATACTGACTCAACATAAACATAAAGGATAGGCCCTTCGCAGAGGAAAGCAGAGATTAGATCATGTGCTAGAGCTTTTCAGGTTTTCGAAAACAGAGACAAAAATTATTTTGAGAGGTGGTTGTCTACGTCAACGATTGGCAATAGAGTTTTTATCATCTTCCATGCTAAACAAGTTTTAGAGCGGTTCCGATATTTTTTATACTTTGCATTATATAGTAGGGGTTTAGGCTAGCAAGGCTTAATATCAAACATTAGAGTTGAGAGATACAAGCAAATATAAATGTAATAAAAACAATCATGCATTCTTCCTTCTAGGCACAAATATCTTAATTCAAGAATACTAAACTTATGAGGTAACAAGAAAGAAAGATAACCAGGATAATATATTGGCATGTAATTCTCTCTTCTCTATTTAAGTATCCAAGAATTGTTGCTACTGACCAATGCTAAATTTTCCCTAACTAAATAGATTTACTTGTTGTACCCAATGTAATGTCAGCACTCATGACAAGCTCAGCATATAAAAGAAATTGCAATGCCAAAATAAAGAGTGCATAAAAGTAAAGATGAAGCTTCTCATTAATATTCCAATAACGACAAACTCACACCAACGGATACATAGAAAACCAACTAAAGGAACGACACTCCACATTGCAAACCATCTTATATGATAACTTCTCTACTCATGATATGACCACAAAATTAAAAAGATAAAAGATAAAAGATGATGATACCGAAGCACTCCCCCAAGCTTGGAACAAGCCGAGGGGGTGTTGTTACCCATGAAGTTTAAACTTGATCCTTTGGTGATGACGGAGGGACCATAGCAATCGGCGTCAAGAAGCGTTCAAGCATCCGACGAAGTCTATTGTTCTCATCTTGAAGTATTTCCTCCTCCGCTCTTAGAACTCGATATTGATCACAAAACTCATCTGCTGCTCGAAGTGCTTCAGCCGCTGCGCAGATCTGGATTGGGCAAAATTCTCCCTGCATATTATGAGAGAAAACACATTGAGGGTTAATTGGATTGCTTGGCCTTGATCCTCCGGCAGCTCCCCCCCCCTCCGTTGGTGAGGTGGCATCCCCCTCACTTCTTCTCTGACGCTTCGAACCATGTCAGCTCTCCTAGCAGCAATTTCCTCTTCTGTTGCCCAGCCGACGAAGGTTCCGCGATTCACATCACGCTGGAGCTCACGTCGGCGCCTAGCCGCATAGTCCTCCCAACACGATCCTTGAGACGACATGTTTTTAGAACTCAGGAGTCCTGGCTAAAACAGCTCAAAAACAAAACGTGACGAAAACACGAGATACGGACCTCGGAGATCCGCGTAAATATATAGCAAAAAGTTTGGATACGGAAGGGAAACGGGGTCGGAGATGGGCTCCGAGGCGCCCAGACAACCCCTCAGCGCGGCCAAGGTGGGGCCCATGCCCAGGTGGCGTCTGGTTCCTCCGGGCACCATTTCCGACTCTTTTTTGACTCCAAATTTCCTATTTTTCATAAAAGTGACGAATATAAATTTTTCAGAATTAAACAAACCTTTTCTTACCGAAATTGACGCCTATTCCAAATCAGGCTTTGAAGTTTCCTAATATTTGAATTTAATGAACTCTTCCGGAGTCACTACTTGAATAACATCAACATCTTTCTCATAAGAATCTCCAGAAATATAATGCTTGAGTCTTTGCCGTTAACCACTTGTGGTTTATCACCATCCAATGAGTTAATTTTTATAGCACCGGAGCGATAGACTTCTTCAATAATATAAGGTCCTTCCCACTTCGAGAGTAATTTTCCTGCAAAAAATCTAAGACGGGACCTATACAACAATACTTTATCACCAATGTTAAATTCTCTCTTTAAAATTCTCTTATCATGCCATCTCTTAACTTTTTCTTTAAATAACTAGCATTTTCATAAGCTTCACTCCTCCACTCATCTAGAGAACTCATATCAAGTAACCTTTTCTCACCAGCAAGTTTAAAATCTCTATTAAGCTCCTTAGTTGCCCAAAGCTTTATGTTCTAATTCTAAAGGTAAATGACAAGCTTTTCTGTAAACCATTTTATAAGGAGACATGCCCATGGGGTTTTTATAAGCAGTTCTATATGCCCACAAAGCATCATTTAGTTTCTTAGAAATTCTTTCTAGATTTATTAACAGTCTTTTGCAAGATCAATTTAATTTCTCTATTTGATAACTCTACTTGGCCACTAGTTTGAGGGTGATAAGTGAAGACACTCTATGATTCACATCGTATTTAGCAAGAGTCTTCCTAAAAGCACCATGAATAAAGTGAGTTCCCCCATCAGTCATAAGATATGTAGGTACGCCAAACCTAGGAAAAATAATATCTTTAAATTTTCAAAGAAGTCTCACCATCAGCACTCGGTGTTGGTATAGATTCTACCCATTTAGTAACATAATCAACAGCAAAAAGAATATGAGTATTACCATGCGAGGTGGGAAAGGACCCAAAGTCAAATCCCCAATGATCAAAAGGTTCAATAACAAGAGAATAATTCATGGGCATTTCATCGCGTCTACTAATGTTACCAACTTTTGACACTCATCACATGATAAAATAAATTTCCTTGCATCATTAAAAAGAGTAGGCCAATAAAAACCTGATTGTAGAACCTTTTGTGCAGTCCTATCTCCAGCGTGATGTCCTCCATAAGCACTACCATGACATTTGCGCAATATTTATTCTTGTTCATGCTCAGGAACACAACGTCGCATTATGCCATCTAGTTCTTTATCTAAATGTGGGTCATCCCAGAAATAATGCCTTAAGTCATAAAAGAATTTCCTCCTCTGTTAGT